>PRKT01000377.1:222008-317598 GCA_003671525.1 Saccostrea glomerata | reverse complement strand
AAAAAAAAAAAAAAAAACGCCAAAGGATACCATGACCTGTTAATAAATAAATCTTTTCTACGTCCATGCACTTTCTCTAATTTGTTAAAATTTTGCTTTCAGCATCTTTACATTGAAGGATGAGGTACAAATGGTTACATAGTATGTTTTGAATTTCAAAGTTTTTGCTTTCATTTTGGACAAAAATATTAAGGAGAATTTCAACTCAATTTAAAAATGTGGAAGTACCAAAAAAAAATTTAAGATAAATTTAGTCTAACAATTTGAGCCAATTATATGTGACTAAGTTAACTCTTAGATTGGAGTGAAGAATCGTACATGTACGTCTAATAAATTATCAAAGACACTCCGATTGAAGTATTTTTTTCAGTTCCCATCGGTGATTCCATAGGTCAAAAAGTAGTGCCATACAGATTATTGGAGATTTTTTTTTTTTTTTAGAGATGCTTCCCTATACATCACTCTCTAGAATTGTTTTTAAAGGAAGTTTATTTAAGCCTTTCCTTTACAAACTCCTAAATAAACTTAAAAAAAAAATATATCTATTTAATTTTGTACATCTAAAATTTGTACATCTCTGGGAAAACTAGCTAATATCTGTAATTTATAGTTATTATGATCTGTATCAATAATTGTAAGTTACAAGAAATGCAAATTACATGCATTACTTGAAAAAAAAAACTAAACCTGTTTTCAATTCTAGTTAAAACTACGCCAAAAAATAAGAAATCTTAAAGTACCGGTAGCTTGACTAAAAAAACTATGTTACTCTGAAGCCTTTTCAGTTTTTCTTCTGTCAATAAACCTTTACCTTTTTTAATCATAATTTTAATCATCATTTTTATCATAATGCACATTTAAGTTTTATAAATAAACTAGAATTCACACAAATTCATTTGTCAAGTCAATTTTCTCTCTGACTTTCTCCATTCCTCATATTTCTCGACTTTTTGTTTATCTTTCTTTAAATCTTTAATTCGTTACTTTGCTCATACACAGGTATTTTTTGGTCTCAGAAAACTGCTCAACATTCTTTGATACCATTAAACATTTTTCTTTTTAAATATTTTATACAAATGGACAAGTAATAAAATAAAATAATATTAAAATAAGTACATATCCATATTATCGCTCTTAATAAGTTGTTTTTTGTTGAGTCCTTTTTAGGTTCCAATTCTTGAAATGATGATATCTTCAGTGTCTCTGAGCTAACAGCATCTACCAAGGTCTTTCAATTTTTCATATTGCATAACCTGTATCTAAAATATTTGTATCACTATTCAAACAATTTTTAAGCAAATTCAAAGATTATAGTGTCATAAAGGGTCCAATCTTATTTTTAATGGCATGTTGTGTGGAATATGAACACCTTATCATAATTATACCATTCACAAGTAATCAACAAAGGTAATTTTATTGAAAATTAGGTAAAGCATGGAGATCAGTATCAAGAGGTTAAAATCCTAAAATGTTCTGGTATATTTGTCACAGGTAATGTATGTGAATTATGAAATCCTTATATCTTCACATTCAAAGGATGACCAAGATGAAGATTTTGTGCAAAGGAACAAAACAACAGGCGAATAAGATTTAATACCGCCTCGCTTTCACGAAAGTGGGGGACAAAGACAAGATGTTTTTATTTTGATTACATGTCTGATAAAATCGAGTGTCGCATTTTTTCTTGCAGTTTTCTTTATGGACTGTTCCCTTCAAATTAAGCTACTGTTGGTAAGTTAACAGATGTTCAGGTGTACTAAACACAGCGTTCTTATTAACAAAAACCTTTATTGAAACTCCTAACTTATAACACGACTTATGAGCTGAATTTATTTTATAAAAAACCCAAAAGTAAGATAATGAACTGTATTAGATCTACAAAAATCTAATAAACGATACAAACCTTCGTATGAAAAACGTTAGTTAGCTTATGACTTGCTGACAAGGTCATTGTATCGACCATAGAACTTACGAAATGATGACTTTAAACGAGACTGCTGATATTCTTGTTTCTCAACTTGGTTGTCAACAATTTACCTCGTTTTAGAAATTGTTCAACCGTAGAGCATGCTTTGCGTATCGAATCAACTGAAATATACTCCGTATACAGATAATGAAGGTATATTGCTGCATAAGTAAGGGGACTTGACGATAGAAAAGTTAAAGTCATCACGTTTATCATATACCTTGGTTGTTAGATTACCATTAACGTCCTTTTCAAGTAAAATACCCAAGTATGAAACAGATGTGTCAGACTTTGTGGTATCGTTTATCTAAAGCTCACCAGGATATATCGCATCGACGTAGGAATAGAAATTACATTTGTTAATTGATAATACGTCGTCGATATATCTAAATGTCGAGTTAAAGGCCACAGCAAGTGTTTTGTTCTTTTCACGCATAAGATTTTACACAAATTCTACTTCATATGAATAAAATGAAATTGAACTGATGAGAAAATAAATCTCTTGCTATTATCATGAAAAAAAAAGTAACTCAGGAAAGCTTTTGCATAAAATTTATACAATATTTTATCATTTTGGAAGACAAATACTTTTGTTTAACATCTTAAAACAAGCTTTGATTTTAACTATCGTTGAGAATCTTAACTTTTATTACTGTGGAATTAACTTCCGTAACGATATTTTTATAGAAATTTTAATTTAATTTCGGATTTATGCGACACTTCATGAATCATATTTTTAGCGATCTATACTGAACACCAGAAACATAAAAAATCAGGTCAGCATTACTAAAAAAATAATAAGGCTTAACCTTCAGTTGCAGTAACTTCCGTAACATTACCTTAAAATCAAATTGAATGTAATATCAAAATTTTTGTAAAAGTTAACGATGGCATATTTGTGGACTCTTCTTCTTTTCAGGTTCACTGGTTTGTCCTTTAGAGAATTATGATGTTCATTTTGTTTTCGAGAAAGTATTTCTTAAAAATGTTTTATATCATGGATTGGTCCATTTATCGTAGACTTACTGAGTGTGTTCAAAGTTTGAAAATATTATCAAACGTGGGACACTACTTGTTTACAAAGTGAAGGTTTGAGAACATGCACCATTTCCCTTTCCTATAGACCAACTCTCCTAAAACGTTACTGATGCAGAAATACTTGAGTTTCAGTCTAATATATATATATATATATATATATATATATATATATATATATATATATATATATATATATATATATATATATATATATATATATATATATATATATATATATATATATATCATTATTCTACTGGAGGAAGAAGTGTATTTTTTATTTTTTTATATTAATTGACAAATTTTCATGTGTTATATACCTGCCAGTATCTAGATCAACGATTTTTGTTTGTCAGATTAATATATCATTTTATAATTATATCATTCACATATACAGGTTTATATATTTCCTTCTACAAAGCATTTCTTCCTGTACGTGTATGTGTATATAATTGTTATTTATTTCTCTTTTCCCTTCTAGTCCCCATTAGCTTTATAAGCTTTTCCTACTTTAATTGTAGTTTATCTGGTCTCTGTACTATTTATTTTGATATGAGGTGATGCATGCCTTTTAGCATAGAGTATTCATACAGAATATCATCAATAATCTTTAGTTTTGTTGATTTTTTTTTCAATTTTACAGATATAATTCACTTCTTAACTGTGTACCGAGTTCCAAGGTACATGTACCTTAAAACCAATGAAAAAAAGAATCCAGTCATTCCTCACTTTCCTTATTATCAATTTAAACTCCTAACTGCATACATTTTACAAATTATATATTAACATGTATTTTTCATTTCAATTAAGTTTATATGAAAAGATATTTTTTGTCTACAAATATTGCTTTTTCCCTAATTTAATTGACATATTCATTAAATATGAAAGGAATACATAATTTAATATATGACACATTAAGAGAAAGGCTTAAGATAAAACCAGTCCTTTTCCATGTTTATCAATAATTTTTCATTGACCAATTAAGAAAAGAAGACAACATTCTTTCAGATTTTTAAAACACAAAATTTTTTGTTAGAAAATACACATATCTATCCAACATGAGAAATATCGTTCTGTATTACCAAAACTATCGTATTTCTCAACATGTCTGAATGATTCAATAATTTGTTCGTACACAGGCACTCTTTGTCCATCCTTGAAGCCCCGTGGGGATCCGGGTTAGAATAGGTCTTTAGTCCCCCCTTGCTTGTCGTAAAAGGCGACTAAATGGGGCGGTCCTTCGGATGAGACCGTATAAACCGAGGCCCCGTGTCACAGCAGGTGTGGCATGATAGAGATCCCTCCCTGCTCAAAGGCCGTAAGAGACGAGCATAGGCCCAAATTTGCAGCCCTTTCACCGGCAATGGTGACGTCTCCATATCAGTGAAATATTCTGGAGAGGGACGTTAAACAGTATACAATCAATCAATCAATCCATGAACTGTCCAGTATTATGTCTGACTTCAAATAACCTTTTCTGTTTTAACAGCTTATGGAGATGGATGAATAGAAAACAAAGCAAGATGACAATAACCGTAGAACCAACAGTAACGATTAATGTTGTCCATATCTCTTTCTTCGTTGATTCCTCGAGTAGAAAACTCTGTAAATGTTGATATTGTCACTTCTACTTTGTTTATTTTTTAATTACATCTATCACAGATAAGATAGAAGTATTAGGAAACGAGGTTATATTTCTAAATCATATCAGAGCATGAAGTAATATGGTTTTAATAACCAATTATTCCAAGCGCTTGAAGTGTTTAAAATACGCTTTGTCTTAAATTTTGACGAATTTTATATAATGCTATTTCAAGTACTTTGGTCTATTACATTGTCTAGGAACTATGCTGTTATGGAAGTGCTTAGCAAATGAATGACATTACAAAATTCAGTTTATTGTCTCATAGCCGGAGGATGTTACGACCAATTTATTGGTTAATTTAGAAATAAAGTCTACATAAAATGCAACATGAACGTTGCAGAATAACCTCTTGGTCTCGAAATGTTATTTGAAAGATAAAAGCCGAGGTGTCGGCCGCATTTCTTTGAATTGGCAATAATCGTGGTAGAATCGTTACTAATACACATTTTACTAACAACTTTTTTTTCAAGAAGCTTTCTTCATATTAACAGAAAATGTAGCGAAAATTGACGTTAGAAGTTATATAACTTTCTGTGTACCTTGACTACGAAACAAAACATACATATATGTTTATTTTTAATTTAATAGATCGAAGAAAAAATAAAAAAAAATACATGTACCATGTCTGAGAAATTAAGCATTTATTATTTTCCACGGTAGATTTCGTGTGTTTTCAAATATAATGAAAAGAGTCTGAATTTTACTTTTCACTTAATTTTCATAGTATTTTTAATGATTTAATTTCTTACAAATACAAACTGCGTTCATTTCTGTTTAAACCCCATTTTGCTATCCCCACTATGCAGTAACCCTTTTAAAACATTTTGTATATAACACATGCTTTTTCGCTGTCTGCAACAATTTATACACAAAAGGTGAACGCGAATGTATTAATATATATATTTTTTATTTAGCGTTTTACATATACGTACCTGTCTTACATTTTGTGTTGCAACAATGGTAATGCTGTTATGAAGTACTGTAAATAAACATGCTATGCAATAAAAAGCACACAACACAAATACCTGTTGTTGATGTAAAGCATTCTCCTGTTACATGGTGACATTCTTTACAGTAACATTTTGTGTCACAACCGTCCCCGTAAAAACCTTTTGGACACTGATCGGAGCAGTTGATGCCAAGGTACCCTGGATTACACTCTAAAAGATATTCACACGTTTCATGAAAATCTTCATGTAAAAAAGGTTGTGCTTTATTATATTTCATGAAATCGGTTCTTGATTTATAATATACCTACTTTCACACTCATTACTAAAACTGTTCCAAAAATAATCAGCACAGCATTTGCTTGTCCTGTTCTTCCTATGAATTGAATGAAACAATATGACAGGTACATGTAATACATTTGTATAAACATAATTTAGACTCGAAAACACTGAGAGATAAAACAAATTTTTAGAAAACAACAGAATACCAAAAGAAAACGTAGGGAAACAAGTATCAAAAATAATTGCAGGGATCTGATTGATCTCTAATAACATTTCACGTTTTCTTTAATGATATGTCTAAAGATAACAACGTGAAAGTGTCATTTTTCCGTTTTCTTATTGTCTTTATAATATATATGATATGGAATATTCTTACACTTCACTGCACTCCATTGCATCCCCCCCCTGATCCTACTTCATTGCAGAACAGTAAAACGAACGTCCAATAACACAAAAGCAACTTCTCATACCTTCTGTTCTTAGATTCTAGTTGACACAGAATCATCTCCCGGTAGGAAAAAAATATTTCCTCATTAAAAATTTTGAAACCATTAATTTTACTTCCTACAAATATATGTCAAACAATGTTAATATGTTTGCGACTGTGTGCAAATGATTAGGATTTATGCATATAACCGGAAATCAGCTAGACTTGTACATAAATAGAACTGTATTATTATATCTCCCGCTTGAAAAGCGGGAGGGTATATAGTACTCGTTATGTCCGTTCGTCCGTCCGTCCGTCTGTTACGCTTTGTGGTACCCATCTCTTATCCGCAACTCCTCTCATAGCACTGAATGAAATTTGATGAAACTTTCACAGAATCTTTATTACATATTGCCATTGACCACCTCCTGTTTTAATTTTTGATCTAACACATATTTTGGGTTTACTTCAATAAAACATGGACACTCCCATTATATTCATTTGGGAGGCCGGGGGTATCATTTAGTGAGCTCATTGCTCACAGTACCTTTTGTTTTAAATAATTACCTATCAGATATTTTGAGCTAAAGTAGCGGCATGTAAAAAAAGATAATAAAAATGGAATAACGTTTGATTCATTGCATTAAAAGCCATATTAATTAGTACCTATCGCAAAAAGAATAGTGTTGTTGTTTTTGTTTTTTTCCTTCGAGTGCTTAACAGCTTGTATTTCAACCTTAAACGGACTTTGTGTTTGACAAAATGTTTTTTTCTTTCTTAATTTAAAACTGATAAAAAGAAATTAATATAGAAACATGTGTATAAACACATTAAATCTTTTTCGCTTCGGAGCTTCGCCAGTGCATTCCAAACTTGTTATGTGGCATACATGTACGTGTTTATTTAATGCTACATGTATATGTTATAGCAGTCTGTCTTTAAGTTAACTCTTTGACTCTTTTTTCATTCTTTACTTTTTTCACTTTTGTTTTTATATGTTCCATGTTTATTTACATATTGAATTTACAATACACACTAGCCATACGTCTGTATTTGACTTCGCTTCCCCGATTGCGGCGATTTATTATAATGTTTTCATTCTCTATTTTTTTGATAATGAGTAATACTGTAGAACAACATCGTTCCGCTATTGGGGTTTTCGATGTGAAATGTAGAAGAATAATGATAACGTCTTCATTCAAAGTTTTCAACCTTGCTGATAATATTATATTTTATACATATACTGAATACATTATTTAGAATTCATCTGAAAAAATGGGTTCATATCTAATGGTTATAAATTATCTTTCTCAGCTTTACATAATTTTGAAAATACTCTTATCTGGGGATACTGAGATTAATCCTGGTCCATCTTTTGAGAATTCCCTTGATATATACATTTGAATATAAGAAGAATCGGAAATAAAATAGACTCGTTGATTTACTTAGTACAGGACTTGGATATATAAATGCTTTACAGAAACCCATCTAAATTCAATTTAAGCAATAATGATCTTAATATTAAGGAATTTGGAAGTATTTTAGAAAGGATAGGAATTCATATGCAGGCGGAATCATGATATATGTCTTTAACTCTCTAAAAGAAACTCGACGGGAAGATTTAGATCCATGAAGCATAGAGAGTATTTTGATCGAAATTGAACAACCAAACAATAATTTATTCATTTGTTGTGTTCATCTTTCACTTAACCCGAACACTGATTTTTTTTTTAGGGGGGGGGGGGGGGGGTTCATGGCCCATTGAAAGAATAAGTGATATGCCAAACAATATTATAATACTTTGGGATCTTAATGTAGATTTTCTTCAAATAAATCCAAATCAAGAAATTTATAATGTAATGTACACGACTGTGCTTTCAAAGGTAATAAACGAACCTACGAGAGTAACACAAGTTACAAAAACGCTAATAGACCCTATTCTTATTAGTCGTGAAAAATTCATATTCAATTCAGGTACATTAATGATTGACAAAAATATCAGTTACCACAAAGCTACGTACATATATGTGAAACAAAATTACTGTAACAATTTTTCATACAAACGTCAAGTTTGGTGATATAAAGAAGCAAATTTAGAAGAACTTATTGTTTTAATGAGCAACTTTGATTGGGAAAGCATTATTCCAAATTAACTGATATTAAAACCGCAACAAGAAGCTTGACACAACAATTTGTGCTAATTATACGCAGATGTATACGCGAAAAAAAACTGTTACAATAAGACCAAACGACAAACTATGGATGGATTCATTACAAAGAATAAAAATAGGACTTAGGAATAGATTAAGAAATCAAGCACAGAAAACCAAGAAAGAATCAGATAAAGAAGACTTGTGGAAAGCTAGAAATAAAGTAAATAATATGAAAAAATATGCTATCGCAAATTACTACGACAACATTGATTCTCATTTAAACGACGCGAACAAAAATAATAACAAGCTGTACTGGAAATTACTAAAAAGATGTCTTTCATACTAAAACTTCGTCCGAAATACCCCGAATTATACAGGTAAATGAAAATAGTGATTCTTTATAGGCATTTTACGATAAAGAGAAAATGAAATTACTAAATATTTTGTTTACATCCATCTCTGATATTATAAAAGATGAGGAATATAAGCTACCCGATTTTGAGTCCAAAAAATGTAGAAAAGTTTTGTGACGTAAATAACCAAGAAAGTGATATTAATCATATTATTAATATTATTTCTATCCTGCCCTTAAATAAAGCTGTGAGCCCTGATTGCATCAACCACAAAATGTTAAAATCTTGTTAAAATTAAAAGAATCAATTAAAGTCACTCTTGTCTGTTATTTAAGAAATCTCTTAGATTCAAAGATTATCCTGAAAGTTGGAAACTAGCACATGTTCTTCCATTATTTAAAGATGACCCATCAATCACGTCAAATTATAGACCTGTATCTCTTTTGAGTTGTGTATGTAAAATATTTGAAAGAGTTTTATTCAAACATGTATACAATTTTTTCTCACAAATAATTTGTTCTACAAATAACAGGCAGGTTTTCTGCCTGGTATTTCAACTGTGTATCAACTTTTAGAAACTTATCATACTATTGTTAAAAGTGTAAAAAAAAAGTATTGATGAAGGGCAATATTGTTGTATGGTTTTTTTGTGAATCATCAAAATCTTTTGATAGAATTTGGCATAGGGGATTGATTCAAAAATTAAAAATCTATATTATCTCCGGTAATATGTTAGAATGGTTGGAATGATTGGAAAGTTATTAAGTTGATGAAACAAGAATATCAGCAGTCTCGTTTAAAGTCATCATTTCGTAAGTTCTATGGTCGATACAATGACATTGTCAGCAAATTAAATTTATCAAGAAGTCAAAAGCCTACTGACGTTTTTCATATAAAGGTTTGTACTGTTTATTAGATTTTTGTAGATCGAACACAGTTCATTATCTTACTTTTTGGGGTTTTTTTTAAATAAGGTCGTTTAAAGCGATCGCTATTAAACGCATTTAATTGATTTCCGAAAAACACAGGGGGTAGGTCTTTTGACACTTTCCCCCGATTGCTGCGAGTATAAAAGAGGGGCGCACGTGGCGTTTTCCTCCTCTTTCTCGATAGCTTTCCCAGCGTTTCTGTACGTTTGATAATTGTTTTGAAGTACTTAAAGCCTCCGAGAACGGTTCAGCAAAAATCGAAAAATCATGCCACCCATTAGAGCCAGAAAGTCCCAAGCCACCGCCAAGTCCACCAAGGCAGTTAATCGGACCAAGGGAGTCAGGCAGCAGCAGGGCAGAGGGTGGGGGGAAGAAACCTAACCGCTGTCCGCCACGCTGACACCAGGGCAGACCCCGAGATTGAGCGGATTGTGACTGGTGAGAGTACCAAGGCCTGGGAGGAAGACATTCAAGCCTCCACGGGAATGGCGGAGGAGCATGTGCCGCTTATTACTAATAATAAGGGTAGGCAATTAGATTTTTCTAGTTCGTGGCCTGCCCCGGAGGAGGATGCCCTGTCACCGGCAGATAATTTCGGGGCGATGCCAAACATGGAGGTTTGTGCTGGGGACAATATAGGTGCCCATGTTCCAATCGCTTTAGAACAAAAAGTTTGGGCGGGGAACTATATAAACTTAGCCCTGCTTACAAAGGGAAGCGCAGAACTGCAGCAGAATCTTTGTCATATCCGTTGAATGTTAAGAGATAAGGATTTCGTAATTCACATGTACTTTACCTGTGACAAGATGTTTCCGAAAATTATAGTATTTTTGACCCCTTGATACTGACCTTTATGCTTGAACTAATTTTCAATATAATTACCTTTGTGGATTACTTTTGAATGATACAATTATGATATGGCGTTCATATTCGACACAACGTGCCATTAAAAATAAATTTGGACCCTTTATGACACCGGTATCTTTGAATTTGATTGTTTGAATAGTGATAGGCCTAGATATATTTTAGATACAGGTTATGCAATATGATTAATTGAAACTCTTTGGTAGATGCTGTTAGCACAGAAACACTGAAGATATTATCATCTCCAGAATTGGAATTTAAGAACTATTGGACAAAACAATAAACATTAATTTTGGATCTGTGATTATTTTAATACTATTTTGTTTTATAACTTGTCCATTTGTATAAAATATTTAAACAGAAAGGTATTTTTTTTAGATAAGACAGAATGTTGAGCAGTTTTCTGAGACACAAGAAATACCTGTGTATGAGCAAATTAACGAATTAAACATGTTGAGAAATATGCATGAGGAATGGAGAAAGTCAGAGAGAAAGTTAAAGTTGACATATGAATTTGTGTGAATTCTGGTTTATTTATAAAACCAAAATGCGCATAATGATAAATAAAGAAAGGTAAAGGTTTATTGACAAAAAAGCTGAAAAGGCTTCAGAGTAAGAGAACATTTTTAATCAAGCTACTTTTAGGGTTTTTTTTGCATTGTTTTAACTTGAATTGAAAAAAAGGTGGTTTTTTTTTTTAAATAATGCAATTAATTTGCCTTTCTAGTAACTAACAATTATTGATACAGATCATAATAACAACTAGAGCAAAGCTCGTTGCAAAGCAACGAGTGGGTCTTCCTTCTCAGCGATGAGCAGAAAGTGAAATGTTTCAATTGTCAATTTTGCTACCATTCTTTATTTCTTTGACCCAGATAGCAAACCCTTTCTTAAAGTCTGAATGTGGAGTGAGCACGAGGATAAATAATCCAACAGCATTGAAACTGTACCCAAAAAACTTATTCTCCCTCATATTTTAACTTTGATTTGTAGGCATATTTCATCTTCGATACAATCATGTTAGTGAAGTATGGCATACTAGAGAAATATCAGTGCTTTGATACATCACCGTCTTAAAATTTGCTTTAAAAACATTAATTTTACACGCTAAAATAATTAGATAGTGAGTAAACCGGCCCAATGTGTAACTGATAAACTATCTTCATTTTTTGTCAATCAGTTAGACGACCAATACTTTTACAAGAAATACATAGGATTGTGTTGTGTGTGTCTAATTTGCAGCCCTCCAATGGCAAATGGTGGTATCTCAATAGGAGTGTAGTAAAATTCTCTGAATAGGACATTCAACAAAGAGATCTTTTGATATTCAACAAACAGATCTCCTTTTGAAAGCACTGCCCTTCATATAAACAAATTTTATCCCCCTACACTAAAGAATTCTCTGTGCCAAGTTTAACTTAATTTGTCCTGTTGGTCAAACAGAAAATGGAATTCTGAAGAATTTAAGATAAAGATGATAAAGGGTGAATTTTAATTCTAAAAAATTTACTACAGCTTTAGCTTACTGTAACATATTACATTTAGCGATGTAGTCTATTTAGCGATTTTGGCGGAAAGCAGAGTCCGCTTATTTAAGTACATCGGTAAATGTCTTGTATATTAACTTTTATAAATAGCACCTTCAGACAGCGCTAAATCAAATCTACGCTAACTTATTGAAAATTGAATTTCCGTCAAATATCATACACGCCAAATGTAATACATTAACAGTATATGAGCAAAACTGTATACAGATTTAGTGATTTGTTGACTTTGAAATGGGACTGGACATCTCTTTGATCTTGTTTGAAACAACATGTGCATGTTCTTTGTGCTGAATCATGCACAAATGTTAATGCTTAAGTTATTTATGCAAAAAAAAAACAACTTTCCTTCTATTATAATGTAAAAATATACATATTAGATCTTATATATTACTGCTGAAGACAGACCTTTTATCATCTTCACCATTAGAATTGGTATGTCTTCCCTGGAAACGGAAGACCTCAATACAGATGTAATCATGCAAGATCTGACACACATTTAAAAAGAACATTTATTCCAAACTAAACATAGATTCTGTGACAAAATCTATTTCTCTTGAAAATTTCATTATGCTGTTTATTCTCTGTCATCTCCCATCATATGCTCTTCTCAGTCTTCTGGCAAATCATGACCATGCTTGGCATCAAATTTCAGTACTCAGATGACAGTCACATCTATCAAAAAGAAATTGAAATTTTTTTATTGAATTTTTTTTTTAAAGTGCAACTTATAAGATACTGTCACATTTTCTGCATGTGTATTATTTGTAAAACTACCCTATAATCATTTATGAATATAGGTTTACAGGCAGTCATTTGAGGATGTAATAAAAAAGCATATTAGTTTTTCATTATTTCAAATAAAGGAAATGTACATTACATGTACTTGTTCATGTTAAACTTTATTAGGAATGGTAATGGTTAACAGTTGTTAACCGACTAATCAGTCAGAAACGTGGTACATGTACATCCGGTTATGATTTTTTATGTGTCAGGATAAGGCCATTTGTAAAGGTGTTACAGCATATTAGGAACAATGTACTAATGAAGTCACAAAACACTATCACATAAGGAACAATGAGCTAGTGCAAACTAACAATGCGGCTCATTTAAAACACCATGATACTAGGTCTATGACAGCATGCTAGCCGTTTTAAGACACTTACATGCTAGCGTGAAGTAAAATGCGCTACCACGCTTCTGACAGTGGGCTAGTGTGTTTCAAGGACAACGCGGTGACAATGTACTTGTGCGTTTGTAACAATGTTTCAGCAGGCTGTTTACACCACGCCATTAAGCTTAGACATAATAGATTGTGTAAAGTTGTGTTAGCATGGCAACATGTTTTGTGTCGTCACAACTGCATGTTGTTTTAAGTTGCCTTAGCCTGACAGTGTTGAGAACACTGTATTAGCACATTGTTCCTAGCTAACACGCTGTTACACTTTTACAAGTTGCGTTATTGGGACACCGTAATTTTCATAACTGCATCAAACCTGAGACAAAAACATATATACAGTAATCTGGTAATGTTCCTTAACCATGAACCCAGCATTTGAAGTGAATGAGATCTTAAAAACCTTACAGTACATGTTACTTAGGACAATGACTCTGAGTTCCAAATAAAGGACTAAACTGAAGCTTTACACCAGTATACATGTATATTACATCTATAAATGAGTGAATGAGTGAAAATTCTCAAATAACATTATCAATCAAACTATCAATAAGAAGCCTATACTTAGGTCGCAGGTTCAAATCCCATTGCGAAATGCTTGAGACAGGTTACTCCGATGAGACTGTATAAACTAACCGAGATTCTGTGTCACAGTATGTGTTGGCATAAAAAGAATCCCTTACTTCTCAAAGGCAATACGTGCTGAGTACAAGTCTATATTTGCAGCTTACTATCCCAAGTAGTGGCATCATAAAATGACTGAAAAAATTTTGAAAGGCCAATAAACAAACAAACCATTCTTGCAGTCTACATGTACAATCACATAAAAAAAGCAAACTTTTTATTAATATTACAATTTTTTTAATGAATTTCTTTTGCAATTTAACTGAACAACATTTGTGCCATTTTTTGTCAATAAATTATGATACTAAACACTTTATTTGAACAGCTACAGGTATTTATAGTTGCCCGCCTGGCGCAGTGGTTAGAGCATCTGCTCTAGAGTTGCGAAGTTAGGAGTCAATCCTTATGTCGCAGGTTCGAATCCCACTGTGGAACGTGGAGACCGGTCCTTCGGATGAGACCGTATAAACAGAGGTCCTGTGTCGCAGTAGGTGTTGGCACGAAAAAGATCCCTCCCTGCTTGGTGGCCCTGAGTGCTGAGCATAGGACAAAATTTGCAGCTCTCCACCGGCAAGTGGTGGCGTCTCTATATGAGTGAAAAATTCTTGAGAGGGACGTTAAACAATATACAATCAATCAATCAATTATAGCGAGCACAAAGCGCTGCTCATAATGCGAGCTTATATGACAACACCAGTTGGCAAAGAGAAAATTATGACTTGAACATTAATCCACACATTTTTTTTTTCTGCAGTAACTTTGGACTCCCAATACTTTAATTGCTTCTTTAACATGTTTAAGCTACATTCTTGCAAGATCATGACCAAAAGTTTCCAAAAAAGAAGTTCACCTTGATTTAATGGATAAATTACAGATAAATAGTGAAAATAAACATTCTTCATTCAAGTCAGCACTTTTAAAGCTTTAGACTGCTAATGTAGGCCTAACTTACATGCGACGTCATGTGACTTCAAAGTCTAGTGCCCTGTTCACACGAAGAGTTTAATTCACAGTAAATTATCGCGAAGTAAACTAATGCGAATTAAACTGCAGTGTTTACATGACAGGTAATGCAAAGTAAACAAATGCAAATTAAAAATTTTACTTCTACAGTCAGGCGTCAGTGAGGCTTTTATGACATCATTTACAAATCATGTCACCTTAAGCAGAAGCAGATGTATTTGACATAAGGCCTAGGAAAAAAATATGTTTGTTTCCGCTTTCCCAACCGACCCTAATTTATAGTGCCGACCCTAAAAATTTTTTTAATGCTTTTGTCCCAGGAAGTGCAAGATTTCACCCAGGGAATAAGAGTCTCCAACTTTGCAAGCTTTTAACCTTTTTATTATATTAAAGTTTAAGTCACAGAAATGCTTGAAAACACCATTTCTTTTGTCATTAATATTTCTTCTATACATGTTTTGATTAAAGAAGCAAAAAAAAAAATTAAAAAAAAAAAATTGCCTACCTACCTACCCTATATTTTTTCAGCCTGAAAGCGGAAACAAACATATTTTTTTTCTAGGCCTAATATCACAGTGTCTCTAGAAACATTCTAGTGATTAACACTGTTTTCCTTAGTTTTTCACTCAAAATTACCACAAGTATTTAAAGCTGACCATAAACATGTAGCATTTGACTTAATTTTGCCATTACGCATGCCTCAAAATTTGATTCGAATTAGCTTTCCTTAGCGTTCACACAAAGCTAATGCGAAGTAATTTAATGCGCAGTAAATTAATTCGATCGAATTAAACTTATTTGAATGAAACTCTCGGTGTGAACAGGGCATTGATGCACCAAATGTCAAGTCCAGTTTGAAAAACCTGAGCTATATTTAAACTGAATAAGTATCTGACCTCACCCTAACAGTCGCACCATTAACATATTAGTTAAAGAATATACACTGTAACAATAAGTGTAATGTGAATTAAAGTATGACTTTGAACATGTTGAATGCGAGTCTTTTTGAAATTACATGATCACATATATTTAAATAAAATATAAAGCTGTCTGGATTTTAAATGGTTAAGAGGTAGTCCGCCGAAAAACCAGGCAGGGTTGTATTAATAGGCGGCACATCGAATGTGACGAATATTTGAAATTTTATTGAAAACAATATCAATGTAGTCCAAATGGAATAATGTAATCGAAGATTTGTTTTAAAATTGCTTATTTAGTAAAATATCCTTTTGTTTCGTGTTCTTGAATTCCCCTATATATAAACCATTGAATTTAGGTCAGAAACAACGAACTGTAGTTTCCAATACTTATTTAACAGGACTATAATTCATGCTGAACTAAATTTAGAAATATTTCGTTTTTCAGTTTCAAAAATAAAATTGGTGGGCAAAACACTTTTGATAGTAGTTTTCTGTCAAAATATATAGACGTTTTTATGAAATTTTGCGATGTAAGAGTTATCGCCCGTGGCATCGATAAACCTGCTAAACACCTTACTATCGAAATCCTAGTGAAATATTTAGAATATATTCACAAAATAAAATTATTTAACAAAAAATTACTACTTTATTTTCAAAATAGAATTCATTTTCGCCTCCAAACGTAATATTTAGATTAAGATTGGCAGTATTATTCAGGTTGAATCCACGTTTCCATTGATGTATCAGTGACGTCATATACCTGACTAATATTGCGTCACAATTAAATAGTGACAAGTTTTCCAAAGATGTTTGTAAATTCTTTGCATAAAAGTGCAAATAAAACGATTAAAAAAAATTTCTCTTTTTCTGTTCAATTACTTTTCAGAGTGCATTATCCTACATGTTAAATAATCATATATTTTTATATAAAATGTATTTTTTTTAACGGGCGACGTCTCAGCTAGAAGTCCCTTTTGAAAAGTAATTTTGTACATGTCCGAGAACTAATCTTTTTAAACTGATTTACTAGGCTATGCGTACAAATACGAGTATTTAATTGTTTATATTGAATATTTCTTATAAAATTGGAATGTGAAGAGATTTTATTTTCTTCTGATTATCAAGGAAAGATGAATATTTTAGATTTACGCAACATTTAATTCAAGCCAACGGAGTTGATATGTTTATTTCATGATATTTTACACACACACACACACACCCACCCACCCTCGTAAGGGTGCGTGTGTGGCTCCCCCATACTGGGGACCTGCTACAGATACGCAAGTCGTAAAATGGGGACATAAAAAACATTGGGGACTTGATCTAAGTCCCCAAACTTATATATATATTTGAGATTGTCCTAATCTTCTGCATATATTTGGGAATAAGATAAAGGCCTGGGTATGAAAGTTTATAAGATAAGCTTTAAATTATTGACATTTTGATGTACATATGTAGGCACATCCATTTATGTTTTAAGTTTAAGACAATAGGAAAACTTTACTCCCCCAAAAAAAATTATTAGGAAATATTTTATAGTAGAATGGATGAGGAAGAAGGAAGAGAAGATATCTCCGGGATCTGGATTTTTCTTGTTTTGATTTTTGCAAGGGTTATTATGAAATAAACAGTATCACATTTCCTTGTATTCAATACGGATGCTATTCATTATTATACTGTCTAAAGTAAAGAGTATGCGTTTTTAACAGTTCTTATCTTTAGAAATAAAAAAATGCGATGGTCTAATTTATAATCATCGATTATTTGAAGTATATTATTTGTACAATTATCAGATGACCATTTTGTATGAAAACATCGATTCATACAAAACATTAAGTGTATTACTCTTTTTTTTAAATTAAGAAACACATGTCTCTTACGATTGATTTAAATTCTGGACTCTTTGTGATACGCTGAGAACTCCAAAAGTTTTCTTTATATAAAGGAATATTTTGACACCTTTGTTTAATTAAGAAAAGATGACCACTTTTTTCTTCATAAAATACGTTCAGGGAGTACATGTATCATAGCCGACAAGTTTTCATACAAGATTAAGAGATAAGACGTTAATATCGAAATTCTCAAAGTTAATACCTGGATATCTCTTTGTATTTAGTGTTTCATTACCGACAAAAATAAAATAGAGAGGTAACAAGATAAAAAATCCTCGTTTTTTTTCTGAAACCTGATTTTTGTTTTTCTGTTTATGTAGCATAGTAATACAACTACATTTAAAAGGGACATGAATTTTATATACCGTCCAACAATTATACTAACATATCCCTTTGTATGAATGATTCTTCAAAACCTTGTATAGAATTAACATATTTTAAATATTCTCAAAGAACTTAATTGATCCTTTCTTTACAACTGCAGAGTAAAAAAAAATCCCTTTGATCAAATACGCAAACTAGGATCTAGTATCTGCAAAACCTTGGTTTTAACTCCTAAAGTTCTACAATGTTTTTCACTGAATGAAAATAATATGTGTTTGGATCGATAATGCCTTTTGAGGTTTCTTTTAAATCTCTAAATTAGGTAATGAGACGTTCATTTCTTTAAAAAGGCAAAAAAAGTGGTCAATAAATTGAGCGTGATGTTCTTATTTATGATGTTACATACTCTTAAGACTATGTGTTCTTGAAAAATAACAAATACAGATGCATCATGATCAAAGACATTAACATTCACCTGTTAGCTGTTAACGTGTGGATCAAGGGAAAACAAAAAGTCTGCAAAGAATGTATAGTATATATGTAAAATTTATGAAAGTCTTAATCTAACCTCAAATCTACGCAAGCAGATTGTAACACATAATTTAAATGAGCAGCATTCCGCTGGCCGTGGACTAACGTATCTAAGCTCAAGTCTATGCGAGCAGATTTGAGTATACAATTTACATGAGCAGCCATCATCTTACATTTAACTCAAAGATTATGCAGGCCAGTTTCAATGCTTAACTCATTAACATTAGTAAGCAGATTATATAAGACAGTATAAGTATATCAATGCTGGGCTCCCTAAATAAAATTCAGTTTATAAAGCAGCCAAGTGCTGACCTCACAAAAATATAAACTGGATTATGCAGAGTTGATGACTATAAAGGATGTACATTATGCAATATTTGAAAAGCCATATGCTGGTCTCATGACCAGATTTCCAAAATTAATGATAGAAAAATTAATAATGTTACAAAAGAAGCCATAATGCATTGCCTAATCTTACTTTACACAGTTAGATAGATGCCAGATGCCGACTTTTCTAAATATGATGTTCAGTGGCAGTACATGTATAAGGGGGAATATTTTTGGAATTGAGTTAAACTGTATATATTTAAGGTCAATAGATTGACTGTATCTGTTACCGACTCACTTGAAAAACAGAAGTTGAAGTTTGTTGAAAGTTGACACAATTTAAGTTATATAAGTCTCAACTGGTGTCAGAACAGTTTACTGGAGACAATGATATTTGCCATCCAACACAGATATCTGCCTAGAACCAATGGAAGGAACTTGAGCATTTTGAGTAGGTAGCTTGCTCTTCCTGGTGGTTGTGGATCTGCAACAGATTTCATTTCCTTAATCTTTGGTCGCATCTTTTTCCAACAGTTTACAATGATTGATTGATTGATTGTGTATTGTTAAACGTCCCTCTCGATAATTTTTCACTCATATGAATATGCCGCCACTAGCATAGTGTAAAGAGCACCTAGTAATAAACATGATTAAATATAATCACCGGCACTGCCTTGCAAAAATTACTCCAAACCAAGTACTAGCATTGTTCGCGTGCGAGAATTTTTCACGTAATTTGCGAGAGCCTTGTCATAGGGAATTTTTCTCGCCGAGAATGGATCCTTAAAGTCTCTATTTCTATTAACAACAGGTCTTTAAAAAAGGCCTTGATTGCGAAAATTAATCATCGCGAACTGGTTTCTTCCCGGATAATCGCGAAATAAGGTCATCGCGAATAATAGTTGGTTTAGGTGCCTACAACAAATTCAGCACAACGCCAGCAGCATAACAATCAGTCTCCTTATCGATACCTACTTAAACACTATGTGTTGAATGCCCTAATATCAATGCTTATAAATTACACTGCTAAGAACTAAATACATTTGTACCTAGTGTGTAAAATAATTTTTAGGTTTCAACCGACAGCTCGAATAATAATTAATTTTAAATATCACACCATGCATAAACGGACTGGTTTTCAAACTTGAATAATTTAAAAAGCCTAAATGATAGATAGATAAATATGGTAGATACTTTACAAAATCAGAAGTTTACAAGGGCTGCAGGTGATGAAATGGGAACTGTAGATATTATAATTAGCCATCCGAAAGAGAAGTTGTACTTACCTCTTCCTTTCCATTGACAGATAGTCACACAATATTGAACATTTACACTTGTATACAAGGGACAGGTAATGTTATTTATACATGTCCAAAACAGTTGTACCAAACATCTTCATGCAGATGTCATTCTTGGCATCTCTATACACAAAAAATAGTGAAGCTATAGAAACACCAATGGATCAAACTGTTATAACATATGTACTGTAAGGTAATGTTATACTGATCACTTTTAGAGTGAGGCTACAGTGCTTTACTGAGCATTTATAGTGATGAATAATGCTATACTGGGCATTTATAGAATGCTGTTTAAATGTAATTATGAGCATTAATGGAGTGATGTTACGTGTATAATGCTATATTGAGAATTTATGGATGGATGTTATAATGCCATACAGATCATTTATGGAGTGCTGTTAAAATGCTACATTGAGCTGAGCATTTATGCAGTGATGTTATGATGCTATACTGAGCATTAATAGATGATGCTATTATGCAATACTGGACATTTCTAGAGTGATGTTAAAATGGTATACTGAGCATTGCTGTAATACTATACCGAGTATTTATCAAGTGATATTATTATCATTATGTTCTGAAAATTAATAGGGTGATGCTTTACTAGATATCAACAGTAAAAACTGTTTAACTGAACAGTTACTAGTAGGGTGAATTCACCATGCGCCGGATGCCCTTGTTCTTCAACAAGTTCTAGCGATATCGCTACCGATGGAAAATTATCAAAATGGAGTTTAACACTTAGTATGTGATTAAAATATAAATTTGGGACACGATTATATGCCCTTTTTTTTGAGAAAATATCCTCAAAAATCGACCTTTTAGGAATAACTCAAAATTCACCGTGGATCGGACATTGTTTACCATGCATCGGACAGCGGTATATTGACCGGAAAAATATCATACCTTTATCAAAGTGCTTTAAAATGCTTGATATGGATATATTTTTATCTTTTATCTAAGAAATAATCCTCAACTTAAATTTAATTGACGATATCGATCATATCGTTGCACAAATGTAGAACAATTCAAGAGACCTCACTCTGCCTTCGAAATGTTTTAAAATGCTTATAATGCGGTAATTCGCGCCTTTTTTTCATGGTTAATCATACTCTGGATTGTAGAAATAAATTGAGTCAAATTCCAGACGTCATATATCGATAACTTGTATTTTGACTGAAAATATAAAGTTTTTATTTTCTTTTTCCGCAAACAAAAAAGCTATCAGCTGGGTTCTGTATGAAAATGGTAGTGCTTACCTTTGCATCGGAAAGTGTCCGATGCAAGGTTAATTTGTGTCCGATGTACGGAGAAATGAACATACTAGCAAAAACCAGCTCTTATAAGAATTATGCGAACATTGGAGTGAAATTTCTTTAAAATTTATGTAAAATTAACAATCTTTGATTTTATTCACCAAAGTCTGACTAGTTCCGTTGAAGTCGAATTTTAAGAACGATAACTCTAAAAATCGCAAAGTCATCAATTTCTGGTTATTTTCCTTTGATGATGTAAAATATGACGTAACTTCGAGGCCATTCTCGGGGTATTTTTATCACAATATGATAGTAACAATCGGTATAACTAAAAAATTTAAATCTTCAGCTTTAAGACAGAAACAAATAAATACACGGAACTCTTAAGTTGAAAGGGAATTTATTGTCTAAAGTTGTCCGAAGCAAGGTATGTGTCCGATGCATGGTGAATTCACCCTATACATAAATGATTTAATGAACATCAGAACATGATAAGGAGAACCCATGATGCGATAACAGGTACATATGTGTAAACCAATATAATTATAAAATAATTTGCCCTGATAAACCGCCAGCTAGCCCGTATTTATAAAAGCTTGCAGCTAAATCAAAATGTCATATGAAAAAAAAATGTTTTAAATATGCTCCAAATATGTAAACGTTCAAACAACATTTGTTTTGTTATAATGCTAAAAAACAATTATACTGCCCTTAATTGACGGGAATGCACAAACACTGCATTCCTAATACATGTAATACTTCTCTTATACTTATGAATGGGCGAAAGGGGGTCCCCGAGCTTCAAATTCTTAATAGAGAGCTTTCAAGGTGAATAGCTACTCTTGCAAGGTGTGACGAGTTTTGCCAAACACCATCTGTTCCTCCAGAGAAATAGGTTCCAGGAAGATAAATTCAAAAACATAAATCACAGGCACTTATTATTAATATTCTCTCCTTAGAAACTGACCAAAAAATTATCTTAGACCATATATGCATGTGCGTAAGGTCCCCTTTGGCACAAACAGTTTTTTTTTACCGCACTACTAGGCTAACAAAAATAGCGCAACAAAATCAAAGATTTTTATTGGGTAAAAAATCCGTAAAAAAGAATGATAACTCTTCAAAGAAAAGCAAGGGTTGCAATTTTGCAATGAAAGGATATACAAAAAACCCATCTGTGATAAAGGTGCATATCCGAGACTTCGCAGGGATATGCAGAATTATCCGAAGGTGTAAAACTTAAAGATTTCTCATGCGGCATAATACGAATTATTTGTGATTATATGATAATATTCTTTGCTCATACAATGATATTATTTTGACATTAACCTTTCAAATTTCAAGTAACTAAATAAAAACTAAGTTTTCTCAATTAACATTTATCTTAGAATTACCTTTTCTTTGATAGGTTTAATGTTGCATCGTTGCTGACGACTGACGGCTAGATAATTTGAAGAATATGGAGAGGATTACGAAATATGGATTGGTAAACGTTATGAAATTTTTTTCTTTATTTGTTAACGAATTCAGATAATTGATATTGAAAATAATGCAGAATATTTAGAGAATAGTTAAAACGTTAAAGTCATGAAGCAGGAAACAATATGTTCAATATCGTTCATCACCATTACACTTTTTTTCAGTAAAAACAAGCATGGGAGGTAACAAAAAAATGTATCCAATACATATTATACAATCATTGCTGGTTTTTGAGGTCAACACAATGATTTAGCAATCTGAGGAGTACAATATTCACCGAGCCCGAAGGGCGAGGTGAATGTTGTACTTCGAAGATGGCTAAATTATTGTATTGACCGAAAAAACAGCAATAATTGTTTTATTAGATGATTCACTGATAAAATGATACAGCTCATTACTTGTTAGCATTTTATTTAGTCCTAGCCAAATACAAGAGTGAAGCAGAATTAAAATGTGAATAAACATTACCAGTCGTATCAATTTGAAATGTTTTTTAAATCAATTTACGTTGCCACGAAAGAAATATATAATGTCAGTCTTTTTTATAGGATAGATTTTGAAAGGAAGGAGTATTATCAAGGAAAACTGACTGCCAATAAGTAAAATAAAATTGTTGTTCAGTAAAAGTGTTGGAGGGGGTCCCTGCATCCCCTCTTACCACCCTCACCCTAAAATATATAATCGCTTATGTTTTGTTCACATGAAAATAAAAATCATAGTCGTTTAAATAGCTTTCTAAAACAATTTGCATCAATTTGGAATTTCCCAATCTTTTTTAGATCAATGTAGTGGAAATAAATCCTTGTATTGACCTGGAACGTCACGTGCAGGTCAATACAACGTAATATTTTTCTAACATAATTGGATCTCAGCCAATCAGAGATATGGAAATTATTCAATCATTTAATAATGCTTAATATGGAATAATATATAAGCATATGTTTTAATTTTTAATTAGTCTATATAAATTTTTCTCAGTTTTACATTATATTAAGTAAAAAATGGATACTCTAATGTACGCTGTTATTAATTATTTGCGAACCAACTATAAATTAACTGAAGGCAGTTGTTTTATTAAAAATTCGTGGTTGCAAACAGAACTCAGCATATTTATAAATTGAATTAACACATCTTATTTGCAGAATGTAATTGTATTGATACTTTTGGAAAACGTTTGCTGCTTACAACTCCCTAACAACTCCTGTGAGGAATCTTTGAGAACAATAACCTATGCCTCAAAATGCCCGTCTAATTTTGAAGAATATCAGGCTGCTGCATTAAAGAAAAATTGCAGTAAATACAGAAATGATTGCAGATCCTTCGAATATCACTGTGTTCTGAACGATGACACGACTAAAATTATTGAAGTTTGTGCACCGTCGCGTTATATTCAGTGTAAGTACACATATATGCAGTGTTACAACGCACTTTGAAAAATTACGCACTTTGAAAAAAGAATTCAAAATGCGTTAAATTTGGGACCAAATCAACGCACTTTGAAAAAAATATGTCTTTTCAAAGTGCATAATTGAAATTGACCATATTACATGTAACACACTTTGAAAAAAATGTGTATGGCTTGGTCAATATTCTTGAAAATCTTGGTATCATAAATAATTGAACCTGTTGGATAACTTTTCGGTGATAAGGTCACTTAATGATGTTAAAGTGAGCGATTTTGATTTTTTCATACTTGGGAATTTCTTTCTCTCTGAAACGTTTTATTGTACTTAATTTTCCAGTTTGCATGCATTTAATGTAAACTTAAATTTGTTGAAAGTTTTCAACGTCACACTAGTTAAGCAAATACATATATTTGGGCTCCTCATAGGCATCAGTACCGGGGGATGGGTTAGTCAAACAAATGTTTTGCAAAGATATACATAATATAGAAATTAAAAATACAAGAGGAGAATGGTATATGACCAAAATACTTTAAAAAATACTCATCTTTAAGAAGATAATGTAAATATTGCAACTGAATATCATTAAAGATAGCTCGTTTTATTCAATTTGCAAATACATGTGGTAAATCATACAGAAGTACCTTTCCTTTTAAAACAACGACTACGAAAACTTCAGATAATTTTAAAGGATCTGAACCCATAACTATTTATTTATTTTATTACAACATGAATTTGACCTTTATTTGTGTAAAACAAACCCCTGACTGTTGAAAGTGTGTGTAGGAAGCTGTAATGTTACTCATAATAGATTCAAGTAAAATAGATTCAATTGGGTATTCATCAAACAATCTGAAAATGAGTAAATTCAGACATCTTTTAAAAAAGTTTCAGTCAACCGTTTTCATCCAACACATAAGCATAATACTTACCTTCATATTCACTTATTGTACCTCTGGAAGATTTCTTTCTATTTTTTATGCATGGTTCATAGAATTGTATTAATTTATTTGTAAATTGTATGTAGATAGATCACGGTCTGTTATATATATTTTTGTCATTACAGTTGGAAAATGTGCCGAGTTTAACATTGGACTACGAAGTATTCGCAAAGTCTTCTTCAGTGATTGTACAAATTTCAAATATCCCTGTCCAATTTCATACAACTCAACTGAATCCTACCGGTGTAATCATTTTTTACCTGATGAAATTCATTATACATCAAATATGTAATGCAGTTAAGTCAACAGGGAAATATCATTCATTGTCATACTTCATACTAATATGTATTGTATATTTGAGATACAGTAATCAAACGCTTTTGATTAAACAAAATCTTCCTAAATCTAGTGTAATGCAGTTAAGATGATAGGTATAAGATTTTGCCTTTGAAATGTACTTACATTTATTTGCATGTTTTATAACTAAAAGTATTTCACTTTTTGTTTCAGATTCTGATTGCTTTAATATAATCAAATCCAAAACAATGACCGCACCAAATACCACTTCAGAAAATAAAAATGGTTCTTCAACAACAGATGTTCCAATGCTAGAAAATCAAATGTAATAGCTTTTACAATAGTAAAAGATCGGAATGTTTTGAGTTCTATTAAATTAAGATAAATACATACTGTACGGTAGCGGTGGGTATCAGCTGGAAATTTTGAATTGCGATTTCTTGCGATATTTTGAATGGTTTAATACAATTACATTATCTACATTGACAGCTGAAATGCTTCTTTTCCTAAAATAATCATCCTTGATTTATAACCAACATTTGTAAACAACTATAAATGCATTGTGACAATCTTTAGTTGGGTTTACTACAAATTTAGATTTAAAAAATATAACTAACAAACAACAGCAAAATTACGGTTTGGTACTGTTCTGCACGATTGAATACCTTTGTGCATATAAAACTTCATATCAGCATAAGAAATGTCAAACAAAAACAGTCTGCCGGTTTATCAGTACTGAAAAAACGAATTGTAGTATATTTTATGGTAATGAATCGCTATAATGTATACCGGAATACCGGAAAAACGATATTAGTGATCAGCGCTAATTTATAAGCGATTTACATAGGAAATCAATACATCTAACAAAAT
Organism: Saccostrea glomerata; assembly: GCA_003671525.1. Lineage (NCBI taxonomy): Eukaryota > Metazoa > Mollusca > Bivalvia > Ostreida > Ostreidae > Saccostrea > Saccostrea glomerata. Next base: position 291,148 of record PRKT01000377.1, on the reverse strand, counting down.
CTCAATTTTTTAAAACTTATTAGATCGAGCGGAAAAGAAACAGACGGAGAATATATCACTAGTATTTTACTTGGAACCGGCATCGCAGTGGTATTATTGCTCGTCATTTGTTGTGTTATGTGGAGATGCAAACGTAAGCGAGAAGGTAAGTTATTCTATTTAACTCATTTATTTAGGTAATAAGAAAAGAAATTGAAATTTTAAAAAAATGAATGATGCTATTGCGAAAATGGGGACTACAATCTCTCTGAGTCCCCAAACATGCCCCCACTTTACAGTCAAGGACTATAAAAATAAAATATCATTACAGTTTGTTCTATTTAAAATTCCATTACCTTATTAATATACTTGGCAGAAAAAAAAATACATGAATGTTGATTTATTGGAAATGTAACGGTCTAAGTTGGTCGCTTTCGAAGGAATATTAATGGGATTTATTGAATTTATATTTGTATAAGACGCCTACAGATATAGAAGACGAACATCATTTTATACACTTTCACAAGTCCTAAATATTTGGACTTGGGAAAAAAATCATTAAAAATATTTTTGGAGTAATCCTTCTGTCTTTAAATGTATACAGGTAATTAGTACTCATAATGTAAGAGAAATCAATAATCTTGGAAGATATGTATTTAAAGCTTTGAAAATAAAAATATGCCAATAATTAAGCTGTATGCTTTATGTAAATTTTACAAGCATGTTGTATTTGTTACATTGATTTTGTAAATCCGTAAAGGTACTATTATTTTTGCATTATTCCTGTCATACATTTTCATTATAACCTATTTTCTTTCATCACTTTAAAAAATACCTATAACCGTTCATTCTCTATGCTTATATAATTGCACAATTTGTTATTTGCCATAGGATGTTTATCCCGAGCAATTTAAACTATATTATCATAGCCTTCTATAATAATCGCAGTGTTTGGTGAAAGTAAGGTGGCGATTTCTAAAAGCCAGACACCACAGAACTTCCTTCAATCGTACGAAGATTAAGTTTTTTAAGGTTTTATTTACCAAGTTTTTTATCAATTTAATATTTTTTCATTTTTTTAAAGTAAATACTGATTGATTTTCCGCTTCATGAATTTGAAGAATGATATTTGAAACCAGGATTTAGCAAATTACACATGATTGATACATTCAATAAAAAATATATAAGTAACTAAATATAACAGGTTTGCAGTAATTGAAAGCAGTTTTGATATTAAGTTTACTGTAGAGTCAATGAGTCTGTTGCGACTGTGTGTGGGGTTTTTTTCCTATAAAATGCAATGTTCTTTATTGATTATAAAATTTGAAAAGTGTTATTATAATTGTTTAGGGTTAACAAAAGGAGAAACGTATATAAGTATACAAAAAATGAAAAATGGACCAATGGAGTACGTACATCAATTGTTGTGTTAAGCATAAACTACACTGCTTATTTTAATCTTCTCTGCTCCAGTGTATGCTTAATTTTACTCAGTCGTTCATAGTTTTAGAGAAAAAATGTACTTCTCTGCAAGCACAACCTTTGATCTAGATTAAATTGCTTTATGCTTAACCACCTAGCACCTATGATAAGAAATGTTTAATGATTCTATATACATACCTGTAGATTGACTGAGTCATTGACACATTTATCATTATGTGTAGAACGAAAACTTACCACTGTTAGATATAATCCCACTAATCTAATTGTTATGTTTTAAAATTTTTTAGAGTTTTACCAGTATATATTAGCATTTCCAATGTCTTTATTTGAGATAAATTTATAAAAAGTTAATGTACTTTATTTCTACATAAATGTACTGGTTCATCAGTGGGTGCGGTTAAGAAAAAAAGCGTTCAGGACGGGACAAATGTAGAGACAGAAATGGGGCTTAGAGCATGTGTTTTAGAATAAATTGCAAGAGCATGTAAACATAAGGAAAAACTGTCAGAGTTTTTTTTTTATTTCATGATGATGATTAATCGTTCATGACGATGATAAATCGATTGGCCTACATTATAATTTTATGCATAAACGTTATGCAAATTATAACGCAAGCCAATCGATTGATCACGTCAAGAAATCAAAAAAGTAGAAAAAAATTTCCTTGAATTAAGCATAAATGAGATTATTTACACGTGTTCTTCTAGGATGATATGAAGCAATGAACTGTACAAGAAAATATATCGAAAAAAGTGAATACAGCGAACAGTGATCAAAAAGTCCAGCTATGCAAAATGTTTTTGAGCTGAGCAATTGAAGACGGTCATCTAAAACAGAGGGGACATGAAGTACCAAACAAAAATCCAATATACTAATGGATATGTATATGTAACATCAGCTAGTGCACTCCTAGACATCAATTTGACATCATTTTAAAAATTCTTGTTTAAAACAAGCTGAACTATTTTGAATGGAATTATCATTGACATATAAATCAATTTATTATACAGGTTATGCAGGTATATTGCTGTACATCGAAGAGAATTGGACAAAATAAAATCAAAGTAAACACATCGTTAATAAAAATTGGTTGTTATATCTAATTAGCCATCAATACCTTTATGATTATGAAACATTAAGATATGGTACAGCTTGGGTATCGAGTTTTGTACTGTTTTAAGCTCACCTGAGCTGAAGGCTCAAGTGAGCTTTTCTGATCACATTTAGTCTGTAGTCCAGCTGTCCAGCTGTCTGTCTGTCTGTAAATTTTTCACATTTTCGACTTCTTCTCAAGAACCGCTGGGCCACTTTCAACAAAACTTGCCACAAAGCATACTTGGGTGTAGGGGATTCAATTTTCTTCAAATGAAGGGCCACACCCACATTAAAGAGAAGATCATTGGGAATTAATAAAAATTTGGTGGCATGTTTTAAAAATCTTCTTCTCAATAACCACAGTCCCAGGAAAGATGACACTTATTGGAAAACATCATCAGGTAGCTAGTGTAGATGCAAGTTTGTTCAAATCATGACCCAGGGGGTAGGGTGGGGCCATAATGGCCGATCAAAGTTTTTCATAGAAAAATGTAGGAAAATTCTTTTTGAAAAACTTCTCAAGAATAACAAAGCCATAATTAATCATATTTATATGGAAGCATCCTCAGGTAGTGTAGATTCAAGTTTGTTAAAATCAAGACCGCCGGGGGTAGGGGCGGGGCCGCAATGGGTGATCAAAATTTTACATAGAAATATAAATGGAAAGTCTTTAAAACCAGGGTTCTCCATGAGCTGTTTTACTCCGACACAGTAACGATTCAAAATTCATGCATGCGACACAGTAAAAATTTGCAGACACAACTAAGAGTTGTGATAATTAGAAAATCTAAACACACAAATTCTCTCAAACTGAAACTTTAATCAAGCAATTGTACCGTCTTTCAATTCAAAAAGTTGTAACACTTAGTTACTAGGGCTTCACCTTGAGTAATCAATTCATTATCTCCTTGACCCTCGCCGGACTTTACGCATGACGGAACAAAGACAAATAAATTGTTTTCACAATTTAATGTACCGGTTTATTGGTAGTTGCAATAAAATACATTGTATTATTTATGAAAAATATTTAAATGTGTCTTTCCTATAGAGCCACAGCTCTAGAATTATGTAAGCACTGTAAGTCAAACCAGAGACGTATAAGAGGTTATATGTTTCTGGTCAAACATAACATCGCACGGAAGTCATTTAATTGATGTAAATAAATTGCCGAAAATTTTGAAATTTCAGCATGTTCAAGGAAGTCTTAAAAATAATTTACTGTTCTGAAGTTTCTTTTTTTTTAATGCGGTAACTCAATCAAGAAACCTGATAAATAAACACGATAAATCTACTTTCAAAAATAAAAAGTTGTTCGACTATCGGTCAGAATTACCTCTGCTTTTCAGAACGTTATTTTCCTTTTATCAGTATGTACGACCATGCCATTCGTGTAACGAATTAGCGATTTTTAAATATGTGTGTGTGTTTGTAATCTTTTGTAATTACAATGAATTGTGATTTAGTTGCGAATTTGTTCGCGAAATTACCGCGAAATATTAGTGCTTCGCGTAAACTCTGCAACGCAGTAAAATCTCAAATGATGGAGAACCCTGAAAACTCTTCTCTTCAAGAAAAGTAAAGCCATAATTGATCATATTTATATAGAAGTATCCTCGGGTAGTGTAGATTCAAGTTTGCTCAAATCATGACCCCCGGGATAGGGCGGGGCCAAAATGGCGGATCAAAGTTTTACATAAGAATATATAGGAAAATTATTTAAAAATATTCATCTCAAGAATAGCAAAGCCATGATTGGTCATGGGATTGCTTTTGGATTTAAACTTTTAATAATAAACCAATTTCTACGTTTTTTCAGCCACAGTGCTCAAGTGAGCGATGTTGGCCAGGAGCCTCTTGTTATTTCAAGTACAACGAGATAATTATATCTTGTCGATCTAGGAATGAAGATGGTTTTTGTTAATTGATAAAAAGTTATTGACTCATAAATATGTCAAATTGAATGCAAATATAAGAATTCATTTCATTTCTTTTTTTTATACTCTTGAATTAATTCAGCTTCATATACCAGGGCAGTCCGTAAAGTTCGTGGACAACAGTAATAATTATTAGCAAACTTTGATATTCAAAAGAGACTCACGCTAATACCAGGGCCACAAAAACGAAAATCCGTGTCAAACCCCCTAATACATCTAATTTTTCTCAATAAATTCGTCTTCTCTAGAGTCGCGAAGTTAGGAGTTGATCCTTACGTCGATGTTCGATTCCCACTGTGGGACGTGGAGATCGGTCCTGACCGTATAAATCGAGGTCCTGTGTTCAGAATTACTCAACCGTCAAATTTATGAGGTCAAGTAGGAAAAACGCTAAAAAAATTAAAACATATGCAATTTGATGATGGCGAGTTTGTCAACAAATCTTGTTGCACCATTTGATGCACTTGAGGAATACACGCCGTTTTTTCAATATTTAGAGGCGATATGAATTTCTTGCATTCTTGGTACAGTTTACGAACGTTCTATGGGGGATGGTTTTCTTTTCGAATTTGCTATTTAATTAAAATGGCAACAATGGGTAACTATGTATAAAACTTGTTACATGTTGTCAGAGATGGCCTGGAATGGTTTTCTATCAACAGTGACGATGCCGTCAAAGCGAAACAGAGTCATGTTACGAGCGGTTAATTCGTCAAGTCATTTCTTAAATCGCCACCTAACATGTACTACAATGTACCCCAAAAATCGACATTTATACAGTGACTATTAAAATCATTACATTCACATGAAAAATGAAAGAAAATTCCACAATTTGGGTTTTTGAGCTGGTCAACTTACATGGCGTTTCTCTCACTGGTGCATGCACGCATCGTTTGACTAATTTTTTGGTGTGGTTACAGTGTACCCATGCCCAATATAGCCATGGTTTAAAAGATAAACGCTCTGATGAATTCCAGCAAAGAAGACATAAGGCTCTGACAGATGCACAGGAGAGAGATTGAAGATAATGAGATTTTTCGATTTTCACATTTGGGGGGTATCGTCATATGAGCTTCTGTAACTAATGAATTGTTTTAAAAGCGAAATCAAATGGGTTTTTGGTTATATCTTTTGAAAAGATGAATTTTAAAGTTAGATAGGAATACTGAAAAAAATTACAAGGAAAATAAATTGATTTCACCTCAAAAGTTTACCCTGCGTTTCTTTTTTCTTTCAGTATACGTACATGTGGTTACCTGGTGAAGATAAACAGATTGCTTTACAACTTCTTAGGTCAATTTTAGCCACATATTCTGTTTATTATGAATAAAATTACAATGTTACTGAAAAACAAATAGTCCTAAGTGAAAATATGTATAAAGAACAATTAATCGATAAAACGGTTTGAACATCTTTCAGCTAACCGATATTAATTCCGTATTTTATTAACATCCTTAAAATCATTATATACCTCTTATGGCTTATGAGACAATAAAATTTGCAATTAAATTTATTAATTTAATAAGAACATTCCATAAAAGAATAGATCGTAGACAATTAAATAGCCCTTTTTATACTTAATATCTCGGACACATAAAAGCCTCAGATTTAATGAATATAAATGAATAACATATACATGTATTTGCTCAGTATATTTAGACATTATCTTCATGTTTTACTATCAATATGAAGGAGCCGAATGTGTCCTTTTTTTTATCTTGACCTGTCATTGAAGAGTTTTCCTCCTTTAATTTTAATCAAAAGAAATCAAATCTAAAAAACAATAACCTTGAAAACTATTTGGTAAAAAATGGGTTTTCGAACGTTTAACTATTCTAAATGATAATTTACATCTTTGTACCATAACATTTTGTGATATTCCTAGTAAATGTAGTAAATGGTGTTTTTTTTTCAAAAATATCCTTGTCTCCATAAACTGCTGGATAAAATAGTTGATTATCATAACAAAAGTATATTATTAAATAGAATATCCTTTACTTTAGACTTTAAACGTATCAGATATGTTAAAAAAAGGCACCCGTACTTTATCCAAATTGAATAAAAAGCATCCTCATTCAGGAAAAGGATATCTTTATCAATACAATACCATACAATTGCCGCAATTTTGTCATTTCTAACAGATGGACTGTTTCTTTTTTTTAACAAATACGTACTTGCAAGGTAAAAAAAATGAGTCTGAAAAATCTTTTAGTCCTAGCTGTAACAGAACGCTACAGAGCATCTCACGTTACCGCGTAGATGACATGATTCGTACATGGTCATACCAGTTGCAGAAGCGAAGAGGACTACTTTAAGAAAATTCCACGCTGAAACCATTCATCACTACCTTTAAAGAAGCTATAGAATTACTTCGTGAACTTTTTGATCATTTCTCGTAGTACTCGTAATGCACTCGCGTATGTCTAGGTGTGTTTGTGAGTCAATAGGTAATTCTTTGCGAGAAAAGAAAGAGATGAAATTTTCATCAGGATCGATGTAAAATACTGCTTTGCTTCTTCTGAGATGATGCTCCGCTTTTAGGTGCTTGGTTGAATTATTTTCAGTCACATTATGGAAAGGATGCAGATTGTTTGAAAAAATCACGATGTTTTTACATCAAACATGTAGACACTAGTATAAAATCAATACTCTTCTTTTTCTTCATTCTTGCATTTTAGAGAGAGAGAGAGAGTTTGTCTCGACTTAATATCGAGAGATCCATTAATATTTCGGAACACACCAGACAGAGTTGTGCTATAATTTTCAAAGATGTGTAATTAATTCTGAAGGAAGAATCGTGTTTGATTATACAGTTAGCAACTGGGGAAAATCTGTTACAGATATTGATAAAGAAAATTAAATTTCACCTAAAATATATGTTGAATAACATAATTCTTAATAATGAATCAAAGGTTGTCCCATTTTAACTCTTTTTTTCTACATGCCGTTAAATTAGCTCAAAATATCTGAAAGCTAATTAATAATGCAGTTTAATTTATGTACAAGTTTGATTTCCGGTAATGTGCATAAAACCTAATAACTTGAACACAGTTGAAAACTCATTAACATTGTTTGACATATATTTGTCGGAAGTTATTAATAGTTTGAATATTTTCATTGAGGAAATATTTTTTTTCTACCGGGAGATGATTCTGCGTCAACTAGAATTTAAGAACGGGAGATATGAGACGTTTCTTTTTGTGTTATTGGGCATTAGGTTTACCAAGACTGTTCTGCAATGAAGTAGGATCAGAGGAAAATGCAATGGAGTGCAGTGAAGTGTAAGAATATTTCCTTTTTATTCCAATTCATATATCAATATGTTTTACGGTGTGACCGTTGGAGCGAGCGAAGTTATGTATCAGGATACTATAATTAACCTACACCTGTACTCAGCCTATCATTCAAGAAAAAGAAAGAATAAAGAAGAAAACAAAACAATAAAACAAATCACTTCCCAAGCACCGGGATCGAGATTCCGAAATTCTGGGAGGTGTCCAACAAAATCGGAAATACCCGAACCGGTAAAGTGACGAAAGTATGACGTCAGATAAAAAGTCCTGTTAACTTAGGACGCAAACGATAGTTTACTTTTATGGCATGTAGATTGCATTAAATCGTTGTTTGTAATTTATTTCTAGTAAGTTGTTGCTATGTTTTAGCCACCATGTTGCTATGTACCGCAAAGGATAATTGGGAGTTTGGAATTTTTTCACTCGGTGAGATAAAAATTTCTTGGAACAATGTGCAGATTTCAACCCGAATTTCCTCCGTTCGTACACGTTAGTCTATTGAGCTCGCTACGCGAGCGGCGCTTCGCGCCCCCACTGCGCTCGCTATAAAGACAAAAAGAAAATCGGAAAAATAGCATTTTCACGTTTTTATCTTTAAAGATATCATTAAAGAAAATGTTAAATGTTATTAGAAATGAATCAGTTCCCTGCCATAATTTTTGATACTCGTTTACCTGCGCTTTTGTCTTGTGTATCTGTTGTTTTCCTGATTTTTTTTTTACCTCAAAGTGTTTTCGAGTCTGAAGTATGTTTGTATTACATGTGCCTGTCATACTTTTTCATTCGATTCATAGGAAGAACATGACAAGCAAATGCTGTGCTGATTATTTTTGGAAGAGTGATAGTAATAAGTGTGAAAGTAAGTATACTATAAATCAAAGTACGGATTTCAAGGAAAAATTAAGCACAACCTTTTTTTACATCAAGATTTGATGTCATTTTTCATGAAACATGTTAATAATTTTAGAGTGTAATCCAGGGTACGCGGGCATCAACTGTTCCTATCAGTGTCCAAAAGGTTTTTACGGGGGCGAATGTGACCAAAAATGTCACTCTGCCTGTAGTGAATGTCATCATGTTACAGGAGAATGTCATCATATAACAGGAGAATCCACAACAGGTATTTGTGGTGAATGCTTTTTCATTGCATAGAAGACTCACTAACAGTACTTCATAACAGCATTACCAATGTTGCAACACAAAATGTAAGACATGTACGTATTCGATCTATTAAATTAAAAAAAAATATTTATGTACATTTGGTTTCGTGGTCCAGGTACACAGAGAGTTATATAACTTCTTACGTCAATTTTTGCTACATTATCTGTTTATATGAATAAAGCTTCTTGAAAAAAAAGTTGTTAGTAACATGTGCATTAAGAACGATTCTACCACGATTATTGCCAGTTCAAAGAAATGCGGCCGACACCTCGGCTTTTTTCTTTCAAACAACATTTCGAGACCAGGGATGTTATCCTGCAACATTCATATTGCATTTTATGTATACTTTTTTCTCAATTAACCGATAAATCGGTCGGAACATCTTCCGGCTATGAGACAATAAATAACATTTTGTAATGTCATCCATTTGGTAAGCACTTCTATAACAGTATAGTTCTTAGACCAAAGTACTTGAAATGACACTGCATAAAATTTGTTGTCATTTAAGACAAAGCATATTTTAATCACTTCAAGTGCTTGGAATAATGGTAAATTATAAACAACTTCATACTTGGCTATAATTTATAAATATAACCTCGTTTCTTAATACTTGTATCTTATCTTTGATAGATGCAGTTACAGAAAACAAAACTGAAGTGACAATGTCAGCATTTACAGAGTTACGACTCGAGAAATCAACGAAGAAGGACATATGGACAACAATAATCGTTACTGTTGGTTCTTTGGTTATTGTCATATTGTTTTCTTTTCTATTTATCCATCTCCATAAACTGTTTAAACAGAAAAGGTTATTTGAAGTAAGCCATAATACTGAGCAGTTTATGGATGGACAAAGTGTACCCGTGTACGAACAAATTAATGAATCAAACATGTTGAGAAATACGATAGTTTTGGAAATACATGATGATATCTCTCCTGTCGAATAGGTGTGTGTATTTTCTATCACAATGTTTGTATTATAAAAAATCCAAAGAATGGTGTTTTGTTTCCTTCATTGGTAAATGAAAATTACTTTACATAGGATTTATTTTTATCTTAAGATTGCCTCCTAAAGTGTTATTGAATGATGTTTTGCATTCATATTAAAATAAATTCGACAATTTAGTTATCTTTTGATCTAGAATTATTTGAAAATAGTACGAGGGTTGTCCCAGAAAAACGCAAGCTTTTTCAATACCTTTTGTTTCACTGGGTCTATAGAATTACAAATTGGCATACATCATGATCAACATTTTTTGATTTATGCCTAAAAATTTCAAAGAGACTTCTCTATAAATAAAATTTTCCTCTGAGGTAAACGAATCTATCTAATCAACAGTCGGCGCAACACTGACGACGTCAAAACATATCTCGTAGTGTTTGTGAATTTGTTCTTGAAACTGTGCGCCAGAAAAATTCATTTAGGCATATACATTCGGCTCTGTATTTTATGCCTCCTCCTTGTTTTACCTCAACATAACATAAACAACATATATGTTGAAATTGTAATTTATTGATCAAATAACTCTTGATCAACAATCCAAACATGTAGTAGAAACACCAACATATTCCTAAAACTACAATTTACGGTTCATAAAGTTTTTCAAATACAAAAGAACGTATTTTATTTTGTTTGAGCTACCAAGTTTTACATCTCATACACTAATGTTACTAAAAGATTGAGGAGTTATTTTTTTTAAATACACAATATCACAATCCCGATCATAAACTTCACTGATCGAATTGTGTAAAAGCGGTATTTATGTAGGCCTATGACGTCGACGTCCCGTTCTTGTCTTTTCATTTTTTTTATTTAAGTGATCTATTCTCTTCTACACCAGCAAAGTCTACCTAAAATCCTTTCAACTGGAGATAAACATGTTTCCAATATTTATGCCTGTTTTTTCATCTTTAACGCCTTTTTCCCTATGAAAAGGAGTCCTATCCCGCTCAACAAAGTGTTGCTTGATAATTTAGTGCTCCACATTAGCGCTTAACGTCACAATTTTTGAGAATGTCTAATTAAAAGTGCATGACAAATATCGTCATATATTTGTCATTAATGATGTGAAATAAATGCTTTTTGAACACTACTTCACCTCAGTATTGAGTATTTATGCAGATAATTTTTTGACATATCACCTGATGCAAAAACTTCATTGACAATTAATGCTATTCGAAAAAGTAAAAACAAAAATGTCGCTTTTTTTAACTTAATGATACTTAAAGTCCTTTAAATGGTGTTTTATATGCATATGACATCACAGGCCAATAGTATTTTGTCGAAATATCAGAAAGATGATTGTCGAACAGCATGCAAAAAATATTAGTTTAGGTACATTGCTTAATTGTAATTGTTTGACGTCCCTCTCGGGAATTCTTCACTCCTTTCGAGACGTCACCATATGCCGGTGAAGGGCTTCAAAGTTTGACCTTTACTCGGCACTCAGGGTCATTGAGCAGTGAGGGATCTTCATCGTGCCAATGTCAGCCGCTGACACGGGGCCTCGGTTTTTTCACTTTCACTTCAAAGTTCCAAACGCATGGCTATGGAACAGTTGTTACCCATTTTTATCAACTTATGTCAGTCGCGGCCGAGATACGAACTCACGACCTCCCGATCACGGAGCGAGTGCTCTACCGACTGAGCTACCGTGAACGGTCAGTTTTTGTAGAATAGTATCTGAAATATAAAAAAACGATTTTCTTGAACATTCCTCGTATATAATTTTCAAAATTTAAACAATTAGGAGTAAGAGGTGAAAGTAAGGAAAGTAAGAAATGAAAGGGATGTGGTTTTATCGGTTTAAAAGTACCTTAATATCCGTCTCAAATTCATAAAATATTTTTAAAAATAACATTTCATTGTTATTGATAAATTCAACAAAACTCAAGATTATTGAAAAAGCAGATACATGTAATCTGTATGATTATGTTGTGTTACATAATAGGAATATAGGATAAACAAGCTCGTATCAAAACAGATAATGCAAAGATCTGGTTACAGACAACTTAAGAAGGAAAAGATGATGCAAATTGAACATGGAGAGCAGACGGGGAAAGAGAAATAAATAACATAATAATTATACATATACACTTACAGGATGAAGGAAGTTATACATTGAAGAAGGAAATATATAAACCTGTATATGTGAATGATATAATTATAAAATTAAAAATCAATCTGAAAAAACAAATCAATGCTCTAGATACTGGCAGGTATAAAAACATTAAATTTGGTGAATTAATATAAAAAACATAAATAATACAATCCTTCCTCTAGTTGAGTAATGATACATCTAGTAGACTGAAAGTCTAGTATTTTTGTCCCAGTAACGTTCTAAGGGAGATGCTCTATAGGAGAGTAAAATGGTGCATGTTCTCAAAACTTCACTGTATAAATAAAAAGTGTTCCAACTTTGACAATATTTTCAAACTTTGTACACAATCAGTCAGTCTACGATGAATGAACCAATTCAAGATATAAAACTTGCTTTAAAAAAAATAATTGTGTCAAAAAACTAAATGAACGTCATAATTTTTTAAAGGACATGCTTGTGAACCTGAAAAAAAGAAGCGTTCACAAATCTGCCATCGTTAACTTTTACAACAATTTTGATATTACATTCAATTTGATTTTAATGTAAGTTACTGCTTGATCAAGCCTTATTATTTTTAAATGATGCTGACCTGATTTTTTATGTTTCTGGTGTTCAGTATAGAACGCTAAAATATTATTCATGAAGTTTCGCATTTACAAATCCGAAATTAAATTAAAATTTCTGTAAAAATATCGTTACGGAAGTTAATTCCGCAGCAATAAAAGTTAAAATTCTCGACGATAATTAAAATCAAAGCTTGTTTTAAGATATTAAACAAAAGTATTTGGCTCCCAAAATAATAAAATATTGTATAACTTTTATGCAAAAGTTTTCCTGAATTACGGGATTTTCATGATAATAGCAAAAGATTAACTTTCTCTTCAGTTCAGTTTTATTTTATTCATGTGAAGCAGAATTTGTGCAAAATCTTATGTGTGAAAAGAAGAAAACACTTGCTGTGTTCTTCTACTTGACATTTAGATGTATCGATGACGTATTTAAATTAAAAATGGTCATTTCCAGAGCTTGAGATAAAAGATATCACAGATTCTGACACATCTGTTTCATACTTGGATATCTTACTTGAAAAGACGTTAATGATAATCTACATGTAACAACAAAGCTATATAATAAAACGTGATGACTTTAGCTTTTCTATCTTCAACTTCCCTTCCTTATGCAGCAATATATCTTCAACATTTGCATAGGGAGGGTATATATCTTAGTTGGTTCGATACGCAAGAGCACGCTCTATGGTTGAACAATTTCTAAAATGAGGTAAATTATTGACCACCGAGTTGATGGAACAAGAATAACTGCAGTCTCGTTTAAAGTCATTTCGTAAGTCCTATGGTCTATACAATGACCTTGTCAGCAAATACAATTCATCATTAAGTCACAAGCTGACTGACGTTTTTCATAGGAAGGTTTGTACTTGTATTATTTCTTAGATTTTTGTAGATCGAACACAGTTCATTATCTTACTTTTTAGGTGTTTTTTAATAAATACTGCTCAAAAGTCGTGCTATTACTTAGAAATTTCAATAAAGGTTTTTGTTTATAATAACGCTGTGTTTAGTACACATGAACATCTGTGTAAAAATGTAAAATTAACTAACCAACAGTAGCTTTATTTGAAGGGAACGGTCCATAAAGAAAACTGCAAAAAAATGCGACACTCGATTTTATCAGACATGTAAACAGAAAAAAAAACATGTTGTCTTTGTCCCCCACTTTCGTGAAAGCGAGGCGATATATTAAATCTAATTCGTCTGTTGTTTTGTTCCTTTGCCCAAAATGTTCGTCTTGGTCATATCCTTTGAATGTGAAGAGATAAGGATTTCATAATTCACATGAACATTATCTGTGACAAATATACCAAAACATTATAGGATTTTTGACCCCTTGATTCGGATCTTGATGCTTTATATAATATTCAATAAAATTAACTTAATTACTTTTGAATGATATAACTATTATAAGGCCTTCATTTTCGACACAACATGCCATTAAAAATAAGATCGGACCCTTTATGACACCCAATTCTTTGATTTTGCTTGTTTAAATATATCTAGATACAGGTTATGCAATATGAATAACTGAAACTCTTTGGTAGATGCTGTTAGCTCAGCGACACTGAAGATATCATCATCTCCAGAATTGGAACCTAAGAAGGACTCGACAAAAAACAACCTATTAAGAGCAATAATCTGGATATGTGCTTATTTTAATACTATTTTATTTTATTACTTGTCCATTTATATAAAATGTTTTAAAAGAAAAGTGTTTTAAGCTAAGAAAGAATGTTGGTGCAGTTTTCTGAAACCAAGAAATACCTGTCTGTAAGCAAAGTAACGAATTAAACATGTTGAGAAATATGAAGAATGGAGAAAGTCAGAGAGAAAGTTGACTTGACAAATGCATTTGTGTGAAATCTAGTTTATTTATAAAACTTAGATGTGCATTATAATAATTAAAGAAAGGTAAAGGTTTATTGACAGAAGAAAAGCTGAAAAGTCTTCAGAGTAACAGAACTTTTTAAATCAAGCTACTTTTAGATTTTTTTTTTTTTTTTTTTTTTGGCGTTGTTTTAACTAGAATTGAAAAAAAATTGTGTTTTTTCTCAAATAATGCATTTAATTAGCATTTCTTGTAACTAACAAAAATTGATACAGATCATAATAACAAAAAATTACAGATATTAGCTAGTTTTCCCAGAGATGTACAAATTTTAGATGTATAAAATTAAATAGATATTTTTTTAAGAAAAATAAGGAGTTTGTAAAGGAAAGGCTTAAATAAACTTCCTTTAAAAACAATTCTAGAGAGCGTTGCAAAGGGAAGCATATCTAAAAAAAAAATTCTAAAAATCTCCAAATAATCTGTCTGACTCTACTTTTTGACCTCTGGGATCACCGATGGGAACGGAAAAAAATACTTTAATCGAAGTGTCTTTGATAATTTATTTAGACGTACATGTACGATTCTTCACTCCAATGTAAGAGTTAACTAAGTAACATGTAATTGGCTCAAATTATTAGACTACGTTTTCTTTTTGTACTTCCACATGTTTAAATTGCGTTGAAATTCTCCTAAACATATTTGTCCAAAATGAAAGCAAAAGCTTTGAAATTCAAAACATACTATGAAACCATTTGTACCTCATTCGTCAATGTATAGAAGCTGAAAGTCTAACAACAAATTAGAGAAAGTGCATGGACGTAGAAAAGATTTACTTATTTAACAGGTGATGGTATCCTTTGGCGTTTTTTGTTTTGTTTCTTTTTGTGGGTAGGGTTATATGTTTAATCTATAATGGCATAAATTCCTAATGAACTTTATGTTAACAATACAGTGTTGATGTGAGAGTGGCTAAGAGTAAACTTAAAAATATAAGTAAATCAAAGCTTGTGAACAACTTCGATAATTAGAATATGTTACAGAATTGCATAACTGTAACTTATCTAAAAGAAAAAAAGTGTGTATAATAATGATTTTCAGTTCTAAATGATTGTTCCTTATTAAATAATTATATATATATACCCTAGAGCGTGCTCTACATATGAAAAATTTCTCAAATGAGGTACATTATGGACAAACAAGTTGATGACACAAGAATATCAGCAGTCTCGTTTAACGTCATCAATTCGTAAGTTTTATGGTCGATACATCGACCTTTTCAGCAAATACAAATTGAAAAAGTTTTCCGACATATCCCGATCATGACAAGTAGCACACGGCGAATGTGACCGGTCAGCAGGGAATGCTCACTTATCCACGGCAAACTGTGTTTGCTCTACTCCTGTTTTGTATTGCTTTATGGACTTTTGATACTGTTTTTTATCTCAATATGCTTAATCCATATATTCTTTGTATTTTTTTGAGTAAGAAATAAAAAAAAAAATAAATATTATTTTAATGTTTAAGTGCGTGTCTACGAGAAAACCATGCAAAATCCAAATTTTATTATGAAAGACATTGTGATCATTTTGACCGATTTTATAGTTTCTGATTAGCATCATGTGTCCTCTAATAAACTCCAGTATCAAAATTGTCAGGTACCTGTGGGGACCCCTATTATATTCTATTTTTAGCACAGTTGTATAAAAATAGTTAGAAAAAACACTCATTAATTTATCGAGAAAAGTTGCAGTAATAATTCACTTTTAAAAAAAATGGGAAATATTAAATAAATCTACAGGAAATGCTATAACTAGAAATATTTTATTTATTTTGTTTCCTTTATGAACACTGATTTTGTAAAACTGGGATCTTAAACTAGATTAAATCAATGTGTTTAAAATATCACAATTTTTAGAATGCTGTAAAAACCCAAGAAACGCCTAAAATATTATAAATATCAGTCTAATAGCAAGAATCCTTCACAATCAATTGATAGTTAAAAGGAATTTGGTTGCAAATACCATTATGCTAGTTTAAAACTAGAATGAAGTTGTCTGAAATTACCAGTAAAATTATCTCCGTTGGTGGAACTCTACTTCATTAAAGGAATTAAAAGTATGACGTCTAATGGCAGACGAAAAGATGAAATGTGTATGTGGTGACAACTGTGATGAAAAAAAAACTCTGGTTTTGTTAAAAGAATGTAAAAAAGATACAGCTGCCCATCTTAGATACTTGAAATGCAACACAGAAGACATTATTATCCCAGAGAGTGTCCTCATACGAAATCGTGCAGGTGATCTGGGACATGGCTTGTATAGTTTATGTCAACATGTATGTGCGTATCACAGAAATATTTTCGGGCTTCATTGGAAGAGGACCAAGAGGACCTGTTGTCATCCGTTACATCATAAAATCAATCAAGTACGATCGCTCGAGGACTCACTGTTGTACAAAGCCGAGAGATATGGCTAAAGTTGAATGTTGTTTTGCCAATTGGTTCTGGTAAGAACATAATGCATATCTTAATTATTTATTAATTTTTAGTGAGTTAAGGATTTTTTTTTTGTAAAACCACCTTATTAACATAAATTGAAAAGTTTGCAGAAAGTAATTATGTACATAATATCAAGGTTGTGAATAACTGATTAAGGGAAATAGAAGGTGGCATCCTAAAATTAGAAAGGTGTCCGGGGTTACTCCCACAGGGGGCAATGTCAGATTATTCTAAGGATTGCATTTATTCCATGTATACCCCTTTAATCCAGTTGATATAGCTCATGAGATATTGTTTTCGTATCCCACAGTGTGACAACACAATGGGTTTCACGTTAGCGCAATGAAGAAAAATGAAGTAGTGTCCTTTATAAAAACAGTGTTAAACATTGACTGTGGTGTATAAAAAGAATGTAAAAGATGGGATAAAAAGAATCTCACATGATTTGGAGTTGAATATGATTTTTATCCACCTTGTTGTGACAGTGTTTTTATCCCATTGCCAAGGCTCAGATGAAATCCTATATGTATGTCACTGTACTATTGCTGGGAAAATTCCATAACCCTTAATTAGGTCTTTAATGGACAACCCTGTGATAGTCCAAAGAATTAAATGCAAAAAAGAAAACAGTATGGGGGTAGATCTAAATGGAAGATTTGAAAGGTACATATCACTGTGCATATTTACTTGTATATACAATTTATATTAATATGCTTTTATTTTAACTACTTTAATAAATGTAAAAAGAATTGTGAATTCCATAGAACAACCAGATACAGTTCAGTGTATATTTAATTTATGATTCATCGATAGTTTATCGACATTTGGGGATCTACAATAACTATGAAAACCGTACATAGTACATACCATACATTCACACATTAAATATTTAACTGAAATTAATTGCAAGTAGCCAGTACATGTATTTCATTCATGATTTAATTTACTGATAATAAAATATTGAATTAAAGATACCTTTCCATTTGTGGACAGAATATCTCCTATTTATAAGGAAAAGTTATGTACAACGTACATCATTTTTGTACTTACATTTGCATGTCTCTTATAAGGGTTTTCATCAAAAGTGATTGAAAATTATAATAACTTCATGTAAAAAATTGTGAAAAGTTAATAAATGCTTCTTTTGCAGAAATGTGTTCCTTGCTTGAAAAGGCAGCCAATGAATCAAACCAAACAGGTACTTTAGTATTATATTCTTGAAAATACAGCATAAATTAATAAAAATAAAGATAAAAGTCAGTGTTTCATTCATCTCAGAATGAATTTAAAATATTTAATGTATGTATCATAAATTTTCCACACTAGTGAAAATATATGTACATGGTTTTTGTGATCATGCAACATTTCAAATGACACATTAACGGAGTTTGTGCATGTACTAATTATGGTATATTGTTAATATAAAGAGTTATTATGATTATGATGATATATATAAATAGACAGGTATCTCTTGATAAATAAATCACTGAGAACAGTTTACAATTGAAGTATAACTCAAGTTATGTCAAAATGGCTAGGATATGAGTTTTATAAACTGTTAAGTTTAGTTTATATAATAGTTCCAGTTTTACATGTTTTAGGCTTTATTAAATGATTCATTCAAAACAAAGCACTGTGCTTAGAATAAGCATTCAACAGCTACGTATATGTGCATCATGACCTTATCAATTATTTTACAGAGCAAAGAGTGGAGCAAATGGAAGTAACAGAAAGTACCGGTATATTACCTATAGGTAAAAAAAAAACATTAAACAAGTTTCTTAGTTAAAGTTAAAGTACAAATCAGAACTCCGTAAAATAGTCAAACCTCAAGCTTAAGCAGACCTTTATGTAGTAAACTCCAAGCCTAATTATGAGGTATACAGCTGAACTCATTTAGTTAAGGAACACTTTTTGAATTCACGAATATAGCAAAGTTACTATAGAAGTACTTTTTTCCATGTGGTATTAATTCATGCTATATGTGCAGTCACAAATTATCCGCAGAAATTTTTCCAAGCGGACTTAATATAAATATAAGGCATACATATAGAACTCGAAATTTATAAATCAAACTAATTCCTTCAATGGATATAATGAATTACAGATATAGGGAGGTAATTTCAAAAGTCCCAGTGACTTCGTTACATGTATAACCTAGTTTTACTGTATACTCTCTGCCCTTGGATTAGTGTAGCTAATACTGATTTCAAAGAATGGCTTTGATTAAATGGAATGTATGTTTGAATCAAGTGAAAGGTCAAGACTCACAAAAAAGGAAAAACAAATGCAAATGAAGTTTTCTTTTCCTTAACTGTGCCCGAGACGAAAAATTTTCATAGTTCTGGATGTTGCTTTACAACTAGGCTCTTTACATGTCTCTTTCATCGTAATATGCTTTAGTTTGCTATTTTAAAGAAAAAAATTCTGTGGAAAAAAGATATACAATAGAATCGTAGTTTTGAGACTAAGATATATCCTTATTTCAATTAATGTGTTAGTAAAAGTTTTATAAAAAGAGAAATTGTATTTATGAATTCAGGTAGATATTTTCATTATTTTTATCTAGGCGAATACATGATAACCCTTTTCATTGCGATTGCGAATTGCTGAGCCTCTTCGATTTCATCAAATCTGGACGTGTCCGTGTTCTCGAAAAACAGAAACAACAATGCTCTACTCCTGCAAACTTAACTGGAACTCAACTGGCCAGTCTGTCAGCTACATTCCTGGGATGTCCCGATATGACAACGGAAACTCCCGATATGACAACGGAAACTCCCGATATGGCAACAGAAACCAATAGTGCACCTTTAGGAGGAGGGAACATAGTAGTTTTTACAAACTTGTCTTTATGTTTGCTTGTTAAAACCTTGATTGGGTTTTAGAAATCCAATAACTCTTTTTTTATATATTGTCATATTGGGTATGACGTAAAAACATCTTCAATTTGAATCTACTCTTTATTGTAAACAAAGACTTTTGTGATACCTTTAAAAATGGTATCCTTATATCAGTTCTTTAATTTTTTATTAATATTTGTCTTTAAATATCGTTTGCAGATTTAAAGAATGTTCTCTTAGGCATTTGTGAGAAAATAATGCACCTTTCTTCCCGAAATATTGTTATATGTTTTTCCTTCGTCATAATTCTACAAAATGTAATGACGGTTAAATTTTTAGTAATTTAACAATGTCTTTCTATGTATATATTGCATTTTCTAATTTCATGTGGCACATAAAGTCGATATTTTTTGGTGTTCCTCTAAATTTCAATTGACCACATTGCATTGAAAGGTATACAGCGTTAAAGAATTTTTTTGTTCTATTCATAAAAATAATATCATAAATCTGAGGTTTGCAGCAATTATTGTAAAAAGGGCAATTTTCAAATACGCTCTTGTTTTAATCTTCTTGGCAAAGATCATTTATAAACAGTTTTTAGCTCAGTGATGTGACAATGCTTATTTCAAAATTAAATTTCCTTGAGAGCACAATAAGAAAATTCGTGGGAATTTTTTTGCTTAGGAGTACTTTGGTAGAAGATTTTCAAATATTGCAAAATGAAATCAAATGCCTCTACATTTATTTTTATAGACAATGAAGGCAAATGTAAAGTTATATAGGATTAATTTTTGTTGTTGGCGAACGCGGCCACGGCCTTAGGGCTGCCGGATGATAATTTGGCAAGCCCTAAAATCATTATACATTTCATTAAACATTACATTATATGCATTACATTAAACATTATGCCATATAAACAATTTGAAGGCTTATAGTTTTAACCACTGTCCAAATGTGGAGCCCTCGAAGATAACATTATGCATTATTCAAACATTGTGGCATCCATTATTAATGAATATACATTATTCATTATGCATACATTATGCATTTCATCATTATACTTGAAACTTGAAACTTGTTTATTTAATTAAACGCCTATTTTTACATAAAACGTATTCAATGGCGTTGTACATTAAGAAAATAAAAGATATTTACATATATACATAAATTATACATATTCATAAAGTCCTTTTTTTTTTTTTTTTTTTTACACATAATACTACATACATACGAAGAATTAAAACAAGGAATTGAAGTCTCTGAAGAAGTAATTTTTTAATTTGTTTTTGAAAATGTCAATTGATCCTGAGTTTTGAACACTGGTTGGCAGTTCATTCCACAGCTTGGGGCCGATGGTACTAAAACTTCTGTCACTAAAGGTTTTTCTCTTATTAAATGGAACATTATAATGAATTTCAGAATTTCTTGAAGAGCGTAAATTGACATTTGATGTTTTTTTCGTTAACACTTCTTTTAAATACTCCGGTGCTTGGCCAACAGAACAATTGTACATGAATGTTAGAATTTTAAAAGATATTCTGCATTTGATTGGTAGCCAATGAAGATCAGAAAGGGCTTTCTTAGAACTGTCATATTTTTTACGGTTTAAAACTAGTTTTGCGCACATATTTTGAATTCTTTGCATTTTGTTGATTTCTCCTTGCGATATACCATACAGAATCACATTGCAATAGTCCAAATGGGATATAACTAAAGATAAAACTAAGACTTCTGTTGCTTCGGTCGTTAAATATTTTCGAATACATTTGATTTTTTGGTAATTAAACATAGCTGTGCGGCATTTTTTTTTTACATGATCTTTAAAATTTAAGTTCTCGTCCAGAAAAGCACCTAAATATCGTATACATTTAACAGATTCGATCTCATTTTCGTTAATGTTTATAGATTTTGTTGTACATTTTTCTAGTTGCCGTTTGCTTCCAAAGAGGATGAATTCTGTTTTTGATGAATTCATTTTAAGCTTGTTTGCATTCATCCAATTGTTAATATCGATAGCACATTCCTCTAGCTCGCGAATGGCGTTAATTTCATTGCTTTTTGACGTTGGGTTAAACCGTTTATTTGCGGTATGGTCGTCTGCAAAGCCATACACCGATATGGTTGAAGGAATGACATCAAATAAGGTCCCTGCGTATGTTAAATAAAGCCAGGGTCCCAGGCAGCTGCCCTGAGGAACGCTGCACTGCAGTTGACGTACCGATGATGTCACGGAGTTAACGCACACCGTGCAGCCACGAGGCCGCAGATAAGAATCTATCCACTTTAATGCCGAACCACATATTCCATACTGTTTTTGAAGTACATTCAGCAAAATTTCGTGATCTACCGTGTCAAATGCAGCACTTAGATCTATTGCAATTAAAGCAGTAACTTCTTGTTTTTCCATCGCGTCAAGAAGGTCATTTACAAGTCGTAGTAGAGCTGTTTCGCATGAATGAAAACGTCTGTATGCAGACTGATTTTTGGGGAGTAGATCATATTTTTCCACGTGCACATTGAGTCTATAAAGGGCTGATTTTTCGATGAGTTTAGAGAGAAACGACAGGTTGCTAACAGGTCTGTAATTTGACAACTCGAGTTCCAATCCTACTTTCTTTAACAGGGGTCTTACAATCGCCTGCTTCCAAGTTGAGGGAAATACACCATGCTTCAATGAAAGGTTTACAATTTTTGTAATGTTTGGTAAAAGTTCGTTTAGAAAAGATTTTAGAATATTGGTAGGTAGAATGTCCAATTCACAAGATTTGGTTTGTAATTCCATGATCAAATTTGTTACTTCAGCTTGGGAAAGTTCCTGAAATTCGCTAAGTAAGGGTACGTTTTTATGTTTTGGTTCAAAATTTTCGAACGTTTTCAATGATTTTCTAATTTTGTCTATTTTGTCCATGAAAAAGTCGGCGAATTTTTCTGCTAAATCTTTGTCGCTTTTTGCGTTGGGCATTGGGGTTTCCGTCCTAGTACCAGATAGTTGTGAAACAAATTTATACAGCTTTTTCGAATCTCCTTTAAAATTTAAAACCTTTTCATTCAAGACGCGTTTTTTCTCTCTATTTAACTCGTAATTATACTTGTTGCGCGCTACTTTCATTGCCTCGTACTGCTGTGGTTGTTTGTACTTTTTCCAGTATACATTATGACATTGTACATTATGACATTATACATTATTGGCTTTATGATTGAAAAAGATAGACAAAATTATACTGGTACTGGGAACAGATACTCAGTATAATAATGCTATCAAATCAATGAAATATATACTA
Organism: Saccostrea glomerata; assembly: GCA_003671525.1. Classification (NCBI taxonomy): domain Eukaryota; kingdom Metazoa; phylum Mollusca; class Bivalvia; order Ostreida; family Ostreidae; genus Saccostrea; species Saccostrea glomerata. Next base: position 268,118 of record PRKT01000377.1, on the reverse strand, counting down.
CACATTCTTAAAATTAAAACAGCACTGTTCTTTTGCTTTTTCCGGCCGTGACGATGGAAAGCTTTTTTTTTTTGATTAGATTTCTCTTCTTCAATGAGACAGCAACATAACAGGCAAATACCTTTCACACAGTGAATTCAGCAGCAACTGATGCTGTGTATTGCATTACTTATTGAACGAACCTCGTAAATGAGTGAAGGGGAAATAATTTAAACAGATTTTTCAGCGGAAATTTGAAATAAGCAGCGCTTTACAAGGAAATACATAAAACATATTCCTGATATTATATAAATGTCCCTTGTAATATGACGCATCTGAATTTTGTTTTTTCGCTTTGTATTCTTATTTATTCTAAGATTGTTGGTTCTGATAAAGGTACCACGCAATTCACTTGCAAGGAAATGTAAGTATCAAATCTTTTACAATTACACATGTATTGTATAACTAGTTATCTATGTCAATGTAACATATAATTATTGTTTTTTCACATTTTTAAACATCTACTTTCCCGTTAAGCAGTTTTTATTTCGTAAATGTTCCATAAATGATTCTGGACATCTGGAGAAAGAGTTTACTGTTTGGTGACAAAATCAGATATTTCTTTTTTTAATGATATTTCTATCATTTTATGGAAGAAATTACTGGAACGTAATGCAAACTTTAGGTCGTTTGAAGTCTGTCTAGGGACAGTTTTATTCATATGGACATGCCACCACAAGCCGGTTGAGAGCTACAAATTTAGACCTATGCTTCACACTAAGGGCTAAAGAGAGACCTTTCTAGTGCCCAAAGCTACTGCGACACCATATTTCCTAATGGAAGGTCTTATCTAAAAGATCAGATCAGTATCCACGTCTGAAAGCACATGTACGATTACGATTTGAACCCGCGACGTTAGGAAGGATTTCTACTCGGGGACTCTAGAGCACACTCTTAACCACTGCGCCACGCAAGGGACCCTGATGTAATGCTTACTTAAAGCATAAATTATTTCACTCATAACAGTGTTAGCAAGATTCACAAAATAACAAGGACCAAATAGAAAAAATACAAAATTCGGCAGTCGATAAGAAAAATGGTAGCACCGGTTCCTTCGCCATGGGCTCGGTATATGAAGTGAAAAACTGAGGGTCCTTCGGAAGAGACTTTGAAATCCGATGTCCCATGACTCGGCAGGCATTGGCACGATAATAAAAGGATCCCATATTTTTCATCTGGCCTGAGTACCCAGTAAAGTTTCGAAATTGAAACACTTAACCTACGTATGGTGACGCCTCTACAATTTTCGAATGGGGCGTAAAACAACATACAATCAATTCACCTTGTTTCATACTGTAAATCAATTAATATTCGCAACCTTTTTTTCTTGATGAAACAAGAATATCTGTAGTCTCGTTTAAAGTCATCATTTCGTAAGTTCTATGGTCGATAGAATGACCTTGTCAGCAAATACAATTTATCATTGAGTCAAATGCTACATGTATCTGACGTTTTTCATACCAGTTTTTAGTCAATTATTCATACACTGAATTGACGACGGATTTTTCCGTTTTTTCACGATCATGACAATGAGCACACGGCGGGTGTAACCGGTCAGCAGGGGATGCTCACTCCTTCATGGCACTTTATCCCACCTCTGATGTTCCGGAGGTTCGTGTTTGCTCTGCTCCTATTTTGTATCTTTTTTATGGACTTGGATATTGAGTACTGTTCGTTATCTCCATATCCTTTTCTTGATTCTTTGGTTTGGAATCCATCCGTGACTACTAATATTTGAGAAAGCTAAGGGGCTATATTTTACATAAATATATCGCCGAATAACTTGTTTGTGACGAGAATTATTCGCGAGTGCTACGAAACTCGGAGATAATTTTTACTTTCAAAGATAATTTGGTTTACAGTATCCATCTCATATTTATTACTTTTTGCTCTATTTTAGAATTGTGGGTAAGATTAATTGCTGTGCGGATTATAGATGGGAACCAATTACTAGCTCATGCGTTAGTAAGTAGATGTATTTTTTCAAAATATTGGGATTAAAAACTTGGGTTTTGAAAAAAAAAACTAAATGCCAACAGCTCTTCCTGATCATAATATGATTGCTAAATTAAAAATTAAACCATATGTACATGTACACTGTGCTTTCTATCGGTACTTTTTAAACAATAAGTTACTTTCTCTGACAGAAGCTATTTTAGTGTATTCTTAGCTAACTTGAAATTACCTTTTTGTGCGTTTGTTTTCGAATTAGTGGATTTAGGTTTTTGAAAAGTCAAAATCCTTAGTAAAATTATTCCCCACTAATGTGACTTTGATTGCAAATTCCAAGAAAACACTAAATACTGTTGACGTATATTTTACAATGAAATTATAAGAAAATTAAATGTTAATTTTTAACTTTTATTATATGTATTGTGATGTCTTTTGGTTTGTTTTCTTTTTTTATATACCAATGAGTAATCTAAGAAATTTTTTATTCGATATCATTTCCAAAAAAAAAAAAAATGAGAGAGCTGTTCAATAAATAATGTCCTCTGTGCTTAGGAAGAAACGAAATAGCTTTTCAATGATTTAGTCTTAATGATTTCGCTTTAATAGTCTCTTTCAATTAAAACACATGTCCATAAGATTTCTATCCAATTTCTGATTGTTTAAAGAACACATTTTTGAGTATGGCCCTTGATATACTAGAATGTGGAAATTCCTATGATTTCCTGGACTTTTTTCTTCTTTCTGATAGGTGTTTCTTTTCAAGATTGGAAAATCCAACAAGTCAAAGGGGGAAAATCTGGCAAATATTAAGTTTGGTTGTTTTTGTCAGGTGCATCTTTTTGTAAATTGGTTTTGGGGGTTTAAAGCATTAAATTCAATTTTCATCATTTGCTTTAATTTCAGACAAACACTGATACATGTTTATACATTTTTTCATGTTTTTAAATAATTGTTTAGATATTCAACACGGCCCCGTTTTCACACATTTTTTTTTTCAAAACATAGGGTGATTATTGAGTGCAAAGCCCTATCACTGTCAAAGTTCAGTGAACTAAGATGTGACTAAGGAGAATATCTGGAAACAGGCTTGATAAGCCTTCCTTTCCGAGACTGTTTAAAAGATTGTAAGGGCGAGCTAGGCTGGGCGTGGAGGGATGCTTGTAATGAGCATCTTCACTGTTGCTTTCTTTGTCAGAGTTGGTATCTGACTCATATTCAGTCTCAGATTCCACCGATTGATCAGAATCAGAAATGTACTGATTTTCAGACACTCCGTCACCTTTCAGTTCTTTCAGGTGGTCAACATGAACCACATAATGTTTTTCCCGTAGATGAATTTTCAATTTCATACGTTATGTCGGACAATTTCCGGACAACGGCATATGGTCCAGTCCATCCAGAGCCTAGTTTTTGTTGTGCCTTTGGAGGATACCAACGCCATACTAAGTCACCTGGTGAAAAAGCTCTAGGTTTTAATTTGTTATCATAATACCTCTTTTGTCTTTTAAAACTAGACATTAAATTGTCGTGAACAGTGGAATAAGACAATTCCATTTAGTTTTTTACCCATTCTACATAAGAATGATAACATCCATTGTTCAGGTATTCACCTGGGGGTGAACCAGCTATGATATCAATCGGAAGCATTATTTCTCTACCCAGCATGACAAGGTTTGGAGTACATTTGGTGCTTTCATGTATGGTGGCACGGTACGCCATCATCAGATAGGGCAAGTGATCATCCCAGTTTGTTCTATTTTCATCAACAAAAATGGCAAGCATCTGTTGTAAAGTGCGATTGAACCTTTCAATCATCCCGTCTGATTGGGGATGGTATGGCGTAGTGCGGGATTTGGCTATGCCTAGGAGAGAGGAAATCTCAGAAAATAATTCTGACTCGAACTCCTTTCCTTGGTCCGTGTGAATGCGGTATGGTGCTCCGAATCTGCATACAAATTCTGTTACCAATTTGTCTGCCACGGTCTGAGCCGTATGATCGGGCAGAGCAAAAGCCTCCTTCCACTTGGAGAAGTAATCTCCAAGTACCATTATGTACTGGTTGTCATTATTGGTCATTGGTAAAGGACCAACTATGTCTATTGCAATGCACTCAAGTGGTCCATTTACTGCTACATGCTGCATAGGTGATTTTCCTATCCCAGGTCCTGGTTTCTTTCTAGCACATGGTTGGCATGACTGACACCAACGGCCTATGTCATCTGACATACCTGGCCAATAGAATATACTTTTAATAGACTGTAATGTTTTCTCTCGTCCTAGGTGACCTGAGGTGCGATAATTGTGCAGCTGGTACATGATCTCCCTTCTCAAAGACTTAGGTGCAACCATCTGGAGTATAACTTCTTTGTTATCATTTTCCCTCTTCCGGTACAGTATGTTGTTAACAACACATAGTCCATCCCACTGTCGAAGTAGACAGTTTACTGTTGGAATAGGATTATCAATCTCGGGACGTTCTGTACTCTCCAGTATTAAACGCTTTACTTGGCTAATAGGTTAGTCGTCATCCTGTTGACTTTGAAGAGATTCTAGACTCCATTGTTGTAGCCAATTTGATGCTGGTCGAGTGTTAGAATCACCTTCAGGATGTACACTTGTCACACCATTGACAGAACATTCCGTTCCTGTAGAACATTGGCGGCAGTTCTCTCTCTTACAGCGTTTTCTCGGCTTTCTGGATAACCCGTCCGCATTTCCATGGAGATGGCCCTTACGGTGCTCAATAGTAAAGTCGTATGTTTCTAGTAGTGAGATCCAGCGCGCCAGTAAGCCTTCAGGCTCTTTGAAGTTCTTCAGCCAAATCAGGGACGCGTGGTCTGTTCTCAACAGGAATGGACGGCCATATAATAGTGCCTAAACTGCTTTACAAATGTAACAACCGCCAACAACTCTCGATTGGTTGTACAATGTCCAATTTGGGATCTCGATAAGGTTTTACTGCCATAGGCAATCACAACCTCTTTTCCATCCTGCAGCTGTGATAAAACAGCACCAACTCCGTATGCGCTTGCGTCTGTATCTAATATGAACATGTCATCAGTCGATGGGTAAGACAGTATTGGCGCGGTTGTCAGCAAGTGCTTTAAGCTATTAAAAGCTTTTCGCAATCCTCAGACCATTTAAATTTCCTGTCTTTTGGGGTTAATCTTGTCAATGGATAGGCTACATTAGAAAAGTTTTCTATGAAGCGTCTGTAATAGGAAGCTATTCCTATAAAACTCCTTATTTCCGTCATTGATGTTGGTGTTGGCCAGTCCCGAACAGCGCTGATTTTCTCAGGATTACATCGGATGCCATCGTGAGATACAATGTGTCCGAGGAAGGACAATTGCTCCTGGAACAAAACACATTTCTTTGGCTTAAGTTTTAAATTTGCGGATTTTAATCTGTCAAAAATTGAAGTTAGATTTTCCAAGGTTTCTTCAAATGTAAAGCCAAATGTAATGATATCGTCCAGATATACTAGACATCGTTCCCACTGCAATCCAGATAGTATGGCTTCCATTAGACCTTCAAAGGTAGCTGGACTATTGGAAAGGCCACATGGTAATACTTTAAATTGAAATAGTCCTCTGTGGGTTGCAAATGCTGTCTTTTGCTTGTCGGACTCATCCATGACAACCTGCCAATAGCTGCTTGCTAGGTCTAAAGTACAAAAGTACTTTGCTCCTGACAGTGTGTCCAGGGACTCATCGATCCGTGGTAACGGATATGCGTCCTTCTTAGTTACCGAGTTTAACTTGCGGTAATCCACACAGAATGTAGTTGTCCCGTCTCGCTTTTTAACGAGTACTATCGGTGATGCCCAAGGGGAATTACTAGGTTCAGTGACATCCTCCTTCAGCATTTTGTCAATTTCCTGTTCCGCTTCCTTTTTCTGATGTATAGGAAGGCGTCGGCGAGGTAACTTGATTGGTCGTGCATCACCTGTATTGATGGTGTGTTTTACTAAGTCGGTGCGCCCTAGAGAACCTCCAGGTTCAATAAAAACATCTGAATAACGAACCAATACGCTTTTAAACATCTGCGATTGATGTTCTGTCAAATTCGATGAAACTTTTTCATGTAAAGGTCTTAAGTGTTCTGGTAATGCTTGAGCATCTGTTAACTTAAGGTCGGATTTTTCATTTTGAATGCTTTTGCAATCTAATACAGAGTCGATGGTTTGTAGTGAGGCCACCCTTGCATTCTTTTTAAGAATGATTGTTTCCTTTGTTGGGTTAAACACTGAAAGTGTTACGTTCGATCCCTTTGTTTTTACTATTGATTTTGCCATCAATATGCGATTCCGTATTTTGTCATCGAGTTCTGGTTCAATTAAAGCTTCAGTATCAGAGGGAAATTCATCTGTTATCTTCCCCTGAACAAACATTTCACTACTTCCGGGTACACTGACAGTTTCTGCCAAATGAATACGCGCGCACCTGCTGTGCAGACGGTCTTCCCTAAGTAAGGGAACTTCACCAAAGTGAGGTGAATATAAGATCCCATTTCTCGTGTCTATCAAAACCTCGTACTTCACCAAGAAGTCTAGTCCTATGATTCCAGATAGGCCTCCGAGTTTTGCTACAACGACAGAGGTATTAAATTCGCAACCTCCAAATGATAATGTGACATTTGTTTTCCCTTGCACTGAAAGCAAGTCTCCATCCGCAGTCGTTAGATTCGTATCTAACTCCTCTAAACTCAGATTTACCGGAAGTGACTCAAATACATTCTCTGATACTAAACTGAGAGATGAACCAGTGTCAACCAAGAAACAAAACTTTTTCGAATAAAGTTCAACTTCCACAAACCAGCAACTCTTTGCAATAGAGCTCAATCGAACAGGAACATTTTTAGTTGGCCTATTTTCTGTTTCATTTATTGACTCTTGTGGGGCTGGGCTTGTGGTCGTGAGCACAGCCCGTTCTCGTTTAAATGACTAATGTCATTTTTGCTTCCGTTTCCAGATTTACCTTGAGTTTCATGATTTTGATTGTGTGGACAATTCCTGCTAATATGTCCAATCTGTTTACATGTAAAACATTTTACATTCCTTGATCCCATATATTGCTTTGGCTGATTGTTCGGTTTCTGATCTACATACATACTAGAAAGTGTCTTTTGAACTATTCGTTCAATTGTGTGTTCCAGACCTTCATTGTTTGCATGATTACTAGAATCATTTCTATCAGAAACAATCGATAATCTAAGTTATCCTCACAGATTGTCAAAATGCATCGCAGATAACTTACAAGACACACGTTTTTCTCCGGTAAACAAACAGAATGTAGATTTCTCCGATCACGTGACCTACAGTACAAGACAAAAGTCGCGAGGTAATGACAGTATGGAAAACAGTACAGATGTAAAATATCGCGAATCGCGAGATATTGAACAGCAAAATTTTGCTGCGTTTTCACCGGAAAACAAAAGTATGAGACCTGAATTTGGTTCTGACAGGAATGGTGAAATGAAATTAGATTTTCATTATAATACGTCTGATTTTTCAGACTTGCCTAAATCTGGAAGAAGGTTTCGAAAGCACAAAGAACCCGATGTTTATAATGGCGAGAACGTAGAATGGCCCGATTATTTGTGCCATTTCGAACAAGTGTCGCGTTGGAATGAATGGACGGACTGTGAAAAGGCTACTCAGCTAGCCATGTGCCTTCGAGGACGAGCTCAAAGAGTTCTAAGTGAACTCACTATTAGCGAGCTGAATAATTACTTTGAGCTTAAAAGCGCGCTTACACAAAGATTCTGCCCAGCCGAGCGTGAAGCCGCATACAGGTGCGATTTTAGAAACCGGCGCAGAAAGTTTGGCGAATCGGTAGCGGATTACGGCTATACACTAAGACGACTAGCTAGTCGTGCTTTTTCGTCCTTTCCTCTGGACATGCGCGAAAGCTTAACTGTAGAACAATTTGTTTCTGGGCTCGGATCACAAGAATTGAAGAGATACGTGCAATTTCCGCACCCGAAATCATAAGATCGCGCGATTTCTTTAGCCCTGGAATTTGAATCCTTTGAAGGATCCCAAGATACACTGAGAAAACCGAGAGACAATGAAAAACTGCCACAGCGGCAGTGCAATGCATTGATTTCTCCGGATAGAAATGGTTCTAGTAATCATGCAGTTATAATCAAATTCTTCTTTAAAACAATGTAAACACTCCCTAAATGTTGTCTATCAATTTTGCTAGACGACTTAAAGTCAATCAAACATCATCAGGGGTAATTTTTACATTTCACTGAATATTTCTTTTGGGATTATTAAAGACTTAAATTACAGCAGCATTAAGAAAACATTTAACATCACTTTAGTTTACCGATTCTTTACCATTCATTTTGAATGCAATGTCTTGAATAACCCTCGTTTTTCAGCTCCTCACACTGAATCTTTGTGATAAAAAGTGGTCAATAAACTGTAATCAGTTTATTAAAGATTAAATCATTTTATGCCATTGAGCTCAGGACATTATTTATTGAACAGTCCTGCAAATTTAGTAAGAAGATTAAATTCAAGCTCACTTACAGAGTGTAATGCAGGATATCAGGTTATTAACTGCTCTGATGTATGTACTACAGGATTCTACGGTAAAGAGTGCAAATTTGAATGCCCTCAACAATATAAGACCTGCCATCATATCACGGGGCTATGCTTAGCATTTACAGAAGGTATTCCATACAATTTGATTTTAATTATAAGATGGCGGTAGGTAATCTATATAAAAAAAATTAGAAGAAACAATATTTCTAGCAAAAATATCAAAATTACGTTTTGTAATGTTTCTACGATAATACTCAAAGTTATATAATCTATGTCATGGATATATTTTTTCCTCATTTTCATAATTTATGCGATATCCTATCAGTGATTTTTATGAGTTCAATGTGAAGTTATAATCACCATGAGTTTCTGGTGAAGTATATATGCCCTATACACTTCATAAACTAGGGAACTAAGAAACATTTTATCATATCATAAGAGACATGGTGACATGTAACTGCAGCATCGTTAGAGTTAATAAACTTCGAAAATGAACATTTCCAGATTACCTTTTAATAAAATATTAACTAATTTGATCATGCCGCGGTCCAATGTTGCTTAGGTTTATTAAGACTTTTGCAGTGAATCTCATTTTCCAATCGACTGGTCTCCTTAATAAAAGTCCATCTTTTAGTTTTTGAACATCTGTGGAATCCAGTGGAATGATACAAATGGAGATAACGAACAGTATTCAAAATCAAAAGTCCGTAAAGCAATATATAATAGGAGCGGAGTAAACACGGACCTTCAAATATCAGGGGTTGGATCAGGGGCCATAGAGGAGTGAACCTTACCTGGCGACCAGTCACACCCGCCGTGTGCTCCTTGTCATGATCGCAAAATAATGGAACTAACGTAAAAATCTGTCGTCAATACAGTGTATAAATAATGGACTAACAATTAGTATGAAAAACCTCAGTCAGCATTTGACTCAATGATAAATTGTATCTGCTGACAAGATAATTGTATCGACCATAGAACTTTGTCTATAATTCACCTTGTTTTAGAAATAGTTCATACGTAGAGTATGCTCTTGCATGTTAAATCCATGCTGGTCCCTTTTTACGAAGGTCCGTCTTGGTGAAAGTGTTACATGTAAATAATATCCCTCTTTGAAGGATAAACTCACTGATGATCATCTGCAAAGGAGAATAAAGGATGTAACAGATGTCCGAAGGAGATATTGAAAATAAGGTGAAATTTCAATTAAACTTGGGGGGGGGGGGGGGGGGTGTGGTTGCGGTTGAGGTATCGTGATATGATTTTTACAATTCATGGACTATGATTCAAAATCAACTTAGATTTTGATTAAATTTTCATTTAAGAAAATGTTTCATGCTTGATAGGAAAACTAGAAAAAATGGGGAAAAATAAAATCATATGCCTTACATTGGTAACCTTTTTCCTATGAAAATTATTTCATGGGACCTTTACAGAAAATTAGATGTTAGGGTACTATAAATATACGTCAATATTTTCTTCAATCGTTCAATTGATCAATTACAAAGGAATTCAAATTCTCTGTGTTTGGCAGATCCTGTTCATAACTCCGACAGCATATCATCGACGAATCCTTACCATAAAGGACCCCCTAAGAAAAAGACAGCTACAGATACAAAGCACAAGCAAAATTCAACAAGCTCAGTTGTGTTGAAAGCTGTAATCAGTTCTGGCTATGTGTTCATATTTTTCTTTATGATTGTTTTGATAATTCATATTGTAAGATTTTATAAACATAAAAAAATCATTCTGAATGTGAGAGAAGTCGACGCCTTTCCTGTAGATGGACATACGATGCCTGTATATGAGCAAATCAAAGAATCACGTATGATGAGAAATATGTAGGTGTTTGAAGTATAAAACCCCGCAAATCCTAAGTATTTTGAGAAAATCATCTATTGTCATTTAATTTTCTGGGTGGATAATGTTAGTTATTTCAATATATGTCATTCAATTCGTCAAAAATATTATTAATATTAATGTTAAGTATCTTAATTTTTATGGCACGATTAAACGTTATAATTGTATTTGACCAAAATATGTACATATATGCAAAACAAAGTAATGTTTTGTTTTGTTTTTATTTTCTACAATTTGTGCGATAATCTCCTCAAATGGAGTGTAACAATATCACTCTTGTCCGACTATCCCGTGGGTCTCTGAATTTTTGTTTCCCTTATTCCCTACTTAGAAAAACCATTTAAGGCATTTTCATATACAAAGCAGGACCAGAAAACTATTTTATGTGTATCAAATATTTATGGCGAGCGCAGTGAGAAGTGTGGAGCAGGCTTAATAGATTAACGTAAAAGAACAGAGTTAATATTACAGTGTAAGAATAATATTCAGTTTGTAAAAAGCTTAAAAAAATAAAACATATTTACTAAAGCGTTTCTGTAGTAAGTGTAACATGTAATGATGTTATGTTTATTCGTTTTGCTAATACGAATAGCATTTATACATTTTTGTATGTATTCGTTTTGTCCAGTAATTAATCTTAGTTTTGGTTATCGTTGATGGATGTGGTTCTTGCCAACGTGCCTGATGAATTTATGCACATTTGCATTAATACCCACTAAGTGAAACATGGTGTCAGATGCGGGATTATAGAAGAGGATTACAGGATTGAGCAGAACTGTTTTTCTCGCCATATCTTGAGTATATTGTGCATATTTCGATTTCTTCGATTTGGCGCGCTGCATCGTGATTACGACAGCCCGGTCGGGAAATGGCGCTCGAACGATTGACACCCCCTGGCAAAATAAAGTTCAACACGAAGAATATTAGTGAAGACTGGAGAAAATGGAGAGAAGAATTTGAACTGTATGCATCTCTATCGATGAAGGAAGCAGAAGACAAAGCTAAGTTACAATTACTGAAATATTTGATCGGCGCTGATGGCAGAGAGATTTACAGCACACTGAAGTTTGAAAAAGAAGAAAAGGACAGAAAATTAAAAGACGTCCTCGAAGCTTTTGACGCTTACTGTAGACCCAAAAGAAACGAAACAGTAGAGAGATTCAGGCTCAATATGAGGAAACAGGAACAAGGTGAGACGATAGAAACTTTTATTACCGATCTAAAAACATTAGCTGCAAAGTGTAACTATGGAGAAATAGTTGATTCACTAGTGAGAGACAGAATAGTTTGTGGGATACTTGACTCACACCTGAGAGAACGTTTGTTAAGTACAGCTATTTGTAAGAACCAGGCAGGGGGTGATTCATGACCAATTCAGATTTTTACAAAATTTTAATATGTTGCTTCATGGACCAAGGGAACATCATTGGACAACATAATTTTTTTGACCAGCCTTTGTTGCCATGGAAACAATGCACCATGTAAATGCACATGGCAACCAAGCAAAAAATTGAAAAAAATGTGAATTTAGCTATGATTTAACGCAGGAACAGAGCTGTTCTGATGAAAAAAGTATAAATAAATATTTTTTTCCTGAAAAGTACATACAAAATGTTTAATGATTACCATAAGGATAAAATTATTCAGGATTTATAAAAGGTGATGAATGTCAATTTAATATACAGTGTTTCATGAAATTCACTTTTTACAATATTTCTTAAAATCTAACATATTTTGGAAGCATATTACGAAAAAGGCCCGCATGTTAAAGAAATCTGATAACATGGGATAGAAAGAGCACATACTTCATTTTAATAAAATTAAATAAAACCCATGGGTTTTTTAAAAATATTCTGTAACCATGGCAACGAAATATCAGAATAATTCATTTTTTCACAAAAATATCCATTTTTAGAAACAAATTAAAAAAAAATTATACATGTTAAGGAAACCTGATAACATGGGATAGAAAGAACACATTCTCAATTTTAATAAAATTTAATTAAACCCATGGTTTTTAGAAAAATATTCTGTTACCATGGCAACGAAATATCACAATTTTTTTTTTTTCACAAAATAATCATTTTTAGAAGCATAGTAAGACAAAAATCATACATTTAAAGGAAATCTGATAACTTTGGATAGAAAGAGCACATTCACAATTTAAATAAAATTTAGTTATACCCATGGATTAAAAAAAAAATATTCTGTTACCATGGTAACGAATATCACAAAAATTCATTAAAAAAAAAAAAACATTTTTAAAAGCATAGTTAGACACATGTTAAAGATATCTGATAACATTAGATAAAAGAATACATTCTTAATTTTAATAGAATTTAATAAAACCTATGCATTTAAAGAAATATTCTGTTACCATGGCATCAGAATATCACAAAAATTCATTTAAAACCAATAACATGTTTAACATTCATACCGAGAAAAAATACCACATGGATGAGGAAGCTAACATAAAATAGAAAGAGCATATTCTTAATTTTATTGTAATTATAATGAGTATACTCCATATATTAAAAAAAATATTGTTACCATGGCAACGACAAATTACAAAAATTTATTTTTCACCAAAATGACCTATTTTAGAAGCTTATCTAGAAAAAATACAACAAATTAAAGAAATCTGATTCCATAGGATAGAAAGAGCATATTCTTAATCTTAAAAAAAAATCAATATGCAGATGTCTCTACCTGTATACAGTCATTCAATTCACATCAATATGCAGACGTCAGTTATACAATGCACATCAATATGCTAATATCTCTAGAATAATTCACATCAATATGCAGACGTCTCTACCTGTATACAGTCATACAATTCACATCAATATACAGACGTCTCTAGTATACATACAGTCCTACAACTCACATCAATATGCAGATGTCTCTAGTATATACAGTCCTACAATTCACATCAATATGCAGACGTCTCTACCTGTATACAGTCATACAATTCACATCAATAAACTGACATCTCTACCTGTATAAAGTCATACAATTCACATCAATATGCAGATGTCTCTAGTATATACAGTCATACAATTCACATCAATATACTGACATCTCTACCTGTATACAGTCCTACAATTCACATCAATATGCAGATGTCTCTACCTGTATAAAGTCATACAATTCACATCAATATGCAAACGTCTCTAGTATATACAGTCATACAATTCACATCAATATGCAGATGTCTCTAGTATATAAAGTCATACAATACACATCAATATACTGACATCTCTACCTGTATAAATTCATTCAATTCACATCAATATACTGAAAATCTCTACCTGTATACAGTCATACAATTCACATCAATATACTGACATCTCTACCTGTATACAGTCCTACAATTCACATCAATATGCAGACGTCTCTAGTATATACAGTCCTACAATTCACATCAATATGCAGATGTCTCTAGTATATACAGTCATACAATTCACATCAATATGCAGACATCTCTACCTGTATAAAGTCATACAATTCACATAAATATACAGATGTCTCTACCTGTATACAGTCATACAATTCACATCAATATGCAGATGTCTCTAGTATATACAGTCATACAATTCACATCAATATGCAGACATCTCTACCTGTATAAAGTCCTACAATTCACATCAATATACAGACATCTCTACCTGTATAAAGTCATACAATTCACATCAATATGCAGACGTCTCTAGTATATACAGTCATACAATTCACATCAATATGCAGATGTCTCTAGTATATAAAGTCATACAATTCACATCAATATGCTGACATCTCTACCTGTATACAGTCCTACAATTCACATCAATATGCAGATGTCTCTACCTGTATACAGTCATACAATTCACATCACATAGTGCTACTGTCTTCAAACAAAAGTGTGTTTCTTATGTTTTCTCTCTCCTCTTCCTCTTCTATTGACTGCAAGATTTCTCTCAGTTGTTCATCATTCTCTTGTTCCTCCTTGAAACCACTGGCCTTTCCATTCAAAGAAAGTCTACCAAAATAAGAGTTTATCTGAGAAGGCTGCAGCCATTCTTCTGAAGTGAAAAACTTCTCCCCATTGCTATGTCTCAGTGATCTCATATGCTGGGCCACTTCACTTGGATTAGCTTTTCTTCCTGATTCTTCACCTTCTTGGTACACTCGTATTAGAAATTCTTTAACTTTTGCAGAAAAGCGGGCAAATTTTCTTGCCTTTTTTAGTGCCCATCCTTGGGGAAGCTTTTTTCTTGATGAATCTGAATCTTCAACTGAGTGAAGATCAGTGCCTATTTGTAGGATCTGCTTGGACATGAACAGATTTGAATGGCATGTCTCTGACCAAAGATGTCGAATTTCATCAAATGTAGAGCTTTTTTCCTGCACATGCCGATCCAAATCTGTATGTTCTAGCAGATGCTGATAGGAGGAAAAATGCTGATTACAGCCTAATTCGGAACAGTGGAAAATCTGAGGACAGTTTTCTTTTCTCTGAGAGGAGATAATCCCATACTGTGTCTGTGGCTCTTCTTCAAAGTCAGACAGTATGACAAGTCCTGTTTGACCTTGCTCAGTTTTCAAAGCATCCTCTCTCTTGATCTTCACACCAATGCCCACATTGAAACTATGCCAGGCAATGATGTCTTCTCCTTCAAAAGAAAGATTGCTGATAGAAGAAACTCCTTTGAAGGAATGACTTGTCATAGTTTTCTTCTTCTTATTAACTTCCACTACTGCACACTGGCATCCTACAACACCACTTCCATCCATTATTGCGTTCTTCAAGTCAAATGGTGTTATCACATTTTTTCCTGATGAAACAAACATCCTTATTTTTGAGCGCATGTGTGAAATTTTGGAGTCACAATAACTTTTGCCTGCTTGGGCTTCACTAAAGTCATATCGTAGTATATTGATACCTATGAAAAGAAAAAAGTAATGCATCAAACTAAAATATGATTGTTATAGACATACGTGCATGCACTCAATAGCATTTAATGTGAGTGAACTTTAACTGTTTATAGGGAGAATTTAAAAAAAGGACAGTGTTAAATGTTTACACAACTGTGTCTAGGTAAATTTAAAGCAAAACAAAATTTTCTCTGATATGACAAAAATAATGAGTATTTTTATGTGAGAAAAATTCATGCAGGTAACTGATTGACAACTTACCTGTTCTTTCACTAATGCCATGTAAACTCAGCCACAGGCACCCACAGTGATAGCACCCAGCATTATCACTCCTTAGAAATACTTCTTCTACTTCTGGCCTTTGCACCCTTAAGGTCTGAAGGATATGCTCCAGAGCTGATGCGACAGCAAACCAATCTTGTTTGACTGCGCCAAAAATATGCGTGAATGTCTTGTGCTAAAAAAATAAGATCAAACATTTTAAACAAATTTGACAATATAAAATTCTTAAAACAGATTCTAGAATGCATCATATAAACTTATCCAGATATATAAGTAAAAATTTGTTATAAATGTAAATTACTGAGGAAGAGAGTACTTGATAATTTTTTAAAATCTGGCAGATTTTTAGGAAATATTTTATCAATCAGCAGCCTTATTGTATTCTGCAATCAATAATCCAAAAGATAATTGTGACATAAAATCATGTTGATTCTGAATCTAATTACAGTTCTAAACCATTACCTAGGGCTGATGCAAAATTAAATTCTGAAGGTACATATATCCCCCCAATGCAAAAAATGTCCCCTTGTGAGCTGATAATTGACATACACAAACTAAACTGAAGTTTCTAAAATAACAACTACTTATTCAAATTTATCATTTAAAAGGTGCATATTGTCTAAGTCAAAATCTTCTTGAAATGTTCCAAAACAAATACATTCACAGCATAAAATGTATCAGGCTAATACTAATACCTTCAAAGATCCATCTTCTGCTCTGAAAACAGCAACAGAAATGTGCCAGCTCATGCCTTTTTGACCAAAAAAGTCTGACTGCTTTTCTCTGTACATTGCCGGGAGGAATTTCATAGCCCAGTCCATGATAATGAGTAGCTGATGAGGCTGAAGCTCTTCCAATATCTTGTATCTTCCTTCTTCTTGATTCTGGGTTCTAAGAATGTGAGCTTTCCAATCAGAAATTTTTTCAGTTGCCTTCTCCACTCTTACTAATAATTCTTCCACTATTTCTGATGCTGTAATTAAGATATGACAAACCATAAATATGAAATTTCAACATTTGATAATCAAACTTGATGTTTAACATTCATAAAAGCCAATCAGAGTAGAAATTTAGTGTGGGACTGTCCAGTGGATGCCAAGACCACTGTTTTAAGTTCGCTCTTAGTCATCCAACCAATGCAAAAATAGATATGATCCTATTTTCAGTTTTTAAAATTTCTTCTCAGAAAACTTACATCTGACTTTCTGCACTTCCTCGGAAAAGCCACTGCTTATTTCTTCAATGAGGTTACATTTTCTACAAAGTTCCTCATGTGCATGGTCACAGTTCTCCTGCAACAAGACATTAGTAGGATGACTAAGAGCAAACTTTAAGCAGTGGTCTTGGCATCCACTGGACAGTCCTACACTGAATTTATATTCTGACTTTAAATACATTTTCAGATTCTTCAAATCATTGGTCAAACTGGTAATTGTATTTAAATCAGTTCCAAATTCTTTTAAAAGGTCACACGTTTGTATAAGGTCATCTACGGCTGCTGCACCATCAGTTGCAATGTTATCGAGACCACATAAACTTGTTCTTTTACTAGCAGAGCAGGTGGACATGATCTTGTACAATGTTGAATCAGATAATGGAATAAAATCCATTTCCATGCAGTATGATTTATACATGCTCAGTAAAGAAGAGTGACAAGTTGTTCTCACTACCTGTGGTATTGTGATTGTCTTTCCATTGTCACAATGCAGATCTCTGGTTCCATATGAACAAATCTGAAAGAATTTGGGATCTAAAAAAAATGACAATGCATGTTCAAGTTTTTCTCTATTCATGCAGTGTCTAAAAGCTGGTCCCACACAAACTGGTAAGGTGCCTGCTCCATGAGATGCTGCATGTAATCGACTTTGATCAATTTCCCACTTTGTTAAACCAGGAATAAGCTTTTGGAGTTCAGATTTACTGTGTGCGTTTGGTAAAGACAATAAAGACAGGAGTTGACGCTTTAGGGCATTATTTTCAGCCTCACAGTAGAGTTGAAGAATTGAATCTGTTATTTCAAGTTCTGTTTTATCATTTCCCTCATTCTTTTCCTGATGGTTGTCTTCAAGAAGTAAACCGAGCAGTTGTTTTGATTGTCCAGGGGCCATCTGATCTAGAACTATGTGAACGGCATCCGTGGCCTTCCTTTTCAAATATCTCCTTGTGCTGGCTTGAACTTCGTTCAAAGGTGTTTGCAGCTGATACTTAATTGGACTGATTTGGCCACCACTTAGAGATGCAAGAGCATTGTTGAGGTTATCTATTCCATCAGTTAGCTGTTTATGACCTTCTGAGGTGGTGCTCCAACTTGATTCCTGTGACAAACTGCAGGTGGTTGATTCCTCAGTCTAGAAATACATAATTTAAAATATGAAATATTTCCATTTCTATTTGTTTTCTCTGTGATAACTCTGTGAAAGTTAGCGGAGTTGATTTCTTGATAATTCTACTGTAATTTATATTAGGTAGGGCAATTGGTCAGGAGCTATTGAAGCCTAATATGCCTGCAAATCTTGTACGCATCTGTCTCTAACGCTAAGGAGGCCAAGTATGCAAGTAAATCTCGTGCGACTGTCTTTGTGTTTGACGTCAATGGGTGAGGGCTATTAAAATATTGGCATGGGAAACCTCGTGTAATTTTTTTCTATATCTACATTTTTAAAATCTAAATCCACACTTTTATTTCACCAGAATTATCATGATAAATAATAAGGCTATTTGAACTATTTCAAATGAAATGGAAATATAAGGATTTGCCAGTTATGCAAATTATCCCATGTTTCCCACTAGCGTTGATGCCTTGGCATACTATACTAACTAGACAGTGATTCCTTAAATAATTCAGACAAAATAAATCCTTTTCTTTTTTGAAAGCAGTTATAGTTTTTTCAATGTTTCATGAAGAAAATATGTGTAACTTTTTTATGATCTCTTAGGTGCTAAAGTTTGCTTCACATCTGCAACATTTAAGTCAAACAGTTATTTGGCCTTTGAACTATGACTGGGAAAAACAACAAGAGACTTAAGGGACACAAGCCTCAAGTGTTTTACTGAAAACGATGTGCCAAGTGTATGCCGGACCATGGTGCTCCTGTTTTTTCATAATTAAACTGGAGCTAACCAGTGATCCTCAGTATACTTATAGAAGGGGAGAAATCAGTTTCCAAATGAAAATTTAGATAGTTAAAGTACAGCAAAGAATTATCCTAAAAATAAGCGAGACACAGCAGCCCCCACCCCACGCCCCAAAAACACACACACAAACACCTTGCATGGGCCTGAGGTCAAATATTTTATATCTTCTGTAACTTGTTGAGTAGAACACCTACTGATTTACATTGCAGAGAATAAATCTTCAAAATAAATACCTGTGACAAAGTCTCTGAATTGCAATCTTCACTGTAATTATCATTCCTTGGTTTGAGTCTCTTGGATTGCTGAAAAAATATTTATATAATAGATAACAAGGCTATTACGTATGTAGAACTATTTCAAATGAATGCCAAGCAATTGGGCCTGGGGCAACTCAATGTTCTCTATATCAATATGTATCAAGATATTTGAGCCACGATACAATGTGCATTACAAAATATTGATATGGTTATATATTGATATGGTTATAATTTTTTGTATATAAATGAACAAAACAACTCGTTCCAGGAAAAAAAAATCATATTTAACCAGAAATGGTATTTCTTATATGTATTTATGATATTTATTGTAAATAATAAACTCAAAATGAAAATTAAACAATTAGAAAATCAGATTTCATTTTGAAATATTTCCTCATTTGTATCGATATGCGTATCATCCTCACACAGAATTGATATTATTGATATCCTATATATCGTCCCAGCCCTACAAGCCATTACCATATAATTTTACATGAAAATATTAGATACAACGCATTAATTAATATTTTGAATATGAAAATGTAAATTGAGAAGTAAATTGACACTAAAATGTTTTACTTTATTTTGTGAGCCTCTTGGGTCACCTGAGTATCATGTAACAACTTTCCAACAGTTGAATTTGATTTGTGTTTTAAACCAGAGGCCATGAAATTTACAATTTTGAATGGGGCACCATTGCTTATCATATCTATACACTTAGCATGACTACTTTGGTTACTTAATACCCAGAGGTAGATAGAAAATGCATTTCAACTTTTTCAGTTGTGCTGCTATGCACCCGATCCAATTGGATCGAACCACTGATCCTGGGGCCACATCTTTCAAAATTTAGGAAATCTTATAAATCTTATTTCATCATGTCGTTGATTTATATCTAAGTGCAGATTTCAAAGCATTAAATTATTTTCAGACTATGTATCCCCCTCCCCCCAAAGTACCTCTGTCCCAGGGGTCCGGAAATTAACCATTTAGGAAGAGGCATCTTTCTCCGTCATAAATACGAACTAAGATCAATGGCATATGATAATACTCAGGAGCAAAGGAAAAGATTTTCAAAAAAATCCATGCATTTTCACTATATAAACATTAGAGCCTTGTCCTAACACAAGAAGCCCTGACGAAGGGGCAATGAAATTCACAAATCTCAAAGAGGCATCCTTCCTCCTTATAACTATGTACATAGATTATTTCATTGGTTTAATACCCAGGTGCAGAAAAGAAGATTTTCAAAGAATTTATGCATTTCCTCTGTATTATATCAATAGAGACCAACCCTTACACCAGAACCCCCAACCCAGGGGCCATGAAATTCACAATTTTGAGAGGGGCATCCTTATTCAACATTACTATGTACTTGGTTAGTTTATTTAATACCCAGGAGCAGAAAAGAAGAACTTCAAAAAATATGCATTTTCACTATATAATCTTTATAGCTCCATCCTAGCACTAGAACACTTGACCCTCAGGCCTTGAAATTCAAAATTTTGGAAGAGGCAGCCTTATTCCATATACGTGTAACTATTTCCTTGGTTAGACAGTTTCTTTAATGCCCAGGAGCAGAGTAGAGGATTTCAAAGAATTTATATAGTATGCATTTTCACTATATAATCTATATAGCCCCGCCATAGGACTAGAAACCCTGATCCTTGGGCCATGAAATTCAAAATTTTGGAAGAGGCAGCCATGTGCTAGGTTGGTTTATTTAATGCCAATGAGCAGAAAAGAAGAATTTAAAAGAAATAATGCATTTTCACAATATAATCTATTTAGCCCCACTCTAGCACAATAACCCCTGACCCATGGGGCAATCAAATGACATACCAACAGTTTGACTGCTTGATGTTCAGGAGTAAAGAAAAAGATTTTTAAAGATTGCATTCGTTTTAGTGGTTTTGGCCCCACCCCCAGGCCCAAGGGGGGGGGGGGGGGGGCATGGATCATGAAATTCACAATTTTTATTCCCTTCATCCATAGATGCTACATGCCAAAATTGGTTGTTGGTTCAGTGGTTTCAGAGAAGAAGCTGAAATGTTCAAATGTTAACGCAGTCGACGCACGACGACGGACAAAAACAAATAGCAATAGATCACCTGAGTTGACCTAAAAATCCTGTATTCTAATAAAATTTTGGTACATGTATTACCTCAGCTGTGTCATTCAGGGCCATTTTGGAGTTAGAAGGGGGTACTTTTTAACAACACTGAAAATATATCATACTACATATATTTGTAGGTCATTTAACAACAGAACAGTACATTATATAAATATTACATGTAGTTGAGTGTAACATGGACAATTTTCATCTCAAGAAATCCATTGTCAACTGAGGCGCAGCCGTGGTTGACAATGGTTTTCGAGGGGTGAAAATTGTCCATGTTACACTCAGCTACATGCAGAATTTATTATATTATACTGAATGTTTTATACAAATACATATAACAGTGAAACGCTCGCATAAATTCTGCACAGTCGCTATTTTTTGGAATATCACCCGTCGTCAAGGACTGTTGACTGTTGCTACGCTGGAGGGCGTGGTTTTATCATTCAGCAGGTAATAGTGTTTTTTAACGAATGTTTCTCGACCAATCAGATTCAACTAATTTACATGGAAGTACAATATATTAAATCATTGCATCATTTTAGGCTACAGGCATAGATGAACATGCATACAGGGGCATGTTGACTGGACACTTATTAAGATTTCCTTTCATGAGATGCAATTTTTATTGTACGAAATGTGTATAAAGTGTAATTGATCAATGTTTGAATTTTTTCCACCTAATAAATTGTGAATTTATACATGTTTGCATTTTCAAACATGATTATCCAAGGGATCAATTAAGTTTTTATTAAACCCAGGTAATTTTTACCTTGCAGACTTTATTTAGATTTTAATTAAGCAGAAAAGGCTTTGAAAAAGATATACTCAGTATTTAATATTTAGCCTTTTGTAAATCTTACCTCACATGATTTCATTTCATCACTTAGGTTTTTTCGGCATTTACTGCATAAACCTATTCAAATGAAATGTAAAGGACATCTAGAGTAACATTTTAACTTAAATATAATTTATCACTGTATCTACTTGCAATGAAAATCCCCTACTAGTAGTCAATAAAAAGATATGTAAAATGATCATAAGAATTTGGGAAAAGAAATTAAAAAGAAACACAAGTAATATTTTGAGTTGACAATTTTCAAAATAGGGGAAAATAATTGTCGAGAAACAGTACATCTTTTTGTGTACAATATATTTCTTTTTGGAGAGCTACAGTTTCACAGCTTATTTAATATAATATACCAGTATTTGAAAATTAGATCAGGGATTTTCCACGCCATTTTGGGAATGGGGCCCAGGCTCTTGAAATTGGGAATTTAACGACATTTTATCAATTATTGGGAAACATAGTGAAATGGTTGGAGGAGTTATCTCTCGTTACTTGTTGTTATAATAATAGTTAATCAATGTACACATTGTAATTAATTGGTCAATTGACATATGTAATATACAAGTAATATTCATGAATTATGTTGTGTTAGAAAAATAATAATTGTGTTGTCAAGAGAAAGACAGCTTGTTGTATTTTGTTATACTATATCCGAAAACTTGAGAATTTTGATTAAGTTGTAGCTCAAAAGGCAATACTATACATTCAGCATCTACAGGCCAGTTAGTGTGCTTGTTAACGCGTATAATATGTTATATACAGAATCGTGGTCCTACTATTGCTAATTGACCTCAGACAGAGCATTTACAAAGTAACTGACTGTGTAAGGTAGAAGATCATGTACCTAGTCACAAATGTAGGAAAGTCATTAAGTTCGTCAATACTGTGTAAGTGTATATTAGCCACTTGGACAGTTTATACCAGACAGGTGTCAGCATACAAGGCCAATTGTCAAGAGGCACCAGGCAGGTGACTTTTGACGTAAATGGAGGAATTTTGCTATTGGGAATGGCCCTATAAGTGGCAGTAGAAAATCCCTGTAGATTCAATAATTTTTTACATGGAACATGTAGAGTGTGAACAAACAATATAAGCATTTTATTAGATGTTTAATGTTACAATTAAGATGTGTAATGTATTACCTGAGCCAACAGGAACGACACTTCCATACACTGTATGGAAGTGCCTTGACATTGAAACTGTAATGCTCCTCCCGACCTCGGCTTTCGCCTTTGAATTGTGCCTTGGGTGTGAGCACGAAGTTTTCTTCCTCCATCTTACACCAAGGGAGTATCGGTGGAAGGGACAGATTAAATAATCCTCGACTGTGGTAAAAAAGCCAGCTCGGAGGCATATCAAATTCCCCTCTGATTCTATATTTCCAATGTTTAAAGATTTAACATGGTTTATAATGTCTTTGTTGCAGTTTTTTATTAGAATCAAACTGTTTTCATCAGGACAATGGGGTGAAGCTCCACACTCAGACAAAAAAGAAAAACTACAGGACAAAGTGTTGTCCATAAAGATCTTTTTTTGATGAAATATATATGTCAGTCTCTACTTGTTCTAAATATATCAGTGTCTAAGTACCTGTTCTAAGTCATAATAAACAAAAATCAACTTCTCCTCACTTTCTACACAGAAGAGTGAAATGCATCATTTTCGACTTCTTTACAGAAGAGTGCCAAGGGAGATAACTAGAATTTAATGTTTTTTACATAATTCAAATCACAATATATATTCATAATTGAAATAACCCATGGGTTTTTTAATTGTTTTTTATTCTTTGATACAAGATGTTCAAAATTTTATAATTCACATTCAAGGAGAGTGCGGGCCTTCTTAAAAAATCACCTGCACGTACAGACACTTTTCAATGGATACTGTAGACTGTTTCTGTACAATTTGGTTTATGTTGAATTCATTTTTTAATCAACTATGCATGAAATCCATTTATAACTGTGATTAAGTATTTAGTTTGATGTATCTCAATGTAAATATGATAGTTTTTGAAAAATCTATCACTATCATGAATCACTTATTTTCATTTCTGCCTGGTTCTTATAAATAGCTGTACTTAAGAACACCAGAACTTACCCTGGATAAGTGTGTCGACATAACGCGTGCAGCAGAAATCACAAAACAAGGAATTAGTGTATTGGACGGCAACAACAATTCGTTAAGCAGCCATACAGAAAATGTCAACAAAATCGGCAAAGGTAAACCTAGTGCAAAGACAAGTGGAAGTAAACATTCACACACAGATAACAACAAACCTTGTAAATATTGTGCCAAAGTACATGAGCCCAAGAAAGAAAAATGTTCGGCATATGGAAAGACGTGTCGACGGTGTCATAAAATGAATCACTTTGAAACAGTATGCAGAAGTGCTACCAAGAAATCACAACCAAAGTACAAGAAGAAAACTGTACATCACATTGGGACAGGTTGTTCAGACACCGACAGTGATGATGACTATTCAGTTTGGACCATTCAAGAAGAAAACACACATTCTGCACACTCAGTTTCCAACAGTGTACATGCGTCTATGATAATTCATGGAAAGAAAGTGACATTTCAACTGGACAGTGGGGCCACATGTAACATTTTACCACATAGTGTGATTCCAAACATGCCGCCACTTCAGCCTACAAATTACACCTTGAAGATGTACAACAAATCTACCATAAGGCCGCTAGGAAAAGTACACTTGCAAGTTACCAATCCAAGGAATGGTACCTCATATGACACTGAATTTGTTGTGATCAAGGAGGACTGCATGCCACTCTTAGGAAATAAAACTCTACAGCACATGGAGCTCTTGAACTGGAGAAAGGAGAACATTCTAAGTGTGAGACAGCTGTTACCATCACCTCTCAGCAAGAAGCAGCTCTTCGCAGAGTATCCAGATGTCTTTGAAGGAGTAGGTCGTCTCGCAGGAAAATATCACTTAGTTCTAGATGAAAACATACAGCCTGTAGTTCATCCACCAAGGAAAGTGCCTATCGCACTGAAGCCATTGTTAAAAGCAGAACTTGACAGACTTCAGGAAATGAACATTATTACACCAGTAAGTGAACCAACACCATGGGTCTCCAGCTGTTTGATGGTCGTGAAACCAAACAAAGTCAGAATCTGCATAGATCCGAAGGACTTGAACAAAGCACTTAAGAGGAGCCATTATCCACTTCCTACGATAGAGGAAATACTTCCAAACCTTTCTCGTGCAAAAGTATTTAGTGTTCTGGATGCACGTAATGGATTTTGGCATGTTGAATTAGATAAGGAAAGCTCTATGCTTACTACATTCAACACCCCATTTGGACGATTCAGATGGTTAAGGATGCCCTTCGGTATCTCGACTGCACCGGAAGAGTATCAACGTCGTCAAGATCAGGCGGTAGAAGGACTACCAGGTGTCTTGAGTATTGCTGACGACATATTGGTTTATGGTGAAGGCGACACAGAAGAGGATGCCATTGTAGACCATGACCAGAAACTGAAAGCACTCATGAAGAGATGTCGTGAACGAGGACTTGTGCTCAACAAGGACAAACTAAGACTTCGTGAGACGGAAGTGAGATTTGTAGGACATCTCATAACAAAGGACGGTTTGAAGCCCGACCCTGAGAAAGTCAAAGCTGTGAACGAAATGCCGAATCCAACAGATGTCGCAGGAGTGAGACGCTTCCTGGGATTCGTTAACTACCTAAGCAAGTTTCTACCCAGTTTGAGTGACATTTGTGAGCCGCTACGAAAGCTTACAGTGAAAGACACATTGTGGAGCTGGCACGAGATTCATGACTTAGCAGTAGAGAAAGTCAAAAGATTGGTGACGTCAGAACCAATTCTAAGCTACTATGACCCAAATAAGGAACTTACCTTACAATGTGATTCTTCGGAGACAGGATTGGGTGCAGCACTGCTACAACTTGGGAAACCCATAGCGTACGCCAGCAGAGCCCTTACAGACACAGAGACGAGATATGCCCAAATAGAAAAGGAACTTCTCGCTGTTGTGTTTGGATTAGAAAAGTTTCATCAGTATACGTACGGACGAAACGTTACAGTCCAAAGTGATCACAAACCCTTAGAGATCATAATGAAGAAGCCACTTCATACAGCACCGAAACGCTTACAGAGGATGCTGCTTCGACTGCAGAAATACTCAACAAAGCTAGAGTATCATCCCGGCAAGGAAATGCACTTAGCCGATACGCTTAGTAGAGCATACTTACAGAACAGTGATCGTACAGGTGCACTCCTAGATGAAATAGTTCATTTCACACATCTACAGCGGACGGTAGGAGATAGTCTTCAAGAAATTAGGGACGAAACTCGACAAGATAACACATTACAGGAACTCATTCAAGTAATACTTACCGGATGGCCCGAGATGGTATCTGAGGTCAAGGACACAGTGCGACCATACTTCAATTTTCGAGATGAGTTAGTCGTACAGGATGGAGTTATCTTCCGCGGAGACAGAATTGTGATACCCATCAGCATGAGGCAGGACATGTTATGCAAGATTCACAAGTCTCACATAGGAGTGGAAGGAAGTCTACGTCGTGCGCGTGAGAACTTATTCTGGCCAGGCATGAATGCAGAGACCAAAGATTTCATCAGCCGATGTGACATATGCAGATCGTTAGATGACAAACAGTGCAAAGAGACACTTAAGTCACATGAAGTTCCAGATAAACCTTGGGGAAAGATTGCTTGTGACATTTTTACATTTGATGGCCAAGATTATCTGGTGACCGTTGATTATTTTTCGAATTTCTGGGAAGTTGACCACCTCTCCCGTTCAACATCGAAAACGGTAATCAAGAAACTCAGAGCTCATTTTGCGAGATACGGGATACCTTACTCTCTTGTCAGTGACAATGGGCCGCAGTTTAGCTCAGATGAGTTTGCTGAATTTGCTCACCTGTGGGAATTTAAACACATTACGAGTTCTCCAAAATACCCTCAGAGCAATGGCAGAGCAGAGCAGGCCGTGAAAATGGCAAAGAGATTGATGAAGCGCGCAGTGAAGTCTAATTCAGACCCTTATCTAGCCTTACTGGACTTTCGGAATACACCTACACAAAGCATGGGAACAAGTCCAGCACAACGTCTCATGAATAGGAGAACAAAATTATTATTGCCTACTAAACAGTCGTTACTAGTGCCGGAAGTTCCAGATCTGAAGGAGCAGGGAAGGAAGCTTGTGAGACTGAAAGAACGACAAGCACATTACTACAATCGTAGGGCCAAGGATCTGAGACCATTGAAGATTCAAGACCTTGTGCGCATTGCACCACCTGATGGAATCGGACAGTCAAAAGAATGGAAGAAAGGGGTAGTGACCAAAGTTTTACCAAATCGCTCTTATGAGGTCCAGTCTGATGGTCAACACTACCGCAGGAATAGACGACATCTAAGACCCAGCAAACATCGGGAACAGTCGGAAAGTGATGATACAGCCCTTGAGGATTACCGAGAGATAAGTGTCGAACAAGAGAAGCCAATTCAAATGTCTGATTCGAAACAGATGATCGAGTCCGCAAAAGAGCAGGATACCTTAAAGGCACCGCAGACAATCACCAGATCAGGACGCGAAGTGAAAGTGCCCATCCGATTCAATGACTATGTAAAGTAACATTGTCAGTGCATTATTTGTGTTCAGACAAATTATGTTTGGTAAGTTGTGAATAGGACATAATAATCCATGGCTTACCAATTTGAGCAAGAGCTCAAATTGTTATCATCTGTACTGTATTATGTCTGTATGTGAAGTTAAAAAATCATAATTCATACATTTTTGCATTTACAAGTCAATTTAATGCTACCTTGATGATTTCTTTGAACACAATCATTTTGAAATTTGATCTTGACTAATTGGACAATGAAAGAAACTTTACAAAGGAGAAAAGATGTAACATGTAATGATGTTATGTTTATTCGTTTTGCTAATACGAATAGCATTTATACATTTTTGTATGTATTCGTTTTGTCCAGTAATAAATCTTAGTTTTGGTTATCGTTGATGGATGTGGTTCTTGCCAACGTGCCTGATGAATTTATGCACATTTGCATTAATACCCACTAAGTGAAACAGTAAGATCAGTCCAGTATGCCTCCTGTGTTAAAGCAGCCGGTATTTCCTAACATAATAAATGTCAAAAGGGTGGGTATTAAACATTGTAAAACCAATATATATATATATATATATTGAAGCATTTACAGCAAAAATCGAAGGAAAGGAATTTGGCAATACAATTGAAAATATTCTATATACGGTCCAGACTTCTAATTGCAAATTTGGGGTATTGCACAGCTTTTATTAATAGACAATGAAAAACCTTATTTAGATAATCTGCGTGTCTGTTCAATATTTCCCCATAAATAAATGTATAAAATGTTGTTAGAGTTATCCATATACAACTTTTCAATAATATTATGATTTCTTGTTCTGACAAACCAATGCTTGTCTACAGGCTTATATTAAAACCAAAATCAGTTCTGAGTCTTTGTTCATAATAACCTATGTTTTTAAACATCGAAAAGTAATTTTAAATATGTTTTGGTCAATAAATATTTACTCGAAAAAGGGGACAATTGTCTAGACTTTACATCATGGGCAGGTTTTCAAAATAATAATTATGTTGAGTGTTAGGATAAGGATAAAAATAATTTTGAATGGACATTTTTTTTTTAATTTGAGCCCCTACCTATTTTATTTAGAATGATTTCTGTTCACGAAGAGTTTGGATGTTATGTATAAAAATCATGCATACTGATGAAGATATACGTTATAACTTAATGCGCTGTACGGAAATCATTTAAGGAAGAGGGATATATTTTGATTCATTAAAGATCGTTAATATTTACTTTAAGATATTTCACTTGTAGAAATAAATATTTACATCATAGAGAGGAAACACGCAAATGTGTATTTATTATGAATCCAGGACCATGAAAACAAATGTTCAATTTATAATTTCCTTTAAACCACTACACACGATTGATAAACTTAAACTTCAAACTTGATGAGATAATTTGTTTAAAATGAAATGAGGAAATAAAGGGATAGACTGGTTTTAATAAAGTCTGGAATGAACTCTTAATCTTACTGACTTGAAATCGTAATTCTAATGACTTCTAAGTGATTTTTAAAATGCAATGCTTACTTTTCTTCACTACTTATCTAATATTTTATGGTGTGATAAATCTCCCTTAATGGCAAACAATAACCAAAGGTTTCAAATTGGTCCGATGAACGCAAGAGATCTAGAATCTTATATTATAATGGACAATCTAGATAACTTATTATCTTCGGTTTAAGATCATATGTAGCAAATTACTACCTGGTAGTATTGGCAGCTATCTCAGTAAATGTTTAAGTCTTCTCGATCTTCTACTAATGTTCATTTTAAATGGGATACATGTAGATAAAAGATGTTTTTATTTAAAGTCTATGAATAAATATTTATGTTTAATTTTTTTAACTTTAATTTAAAATAAAAATAAAAATTCTGCTAATCAAAATATTATATGGAGCCTTTTAAGAAAATACACTATTCAAATTCTTACAGTTTGGAAAAAAAAATGATGTTCTTGAATTTAAGACGTTTATTTTGATTGCTTGAAATCTACCCAAATGTATGCATCTCAAAACATTTAATCTGAATTGAAATACCTTCTCATGATCAAAATTAAATATATTCATATAATTTAACAATGTAAAAAATGGTTTTTCATTGAAACAATAAATATTGAAACTATATTTACATTTATGTCAAAATCCAGTTGGTGACAATTGGAAATGTCAGAAAAAATGAATAGAGAGGAAATATGAAAACAACTAGAAAACTTTAAAATCATTTAAATGATTGATTGATTGTTTATTGTTTAACGTCCCATTCGAGGATTTTTCACTCATATATAGACCTCACCGTTTCGAACATCGATCCACTTATAGTTGTATTTAGATAGCTTCCCGTACGTATGTATTTATATCTCAAGATAATTCTTAATTGATATTTAATTTGATCAGACGATGAGCGATATTAGAAAACGTTCTTCATTTACACATGGTTATCATATGAAACTATTGTTGTCATTTATCAAAATGTCTGTAAATGGAATAATTTGGGTAACTAAAAAGGGCTGATGACACGTATCTCTTATTATTTCCCCTTGAAGAACTCTCACTCTGATTTAGTGTTTTCTTAATATGTAGTCTTGGAATATGCGTGATTTCAAAATTTCAAAAACGATTGTACTATTTAACAAAAGAATAATATAGAGGAACAATTTTCTTATTGTTTACTCTCCTTTTCTATACAATTAATAATGATCAAGATGATTTTGATACAGAAGTAAAGAATTTTTAAAGAAAAAGCAAGGAAGTAAAAGTTAAGAACTTCTTTTAAGAACGAAGAAGTCAAGTCATAAATTTACCATTGTAATCTCTTTTTATAATTTAGAGGGATAGTACAGACATTTGGTAATGTGACAATATGTAAAGCAAAAACAAAAAGCATTTTAATTGGTAAATCAACTGAATAACAATGATACATATATTTGATAAACATATTAACATTTTGAAAAAAAGTAGAACGGAACTTTGGTCTTTGTGCTTTTTCCTGTATTCAATTGAAATTTAATTGATTTTATTTCAATAAACGTATATGGAAGTGCACGATGTACAGGAAATACATCTTATTTTGATAAGTGTCATTTGACATTCATCCGTTCCTAAATATTATGAGATACATGTCTATATCAAAGGTTCAAGAAGAAGAATTATGCAATACATTTATTGATTCTATTTATACAGAAGTTCAAGTGAACATTCATCATTAAATAAACATTTCTTATATGACTTAGGTCCCTTGTCCAATATTCTATGTTTTATTTGAAATGTGCATGGAAGGTTAATTCTAATTTAGCTACCAAGTTTGGTATTGATGGCACTTTTGTCAAACAAGATATATGAGCAACGGGGTACAATTTTGTCACGTCATTTGCTTGAAAAATTATTTTCTGCACGACCAGACGACCTTTAACAAAAAACTACACGAGGATGTAAAAACTTACACAAAGTAAAGAAAATACATATAAATTTAATGAAATTTACACAAACTGTATAAAAACTTATGCGATAGTAATGCGTCCGGCGTCCGTCCGTCTATCTGCCTAGCTGTCTGTCTGTAAACATTTTTTTTCAAATTGCTACTCCTCCTACAATTGCCGTCTGATTTCAACATAACTTGAAGTAGATTACACGAAGGTACATACATAAATCCGTGTATCGAATTCTGATTTCGATGAACGATGTTGCCGTGGTTACAAAAAAAAAGAAATTTCTGTGAAATTCTTTTAAAATGCTACATTTCCTACAGTTTTGGTTTGATTTCAATATAACTTGGCACACAAGTACACTATATTAAAGTACATAATTCTATTTATCTGTTTTTGATTTGGATGAATTGTGTTGCCGTGGTTACTAAAAATAGAAATTTCTTAGAAATTCTTTCAAAATGCTACTCCTCCTACAGTTTTGGTCTGATTTCAATATAACTTAACACACAAGTAGATTACAGTAAGATACATAATTCTGTATATCGGTTTTTGATTTGGATAAACGGTATTGTCGTGGTTACTAAAAATATAAATTCTTTTAAAATGCTACATCTCCTACAGTTTTGGTCTGATTTCAAGATAACTTGGCACACAAGTAGACTACACGACGATACACAACTCTTATGAGTTTTTTACTTCGATGAACATTATTGCCTTGGTTACAATAAATAGATATTTATGTTAAATACTCTCAAAATACTACATCTTCTTCAGTTTTAGTCTAATTATTATATAATGTGGCATGCAAGTAAACAACACTAAGAACATAAAGAGACTTAATCAAAAACCATTATTCTATTTATTGCTGTAGTTAAAGTTTCAATTCCCAACTGCTTATAATAAGTACTTTTTCTCTTCCTTTGCTATAAGTACAAACCAGTAGAGCTTCACTCTTGACAGAGACTTCTGGTTTAGAAAATACTTTAGCTCAGTGTGGCTTGGATTCTTGAAACAATCTTAAGCATAGTATTTGAACACTCCCGATTAAAAATAGTCCACACATGTACAAATAATGAAAAAAGGGGATGCATATTACCAATTGTATGTTTCATTGTTAGATTTTTTGAATTATGCTATTCCTCTACTCTATATATCAATTTCTTTTGATAGTTTAAAACAAATACTTAATGAAGGTCCTAAGGAAAATGAATAAAAACTAAACAGCATGAGATGTAATACAGGGTGGGATGTAATATAGGTGATGTAATACAAATCAAACTCTCCTCTCCCACCACCCAATGTGTGTACTAGGTACTAATCAAGGATGTGGATGCGTTGCGTATTTACATGTATATACAGAGAAACATCTCTGCTGATACTGGAATTGGAGACACCTATACGTCCTCTACAAAAATTCGAATATGTAAATTAAAATTTGTGTATGACAATCAAATTTTAATTTAAAAGTTCAATTTTTGTAAAGGACGTGGAGAACGCTAATCGATTTATAGTTATTAGACACATCAATGATACCTTTTGATTGAAGATTACTAGCTATTAATTCCGAGATTTTGAAGCAAAATTGCGATCATTTGGGTTGTGCAAGGAATTTGACAGTCAAAGTATACACTGTATACACTGTATATACTGTGTAAACCACATACTTTCGTAAGGTCAAATTTTCGTGTTTTGAGGCTACAGGCTATTTCCCTGTCAATGTTGATAATATGAGTTGACCAATCACACAGCGGCGACTGAATTGTTTTCACTGGATGCATCTGTCAAAAAAGATAGTAACTTAATGCAAAACTTCACAATCAAATGAAATTAGTAATATTGTTATGAACATTGTACTTTTAAATCGGAGTCGAGTACATCATATGCAATGGTACTTTTTTTTTACCCCGCATTATACCACCAAATGCGAATTTTTCTTATCACAATTTTTGTCCGGCTTCATATATATTTCCTCCATATTTTGGTTAGGATATCGATCAATAAAATGCAGCAAAATACAACTATCTTAAACAATTCTTATGCGCTTGGATCGATCCGGTTTGTATATTTTTTTTTGGTCCTGTCTGCTTGTCAGTTTATTTGTTTTTTGTCTGTCTGTTGTCAACTTTAACCTTCACCATAACTTTTGAAACATAAGAGATTGAGTCTTAATATATATAGTATGCATACTCCACTAAATAAGATTTTTCAAATGATACAAAGGTCAATGACCTTGTGACCTTTATTGTGACCTATATACTAAAAATTACTTTTTCGATCTTTCGCCATATTTTTTCAACCAAGGAAGATATGGATTTCATATTTCTTATGCTTATTTCACTAGTTAAGCTCTTTCAAAGGACACAAAAGTCAATGACCTTGTGACCTTGACAAATAGCTAAAATAGCTTTTTCAAACTTTCTCTACATAACATTTAAACCATAGGATATTTACACTTCATATTTGGTATGCATTCGGGAGTACTCCACTAAATAAGTTCTTTCAAATGACACAAAGGTCAATGACCTTGACTGTGACCTATATGCTAAAAAAGCTTTTTCGAATTTTGTAGCCGTCAGAACATAGTGTGTTCACAAACACATCTTGTTTTCCATTATGATTTATTACTTATCAAGCATAAACAAGAAATCTAGTTTTGTTGCATTAAAAAGGATGATTTCAGAATAGGATTAATTAACCATTTATCGGCCCTCAAAACACTGTACAACCCCTAGTTACTGTTTGTGTTCAAATGAATTTCCAACAGATTTTCACATTTTTATTCAACCCCCCACGGGTATCAGTCTCATTTTGTACACGTATTTACAGAGTACTTTTTATACCCCTGGATCAAGAGATTCGAGGCATATAATGTTATTGGCCTGTCTCTCTGTTTATCTGCTTGTCCGTCTGTTGTCAACGTTAACCTTCACCAAAACTTTTGAACCGTGAGAGAGTCTTCATGTTTGGTATGCATAATCTACTTAATAGATTCTTTCAAATGTCACCAAAACCCGTTACCTTGTGACCATGACTGTAACATATATGCTGAAATAGCTTTTTTCGATCTTTCGCCATAACTTTTGAACAAAAGGAGATAGAGACTTCATATGCTAAATGCATACGTTACTAATTTAATCTTTCAAATGACACCAGGGTCATTGACCTTATGACCTTAAATTGACTGTGACCTATAGGCTATTATATCTTATTGTTTTTTCTAAAAGTTTTGTCAATAAGGACTCTTTTGAGATCAGAATACCATCTATTTTTATGTGCATTTGAGTTTGCTTTATCCATCTTGTTGAAATTGAATATATTTTTGTGTATATTTGTATAACACGTTTCGCATTGAAAAAGCTAATATCAAGTTAAACAATATTATGGCAGTGCGAGGCGCAGTTTCCTCTCACAAAGAAAGTTTCCATTTATCAACACAGCAGATGACATCGAATCCGATGAAAATTACGTATTATTAACTACAATTTTGCCCAGGACATAACCAACCAACCGAAACATACACACTTTACCGAAAGCTTATGAAAATATTCCCTACAATTTAAATATAAAGATGTTTTGTTTAGTTTATCTTGATGTTTTTAGTTCTACAACTTTTTAAGATGCGTATTTTCAAATAGCTTTATTCTTTCAGAAAATTGTATGATGATGTAATCCATAAGTTGTCTTTATTCATAGATTTCTTTTATTTATTATCAAAATCTCGTCTGGATATTTTTGCGCTATTTCTTATTTTCTTAAACAGTAAGACAACAATTTAACGTTTATTTATTTTTTTTTTTTTTGTTTTAATTTGTTTTGGTTCTGGTTTTTTGCAATGAAGCGAACTTCGTTATAAAGTTCGGTTTAAATTGTATTTCTCATTAGTTCTTAAGTTAAATAGGTGGGTGTGAATGGTCTCTAGGCAGTTGATGTTTATTCCTCCAGGACACCTGTTCTCGCCTCTGTTGTTTTATAGGACAGTGTTTGTTCTGCTAAAGATGTGTGATGTTTATATGTTTGTGAAAAATACTTAAATTCTGTACTCTATTCCATATTTAATTTGATATTGGTATTCACAAACTACCGGCATTGTATTCCTTCTTTTGCCCTTACGAAGGCTTTTCAATAAGTAATGTCCTGAACTGCATGACATACAGTACATATATCATATGACATTAAGCTTGACTTTTTTCGCATTATTGAATTTTTAATGAATTCTAAACAATTTATGTTACCACGTTTATTCACATAGTTTCATTGTGTTCGAAAACAAGGATTATACTGCATTGAAAATGAATGGTAAAGAATCCGTAAACTAGAATAAAATTAAACGCTTCAGAATTCCAAAGAAATATTCATTGAAATATGTAAAAATTCACAATAAGATGCACTTGACAAAAACAGCAAAGGTCTGAAAATAGCAAAGAATTGGAAGAGTACAAAGACAGATTTATATGCAATGTGTTTAATTAAAGTGGTCTTGTTTTTACAAAATTGTATTCGGGGAGAAAAATAAAGTGATCTTGTTTTTCAAATTTGTATTCGGGAAGGCAGTTTCATTTCGGGAAGAGTCTAGAAAGCACTTTTTTGTAAACGAACAAAAAGGTTGATAACAAGAAGGAACCAGAATCAGAAATCCACTACAATAAATTTGATCATGATAGCATTCATACACGCACGCCCTGAAGAGAAAAGGAGTTTTTGGGATACATAGAATGTAAATTTTTTTCATATCATTTTTTTTTAATTTTTGGTTATTTTTTTCATTTGCCAGATCTTTACCCTTTCGACTGGTTTCATTTTCCAATTTTTTTTAAAAAACAAGAAGGAAAAAGGAAGAAACGAGTCAGGAAATCATAAAATCTTCCATTTTCCAGGATACTAAGCGTAATACCCAAAAATGAGTTCTCAAACAATCAGAAATTAGATAAAACAATTTTCAGACATGTGTTTTCATTAAAAGAGAATATTAAGTTAAATCATTACGACTAAATGATTGAAAAGCGTCTGTTGCTTCTTTTCGAGCACCGAGACATTATTTATTGAACAGCCCTAGTAACAAATGGCAGTGTTATTCTAACGTATTAGCAATAAAATAGATGACATTAAAATCCATGTATAGTGCAGCTGTCAGATATATTGTTACGCATGCCATCCACGCTTATAAATGCATATACTATATATAGACACTTTTGGCATGTAATGTTCTTTCTTTGTAGGTCATACAAACTTTTTTTAAGATGGTGATATAAATATGCTTGCATGCATAGACGTAAATATACTCACTAGTAGCCATCAAATTGTGTTCTATCCTTAAGGAAGTCCGATCCTTAGGTTTATAAAATTAGCAGTTAAGTAATCAAAAGTACTCATAAAAGTATCTCTGAATCCACAAAGTTATGTAAATTTATCCACAGGATTTCTTAAGGATAAATAACACAAACAAACTTTTTTCAGAAATCAGCATTATTTCTCATAGATTTACATTTAAATTGGCAACCTGAATAATGTTTACCAAGTAGAGTAGGAGAATTTTACAAGATTGTGTCATAAAGTTAGAAAATTATGCAAAATTTTGTATGGAATTATATAGAAGGCAAAATAAAATCTCAAATCTAAGCACCAAGGAAAACCTACGATTTCTTTATATTTCAGGGATTTATTATTTATATTAATACAAATCAAAATCAGTCAAAAAATATATATCAACCCGCGCATCCATTTTTTGTTTGTGGTAAGTACCCTTAAAAGTTAAAAATCAAAGTTAATCATATTATGTATGGAAAAATGTCAAATCTCCAATACTTTTGCAGAAAAAGCGAATTGGAATATCAGCAATGCATTTTCTAATAGCAAATTGATCAACTAATACATTTTAGGTTAAAAAACGATAGGTGTCCAGGCATTCAGAGAAATTGCCATGATTTTTATACTTATTCGGTACTTCTGTCATCTATTTCTGTCATATATTCTATAATATATAGTGTAAAAGGCTTTTGCTCTCATTGCAAGACACCACAAATCACTCTTTAAATCATCTCATGCTAATAAGCATTCGTATCTAAGGATATATTCAAGAAAATCTTATATCTCTAAAATTGCATTCATTTTTCCCTTTTATAGGGATTAAAAGTCAACTTTTATAAGACATTTTCCAAAACCACGAATCTTATAAAGAAGAGTGAAATAAAAATTGTGGCATGAAAAAATTTCTCTTTCAAGCTTCATTTTGATGCATTTCAAATAAATTATTGATTTTTGGAGTAATACTTCCTGGCTGAGGATCGGATATCCTTAAATTACATCGTAAACAGTGAAATATACAATTTGACCATTTGTGTAATCTTTCATTGGGTCGGACTTGATTCATAGACCTTTATTACTTTATTGATAATTATTGAACAATTGATCAATTTATTGATATTAAATATATACGGCTCAAGAGAGGAATAACTGATCTCGAAGAATACTCACTCCTCCAGGCCACCTGATCCCATGTACCTAAAAATCCAAGCTATGCCCTGTTCACTTTCTGTATTGCTAAAAGAGTTTTGAGATCAATGTCCGTTATTTTTATTTCTTATTTGCCTCATGTAGAAAAAGATTAATACCTTCTGTAGATTCCAAACACTCCCCTGTGATATGGTGACAGGTATCATAGCATTGGATAGGACATCTTTTCTGACACTCTTCTCCATAATGTCCTGGAACACATACCTCTGAGCAATTAATACCAAAATACCCTGTTTGACATTCTGTAATTAAGAAAACCTACCTGTTAATATTTGACACTTTCTAAAGTTACACTATATACGATATACAATGAACGAAAAAGTTATAAAATACATAGATATTATTATTGATTACAAACAAAAAATTCAGCTAACAGATACAAAGAACGAATAACAAATATTACAAAATACAAAAAGTCTGTAACACCATCATTCTGATGTTAATAGACGGCCTATGTAAATGTACTCATGGTGTTAAGATGTGTTGCCGATAAACTACAAAAATGTTACTGACAGACAGTCGAACAAGCGATAAACAGTATATATATACTCTTCTCTTTTTTCGCAGCGTGGATATAAATCAGTTTTTCACAGAGAGTGTAAACTTACAATATACCACTTATACTTTCCCACTTTATCATGTTTTAATAGAATATTAAAATAAGATTCAGCCTTACCATACACCATATTGGGTATTCTATAAAGAGGATATCAATTTTGATTTCCAAATTCTTTATTATTTGAAAATGAAAAAAAGACACATATAATGAATTTTAATATTTTCCCATAATGTCCAGTAAGGAATGTTATTTGTTGGTTATTTTAAAACAAAGAGAAAAACAATCATTCCTAGTAACACGCTTAAAAAAGTTTTATAGAAAAGGGCACAACATAAAATAAGAATTATTATTTTGATGCCAGATGAAAGTTAATTGAAAGTAGACAGTTTAAAAATAAATGTACCGTTATTCATATTTTACAAGACTATCATATTTGGGCTATTAATTGATTAAAATGGCTTTCTTTTTAATTTCTATAATTTAGTGAAAAAATGAACTTACTGATGCAAGAGTTCGTATTGGACTCCCAGAAATATCCTCCACAACATTTACTTCTACCCTCCAATCTAAAGATAACAGAGAAGAAAATGTATATAATGTTGAACGTCCTATTCGAGAAGGAAAATGATGTAGAGTCTTGAGTTTTGAACCAAAATTTACAGGACAATGAAAAATATGTGATTTCATCAGTATTCGTGGAACACCAATTTTCGTGGATTTCGTTGTTAAGTCGATTTACAAAGTTCGATGTTCAACTAAGTGTGGTGCCCCAAATTTTATTTATTACAAACATTTGCATAGTCCATTCCTACGCGCGTTAATATAATACATTGTACTGACCATGTATGTAATACCCTCTCCCCATTTTTCCAGATTGACTTTATAGACGTGGTTAATCATTTTAAGAATATACAAAAGAGGATTCATTGATTGCATGTTGTATAACGTCCCTCTCGAGAATTTTTCATTCATATGGATACGTTACCGTACGCCTCCCGATCACGAAACGAACGCTCTACCACTAGGCTTCCGTGACCGGTAAAAACAGATGAAATACTTTTACAGAAATAAATGGACTTTTTGAGTAAAAAAGTTTTAATATACTGCATGGAGATAAACAAACAATACATACATCTGTCAACGTTTTACATATACCAATCTGTGGTTACATGTACCAGGCATGCAATGGTATTACCCCGAGAGATAAGAAACAGTCGTTTACACTGTAAAAATGTGTTAATGAATTAAACACTTCCATGACGTGTTTAGATCTAAACATGTGTAGAAATATGTTTAACAACTTAAGACTTATGTCTTAACATGTTATATATCTTAACGTGTTTAGAAATTAAACACGTTCCGCTGTAAAATGCAGAGTTATCTTCCCGGAAATGACACAAATACTCGAATATTTGAACGTTAATTTGAGCGGCCATCGAAACAATATAAATCACAAAATAAATCACAAAAGAGTTAAGGTACGTATCAAGGAAAGATACTGATAACCCAACGGATAACCATGAAGAAATATTGAAAATCATTTGAAAGGCATCTTTTTACTGCAATATATTCAAGGTTTGCTTTCTTTTTATTACGATTTGCATTATTAAACCACGATGAGCAATGTAAACAGTGCATTGATATACAATTATAGCCTTTTGATGAGGTCATTCCCTTGATATATAGACCTTAGAGAAAGCATATCGACCGAGCACGAAGAGCGAGGTCGATATGCTTTCTCTGAGGTCTATATATCGAGGGATTGTACCGAATCAAAAGGCTACAATTGTTTTATTATTTTTTATTAGTTAATAAGAAATGTCTTAAAATCCTTCTTTACCATAATCAATACCGTTTCATACAAGACATTGTTATGTCATTGCATTATGACGTCACAGTAAAGAAAACCAGCTGCAGTATCTGTTTTTAGAAACATCCAGTCTATAAAGACTATTATGGCGTCAGCACTATTGTTGCTTCAAAGAAGAACGTTTCCAATTTTAGAAACAGCAGGTTTATAATTTTTTTAAATAGAAACATCCAGTCTGTAACACTTTTTATACTTGATCATGTGATCCAGTTTGAGCCAATCAGATAGTTGGAAAAATAAAGAAAAATAATAATGTCGTTTATAGACTTGTAGGAGAGGAGTTTATATTGAATTTCATTAAAAATAACTATTTTAATATAAGTATAGTTTCAATGCACTTGAAAAATTGATGTCATCTTCAATGGGCAGCATACGGAACTTTCACTTAAATCTGACTTTCTTTCCTACAGATTGTGTGAGAAGTCCGGATCAAATTCAAAGCATGCATGTATCAAAGTACCTGTATAGCGTCATCTTCAAGTCCAAATTGTTGTTCAATGATCATCACTAAGAAATGTATTTTTATGAAGTGTATTGGGTTAACACTTATTCGACAATGTTCGGCGGATTTTAATACATGTACCAAAGATTATCATTTTGTGATTATCCTTGTGCATTTGAAATGGATTACTTTTCGGCAGTTACTGATTGGATATTATATCATGCGGTATTAAGTAGTGCTTTAGGACTGCTGAAAGTTAATCGAAGTTTGAAATTTTGATGACTGGCATGTGGAACACTCTGCAACCAATTGAAACTGTATTTAATCATATCCAAAATATTATATAAAATGGATACTTTATAATTTTGATTGAAATATCTTTAATAAAGCATTATTAAAAAGATTAAAGAATGTTTTTATATAAAATTGCTAGCTTATTTTATTTTTGTTGATCATCCCTGCGTTATAAAATGTATGTCATGCGACATACTGAAAGATCAAAAACTTAAAGATCAAAAAATTTAATTTGTGTAAAAAAAAATCACACAATAGTAAAGTATCTACATTATCTAAACAATCTGAGGTCTTATGATGAATAATTTATATCGGTTTATATTTTGAAAATTTTGACAATAATATTATGTGTATAAAGTAATATGCTCTTTGTGCCAACATTTACAAGTGTTTAAAGTTTTTTTCTGCAGGTACACTTGCTTTAATATATGTAAAATCTTGATATGTTTAATTTCTAAGCAGATAATTAAGATATGTGCTTAAAATTCAAACACTATTCTAAGCACTTTTTTGTCACCTTCTTTTTTATATGTTTAATTCCTAAACATGTACAATTTCTAAACATGTATGAGAAAGTGTTTAAAATCTAAACACTTATGTGCTTCCATTTTTAACACTTTCTCATACGTGTTTAGAATCAATCATATTCAGGAATTAAACATATAAAAAAAGAAGGTGACAAGAAAGTGTTTAGAAAAGTGTTTCTTACAGTGATATATGTGTTTAATTTGTTTTCTCATACAATAAAGCTTTGTAACCCTTTGCTTATATTAAGGCCTACGCAAACTCCTTTGAAAAATATATTGACATGAAATAAAATATCCCCACCCGCCATGATCATATTCTGATTGATTATCAAAGTTGATTTTCTTACTCCTTCTTTTCTTTCGAGATGAGGTAAAATGTTTTGAAAATTTTCTCAAGCAGTACTCTTCTATATAATATTTATTACTACTACCTTTCCATTTCATTAAAAAAATGTTTTTGTCTCATGGATAACAAATTAAATGACTAAAAGGTTAAATGATACTTACATTTCTGGACATATAATCGTAGCTTCATCAAAAAGAAACATCTTGGGGTATATCAGTATCAGTAAAAAGATAGAAAGAAAAAATCTTCTCTGTGTGATCATTTCAGAAACATTTGTGTACGATGGGGAAAATAGTTTTCCTTCCTCATTCAACACACTGCAGTTAAAAGTTGTTTTTCCGCCGAAAATCAGACTTGTAATTTCGCAGGAAACATTTAAGAGGGGGTATCTAAAAGTTCGTGGACTAGCGCCATAAAATTAAAACCGCTTTAGGTATATGAATGAATTTTCAAATATCAAGTTAGCATAAACTTTTCTATCAATAGAATAAACCACAAATCATAAATTTTATTTTTTCATAAATTAGTAATGTTTTTGTAAGCAATGGTATGTCCAGGCGGCACAACCTCGAAAACGACGTTTTTTCGACCTAAGTGTAACTGAGAAAAACTATTTTGATATGAACATTTAAAATCCAAATATCATGTTATTTCAGGTATGTGTTGGGACTTTCTTGTTCCATAAAATATAGATTTTTTATCTCATTCTGGAAGTTCCATAAAAAAAATTCGTAAGTTTTCCATGGAGTATCCAAAGAAATATTGCCTTGAAAATGACGTCAAAAAAGGGAGAGGGATTTCTTTTTCCAACATTCTATAAAGTTTTGCTCCTGAAAAAAATGGCATAGACCTAAGAAATGCTTAAACTGGCTACAGAAAAATAATATTCATCCAGAGTTTTTTTTTGTTTTTTAATGCCAAAATAGATCCAGAGAAAAAAGAAAAGCACAGTTTATGTCGATTTGTAGTCAAGGTGTGAAAAATCAATCATGTCAAACAATGACGTTAATCATGTGTTTTAGTTACTGAAATTCAAGAAGCAAAATATGCCGACAAGATCAAGCGAGGATCTCACCCATTGAATAAATCCATTTGCAATAGTATATGCACTGACACCGCTATTCATGACATTCTAAAATCATATAAACAAGAATAATTGAAGTCCTTACTCAGCTCAAGAGAATCTCACCACAATAAGTGTATGAGGTAGAAAGATCAGACATTGAAAAACAATTACGTTGTCGGACGTCAGAAAACTAAACGGCGACGACGCCGGGTGATGCTATAATGTCGTTTTTATTTTATAATAACTTGGGAAATAATGAACGTATCAAGCTAAAACTTTTAACATTTCTTTATTTTATGTTGTTTTATTTTCCTTAAAAAATTTGTAAGCTAAGACTACATAATACTATTTTTATAGCGGTCCACGAACTTTTTGATACCCCTTGTAATCAAGGTCTTCT
Organism: Saccostrea glomerata; assembly: GCA_003671525.1. Taxonomy (NCBI): domain Eukaryota; kingdom Metazoa; phylum Mollusca; class Bivalvia; order Ostreida; family Ostreidae; genus Saccostrea; species Saccostrea glomerata. The sequence goes on along the minus strand of PRKT01000377.1, from coordinate 225,064 downwards.
GTTTCCAACGGAAGTCCTTTTTATTTTCGTTTGGTTTCTTTTTCCCTATTATTATTATTCATACTGATTTTCTGCACGCGAGTTCTCGCTAATGGCTAAACCGATTTTCATCAAACTTTCAGATCTGATAGGTATTAGTCTGAAACTTATCGAATTTTTTTTTCGGCGTTGACGTCTCTTTCTCTCTCGAGATATGATTGATTTTCTGAATTTTTAGAGGGTCGAATTGTCAGTTAAACTCCTTCGAAAGGACTTAAGATATTCACTTCAGATTTTCAGTGAAAGTAGAAGAAGAATTGTAGAGTTGCAGACATGTTCCAAATGTTTCTTGTGCAAAAGGCGCAGAGGCTCGGTAGGGTCCAGAAAATGTCTCAAAAACAACTCACAAAATTTGACACAGTTTGTTTCATATTTTCTATTCTGTTTATAATTTGTTAAAACATATTGAGGAAAACTTCTGCAGAATGACAAGAGCTTTTATATGATATCACGAAAAAGGGGCTGACTTCTCACATTAGGGACATATAGGGGCCAAACGTCTCTCATCTTTAATTCTTTAATGACCAATATTTTGTAATACATCACAGAAGCAAACATTCTCATCTTAACTATTTGCAACAATATATTGTAAAGTTTTGATCATATGCTGCGTAATTAAGGGTCACAAGGGGCCAGAATGCTAAATCTTTGACGCTTCATATCTCGAAAATGGGGAATATTTTGATAAGCAATATTGAACAGAAGATGGCCAGAATAATGTTTTAAACAATATGCACACATTGGATTTTTTTAAATTGCCCCATGAAGGACTTATAAGGTTGGCCCCTAAATATTTGCATTCAGCATAGCTCAACAACGAAAAGAAATATGTGAATAGGTGTTGAACAAAAAGTCTTTCCAATCACATGACCTTTCATTTGATATCTAGAAAAAGGGACTAACTGCTCAAATTAGTGGCTCAAATGGGCCAACAATCTTTCATCTTTAACTCTTTAATGATCAATATTTTGTAAGACATCACAGAAGCAAAGATTCTCATCTTAACGATTTGCAACAATATATTGTAAAGTTTTGATCATATGTTGCGTAATAAGGGGTCACAAGGGGCAAGAATGCTATATCTTTGACGCTTCATATCTCTAAAATGGGGAATATAATTTAATAAACAATATTGAACAGAAAATGGTCAGAATAATGTTTTAAACAATATGCATACTTTGTTATTTTTCAAAATGGTCCCATTAAATACTTTTAGGGTTGGCCTCTATATATTTACATTCAGCATATCTCCGCAAAGAAAAGAAATTTCTGAATAGGTGTTGAACAGAAAGTATTTGAAATCACATGACCTTTCATTCGGTATCAAGAAAAAGGGATCGATTCTTCAAATTAGGGACTCAAAGAGTCAAGCGTCTTTCATCAAAAACTCTTTAATGATCAATATTTTGTGATACATTAGAGAAGCAAAGACATTTATCTTAACGATTTGCAACAATATATTATAAACGTTTGCTAATATGTTATGTTATTAGGGGTCGCAATGGACATAAATGCTATATCTTTGATGCTTTACATCTTGAAAAGGGGGAATATTTAGATACACCATATTAAACTAAAGATGTTCAAGATATCGTTATATAAATCAGACACTTAAAATTGAATGAAGGGAAACTTAATGTCATTCTCTTTAAACGAATTTTTCAGTCAAAATCGCATCTCATCTTATCGAAAAATTCAACGGAAGACCTACTAGTTGCTCGCAACCAGATCGTATCTAGTTTTATCCTATATTTATTTCAATGCTCATTGCCGTTCTTTAGATGAATAAAATATCTTTAAATTTTCCAAAAATCAATATCAATTAGAATTTACCATACCCATGCAAGAATCAAAACTTTATGATTTTTTTTTTACAAAGAAAGATACATAGAGGGTACAAGTCCATATTTTTCAATGGCTAGCCTATTTCTTAACTCCTCACTAAAATATTTACAGCAATGAAAAAGAAATTTCAGTATTAATGTTCAACAGTTTATTCGAGGATTGGTGTAAATAAAGGAATAAATATCTTCTATCGTATATACTCGCCTATAAGTCTTTTTTGGGGTTGAGTTAATTTTTAGACAAGAACTCTGTGCCTGAACTATAGGCGAGTGATACAGATACTTTGGTATTTGCGACGGTTAATGCTGATTTAACGGTCCCAATTTAACTGTGTTTTACCAGCTACGCGTTCTGGAAACAAAGCATACTATTCATTTGCTTCTTTAACTCTTTTGTCATTTCCGGTTTGGATGAAAGTTTAATATAAATGGTTCACATCTTGCTTTTTGATTTTCTAAATTGAATCTTATGGTTTAGGCTTTTCTTCATACTTCGTCCAACATTTGGCATGTTGACAGATTTTATTACAGAAACCTGTTGGAAATGAGCAGATTAGGGCTCCCTGTATTTATCTTTTAAATTTCAGCTTTAGATTCCTCATTTTCAACTATATTATTATGATCAGCAATAACGTGTCTAGCTGGACTGTAGTTTTATGAAGAACAAAAATTTTAAGAAGACATTCTTTTAGATGTACAATATCAAGAAAATTATGGTGTGTTTTAATTCAAAAGTTTGGATGCAACAGTTCGGTAGTTCATCTTGAAAGATGGTGGAATGTAATATTTTTTTTTATGACGAAGCATTAAAAAAATTAAACGAAACTTACCAGTAAGTTGAAGTTTGAATGAGATTGTTTCGTTATGAGGATACCACGGGGATTACGTGAGGTATAATTACGTAATAGAGTCAGTTTTAAAAAAAAGCACAATTTGACTCATCAAGAACCACATCCACAGCCCCAAAACTGGGTGAGAGACTAAATAGGTGGGCACGTATTCCCCTTGTTATCCTGATCTCAATCTAACTTCAACTTACAGCTAAGTCTCGTTAAATTTTATAATTCTGTTACGTCATCATACTACAATAATCAGTAATCATCATACTATATATATATATATATATATATATATATATATATATATATATATATATATATATATATATATATA
>PRKT01000377.1:210778-221001 GCA_003671525.1 Saccostrea glomerata | reverse complement strand
TATATATATATATATATATATATATATATATATATATATATATATATATATATATATATATATATATATATATATATATATATATATATATATATATATATATATATATATATACCTTTTACGGGATAAAAACAGAGTTTTTTTTTCAATATTTTAAAACGCTGACAAATTTATAGTTAAATTGTTACATTCATTCTCTTATCCATGATGTTAATGGAAACAAATCATCTGAAGAATAATAAGTAATAATATAGCTCAAAATATATTAAAATAAAGTTTCCAAAATATTAATAGAAAATGCCAATAAGCACCTGTAGAACATAATGTTTAATATAGTACAACCACTTTAAGCGCGAATCCAGACTTTTTTTTCGAAAAGGGGGGGGGGGGCACCTCAGTCAAAAAGTCCATTCCAGAAATTCCTTGACAAGCAAAAAAAAAACCTATTTCGTGGGGGTAGGGAGTAGTGGATGACTTTCAATGATTCTAATGACTTTCATACCAATACCACATAGATCCGTGTTTTCGAGGAAGGGTTGCTGTTTTCTGGGAGGCATGCCCAAGATCACTTTTACTTGGTTTAGTATTTACATAAAATAACTCTGCAAATTTCAGGCCGGGGTGGGGGTAGCGGGTCCGGACACCCTCTAGATCCGTGCATGTACAGCAGAATAAATTTGCTTCATAGCATATAAGAAGAAGAGACCTTTAATGAAAATGATATATGTAGAAGTAAAGAAAAACACACAGGATGAAAATCCACCATTCAGTCGACTGAATGATGGCTGAATGGCCACTGAAAGGTCACTGAAAGGTCACTGAAAAGACCCTTTCCCGTGACCTTTCCGTGATCATTCAGTTACCATTCAGTCGACTGAATGGCACATATATTTCTGTGACCTTTCCGTGATCATTCAGTTGAATCTTTTAATTGAATAATCGGCTTATTTTTTTACCTAAAAATTTTATTTCACTTTTTCCTGGTATAATAGCATTAAATGTATCTAATTCCGAATAAAAAAATAGGAAAAAAAATTAATACAAGAAAAAAAATTGCTCCCATGTCCAGAATTGAACCCTGGTCTCCTGATCAGTTGTCCGCGACCTTATCGATTACGCTATAGCTACGACTTCTTGTTGAGAAATGAGGATTTAAAACCTATAGAAATTGATGGAACAATCGGTTCACCTGTTGTATCGAGGAGCTGCGATGTGTATATATCTTGTATATCTTTTGTATATTCTATGTTAGTTGCACGGATTTTGGGGACAGACTAATTAATTACACATCTCCTATCGGGATGATGACAATTATCAGAGACGGGCACCTGTTCCTGTGTCAAAGATTTAATTTATTAAATCAATATCATTTAGAAAGCTAAAATCTACTATATTTTTTCTATTAGAGGCATATATAAACGATTTATTTATTCTTGTAATTAAAAATGGAATTTAAAATAATGTCTTTCAAAAACTAAATATCCTGCAGTTTTGACAATGACATAATTAAGAAACGAAATTGATCAGTAATACTTGCGATCTTCCAGAAATGGTTTAAATAATATAAATTCTGTCTCATCAATCAAAACTATACATTTCCATGAAAAAATACACGTATAAGCACTATAGAATGTTATGCATTTATTTAAATTTTGAATCGGTTATCTGATCATCATTTCTTATCACTTGAAGAATTTTTGCTTTCTAAATGTAACTAGAAAATTAAAAATCATTTTGAATAAGTCTCACATATTTTATAAAATTATAATAATTATATACTTATCCATATTTTGAGGTACCCGAATTTGATCACGATAAGTAAAAAAAAAACACAATTAAGATTGAATAATAAATTTTTATTCAAAATATTGCTTCCTTGTTAAGGAAAAATATCTGATTATGAAATAATACGCTAGTGAAAAAATTGCTAAATTGAGACTTAAATATCACTGAAAGGTGGCGGAAAGGTTAATGAAAGATGACAGAAAGGTCACTGAAAGTCGACGGAATGGTCACTGAAAGTCGACGGAAAGGTCACTGAAAGACGACGGAAAGGTCACTGAAAGTTGATGGAAAGGTCACTGAAAGTTGAGGGAAAGGTCACTGAAAGTTGATGGAAAGGCCACTGAAAGTTGACGGAAATGTATCCGCTGAATGGTGACTGAAAGGTATCTGAAATGTGACTGAAAGGCAACTGATAGGTCACTGAAATGTATGTGCCATTCAGTGGCTGAATGGCCACTTAAAAGTTACTGAAAGCCGCCTTTCAGTTTTAACTGAAAGGTCTTGTTTCTTCCTGTGACAATAAAATATATGGGAGAAAATGTCTAATAAATATTTATTTCTCCTTCTAAACTAATTGTGGGACTTTTAAGTATTCGTCATGCTGTAGGTCTATTCCTGTGAAATAAATCTTAAATAGTTTTTGGAAAATAGTTCTGTTAGCGGAAAAAAATGAATTTTCCCCGCGCTTGCGCGGGATATCAGCTAGTTAGCACATAATTTCCAGGATACATGGACGTTAAATTTCCATTTAAAATGTTATATGAAATGTTTGTTTAAATACAATTGCGCGGGTCCGACAAGCAAAAAATTAAATTTTCGAATCAGTTAATTCATATCTTTGAATATACTTATATTACTTTTACTTAAACGTCGAAGCTCTCTCTCTCTCTCTCTCTCTCTCTCTCTCTCTCTCTCTCTCTCTCTCTCTCTCTCTCTCTCTCTCTCTCTCTCTCTCTATTATTTTGGTAATCTCACCATAATGTTATTTCTTTGGTACATGTAATTGAAAAGAATGTTTGTGATTTTGAGTAGATTAGATGAAAAATCATTACAGTGCGCCCGAGAGTTTGTTTTGGAGTCACAGACTTACTGGTAGATACTTTAAATGGAATGATATATGATTTTCTCAATGAAGATTGAACATTAAATTGTAACTACATTTTTTTAAGTTTGAAAAATTCTGTCATTAGAATAGATCTTTAAAAAATACTATTCTTACACTGTTTTAATTATGATAAGAATGTATTGATATGATTGTCAATGCCCTGTGTTTTTTTCCCTACAAAACAAACTGTAATTTGTATACATGTATCTAGGAGATTACCAATGTAATAGCACTGAACCAACTGGCACTTCTAGGAAGCAAAGTCCGTAAAATAAATTATTCTGCATGATATATTAAATGTGCAGAATCTTCATCCCTAATTACGAATAACTTTTGTTTTTTTAAAATGTACAAAATTCACAATAAGGAAATAAATTTCATATGGATATACACTATAGGTCAGATGTGTTACAACATGTTACCTCTGATTATTTGGATTATTTGTGAGACTGTTGTTCTGGGAAACTTTAATGAAGAGTGCAAAAAAATAGGGTACAGTTGAATACAAAATATTTTGTTTCTTTGACATAAAAACATATCTTTTTATGGGTTATTCTTAATTGAATAATCCAAAAATATGAGTTTTTAAAATAGTTCCCATGCAGCCACAGACGCTATTACGTACGGTTCAGCAGGACTTTTAAATAAAGATTCTACATGTAATTGCAATTTCTTGCAAATAAAAGAGAAAGTATCTTGGTATGATCGTTCGATCGTTGCCGCAAAATTCGCATCAAAGGAAGTTACACATAGGTATTTAGCATTCATTATCTTTTTTAAAGCATTTCAACTATTTTCTAGGAAAAATCTAGACAGAATAGAGAGCAGTAAAGCCCGTAGCAGTTTCAGAGTCATTATATTGTTCCTTCGCACCATCTAGATATATTATATGGAAAAGAAAGAAAATTATGTATTCATTTTTAAGTTTATATCTAATAAAGGGGGGAGGGGGGATTATAAATATTAAGTTGAGATTTCAAACGTGTGCAATGGTGTAAGTTAGTTTGTAGTCTTTAGTACAAATTTCCATAAATATCAAGGTTTTGATTCAGTTTTAATATTCAAAGAATAAGATAAAACAATTTCTGTATTTTACATTCAAAATTGACGTCGTATAGTTGAGAATGATGGATATCTGTGTCCATAATAAGTATCATCATCATACAAGTGTATGTCAAAGTAATCATAAAACGATGTCTTAACTGAAAAATTGAATATGTATACACATAGCTATATATTGTTATTTTTTTAAAAAATGAAACTAAAAAAATGTATTTTTCTCTTAGAAGAGAAAGGGGATACCCATGTTGCGACAAATACTTCTACAACGAAACTACGGAAGAATGTCAAAGCAAGTATATACGAGTAATAGAATTTAAAATCTAACTTACTTTCGTTGTAAAATGCTTAAAATGGTGTCAAATGTATCAACGTTTAACATTGTTTTTTTTATGGTTCATAGTGGCAATTTAACATGTATTGAAGAAGAGATTGATCATTATTCTACATGTGAAAAACAAGCTAAAATATGGATCGGTGTTCTTTTATAAAGATAGGTGCTTAAAATCAAAGTTAAGAATTATAATACACTTCGTAAATTCCAGTCAAATTCATTTTACCCTACCAACACTGAATTCTTAAGCTTATGAGAATTCGTTTCAGAAGAGATCTGTGAATTTAGTATTAATACTATTATTTTTTCTATTGAAAGGTATGAATTATGACAAAACAAAATTTCTCTGCAATAGGAATCATTTTTTTTCGAAGGTAGTGATTTAGGATGTAAATTTCTTGGTGTTTGTACGTCATTTTACAGAAGAATGAATTAAATTAAACTCCGTGCATTTGTTCGTGATTTCAGACGATTAAATATAAAGTATATAGTCGCCCGCGTAAATCAGTTTTATGAGTGTTAGTCCTGGATACTGTAAGTAATTGATCCTAATTCGCAGGTTCGAATCCCATGTGGATACTGGACATATGTTTCGGGTGATCGAGACTGTTTAAACTGGGTTCCCGTGTCGCACAAAATGCTGACAGAAAAAGTCCCTCAATGCTCAAATAACCCGAGTACGGATAACGAAATTTATGTTCCTCTGTTATTATGCAAGACCGAAGCCAAGTCAACTGAGCTAGTTTTTTGATGGATTAAAATTAAAATAACAACAGTAGTGAAAGTGAAAAATTGTCATTTATTGAAGTAAATGACGCAAAACAAAATATAAACATATTATAAGGGGGTCAGACAAGACTAGAACAAACTTTGAAAGAATACAAAAATCTTTGGTAATATGCAATCTGACCCCCTAAAATTACGTATATCATAAAGCAGGCACTGATATGCCTGTCATCAAAAAAGGGTGGGTAAAAAGAAAATAAACGCCAAACAAATAAATATGAACACTAATATAAGTACATATATAACAAATATAATATAAGACGGTGGAAGAGAGGGGTTTGGATGGAGGGTTTTTCGATAAAAAATTTCCTTGTAAATTTGTGTGGCTTTCTCCTTTGGTAAAAAATAAAACAATGGTCACGTGATTAGGAGAAGCCACGCTGATTGGCTGTAAATTAAGACAATGGTGTCTTAGTTTAAAATTAGGTAATTGATTCCGATCTAAAAAGTTATAAACATGAAACAACTTTACAATTACCAAGTAAAACATGATACCTTAGAAATAAATTATAACAAATAAAACAATTATAGTTAATATAACTCTGTCACATAAAGGATATTATTATTGTAATAATAATAACTTATACATGTAGAACAATCAATTTCAAAGAATAATTGTGGTCCCCTGCTTTCGGTGTCTTTGTGGGTGAGATGTTATTTTTTATGACATATGGTGTCTAATATGAACGAACACCCTATCATATGTCATTAATTTAGAAATTATGATTGAAGTTGATTTGTTTTAAAAATAAGGTCAATCGTGAAGGTACAGGTCAATTCAATTCAATTTATTTACTCAAAACCATGTAAATGGTACATGAGGTACAAAAACATACAGTGGGTCAAGCAGAAGGTGATAATTAGGAGAACAGACAATACTATTAATTTTAGAAATAAATGTACATAATTGTTTTAAAGAATCAACATCATTTTGGCGCATGACTTCACAAAACTTGATAATATTTGGATTAGAGCACAATTTTTGGTTCAAATAAACTTTTCTTAGTTGTTTTAAAGCACTACATCATGTGTACATTCTAAAATATAATGATATTCATCTCCTATCTTGTTACTACTGCAAAAGCTACAAACTCTTTAATTTCTTTGAGTACCGTTTGATTTACCTGTTTCAATTGGGAGTTGGTGATTTTTGGTTCTAAAGTAAACAAAAGTATTTCTAAATTTTAGTGGTAACAGTGTTAAATAGTTTTCACACTCTAAATTGATTTTAAAAATTCTATAATTTAAACTTTTTGAAGATTCTTGAACCTTACTATTCCACTTTTGAATATATTGATCTTTTAATCTTTGTTTGACTGTAGCAGTTATTCATTTTACATTATAAAAATACTGTTCGTGCTCATACAATATATTTGATAAACCACATCAATCAAAAATCTTTGGTACTAATGATATCCATGAGTTTTTTTTTTATTTCCTCTTTTTCATGTTTACGTAAATACATATATACTATTCTACACAATTTGTTTTCTTTTCCATTTACAAGTTTTGCCCAATATTTTATCATTCTTGAGTAAATATTTATGTGTAATGGAAACCTACCAGTTTCTCCATAAATCATATAACTTGGAGTGGTACTTTTCAAATTCAATATTTGTTTTAAATAACGTAAATGTACTCGTTCAATCATATCTATATTTTCATACCCCCATACTTCAAAGCCATAAAACAATACTGGTAAAACCACTTTATCAAACAAATCCAATTGACATTCGAAGGGGAGATTAAACTGCCTAAATTTACGTATCACAACATACATTGCCTTTTGCGCTTGTTCACATAGGTGTTTTCTTGCTTTACATAGTAAGCCTGTACGAAAAAATTCAATCCGTAAATAATTAAAATCCTTAACTACTTCTATGACACTGCCATTATATGTAATAATACTCTTTGGCTGTCTACCCTTTGAAAAAATAAGAACATGTATCTTTGTTTTCTTTATATTCACACATAATTTCCATTCTTTGCAGTATTCGCAAAATTCATTTAATGCTCTCTGAAGATCTTCAGCAGTTTCTGCAAGAATAACAGTATCATCGGCATAAAATAAGATAAACAATTTCATTTCATAAACAACTCATCCTGTATACCTTTGCTAATACTAGACAAACCAACAATATTCTTTTCTGTCAAAAAATCTCCCAAGTCATTAATATATAATGAGAATAAGAAAGGCGATAAGTTTTCACCTTGTCGTACACAGGGTAAGAAAATCATATCATGCTCGGAATTATCTTGTCAAAGGTTATGGACATGCCAAATATGAAAGCCCCATATCTTCTCAATATATTAACAAGATGCGTTTATGAAACACTTATGACCCCGTATGGCAACATAACGAAGATAAAAATTTTCTTAAATGCAAATTAAATATATTATTACTAAAAGTAGGTTTTTTTTCAGGAAATACGATTGTGAAGTACAAAATCCCTAGCACCACCTGTTCAAAAGTTACAGTCGAATATAAATTTTTGAAAGGTAGGTCAAACTCCAAGGTGAAAGGACCTGAGTTGTTAGTTTCTTAAGAAAGCTCTTTTCACAAGAAATACATATGTGAGGGATGAAAACTCTAAACCCAACCGTTCAAAAGTTTTGGTCAAGGTGAAAGTTTTTATTTAAAGAAGGTAAACTCCAAAGTCAAAGTCAAAGGGTTAAAGTTCTTGGTACCCAATGAAAGGTCTTCTCACAAAGAAAACATATGTGAAGTATAAAAGCTCTAGGTCTATGTATTTAAAAGTTATGGTCAAAGTTAAAGTTCCTTCATAAGTACGAAAAGTCTCAAAGGAAAAGGTCAAAATGTCAAAGTTGTTGATATCCAATGAAAGGTCTTGCCACAGAGAATACATATGTGAAAAAAGTCCTAGTATCTAATGTTTAAAAGTTTTGACCAAGGTTGAAGTTTTTAAAAAGGATTTAAAACGTCAAGGTCAAAGGGTCAAATTAAGTTCTTAGTATCCAATGAAAGGTCTTTTCACAAAAATTACATTTGCGAAAAACAAAAGCCCTAACCCTTACCGTTCAAAAGTTATGTTAAAGGTTAAAGTTTTTTCATACGTACGTAAATCTCCTAGGCCAAGTTCAATAGGTCAAGGTTGTTTCTATTGAATGGAAGGTTTTTTGTGTAAAAGTGGGGTCAAACTCAAAGGCCAAGGTCAAAACGTCAAATTTGGTGGTGCCCAAGGAAATGTCTTGTCACAAGGAATACACATGTGAAATATGAAAGTCATAACTCCACTAAATCAAAAGTTATGGGCAAATTTAAATTTTTGTGACGGACAGGCTGACAGATTGATAGACGGACAGCTAGACAGACGGAGAGACGAATGGGATTTAATATGCCCTCGCTTTGGCGAAAGCGGTATCCAATGAAAGGTATTTTCACAAGAATTACATATGTGAAATACGAAATCCCTTACCCTTACCTTTCAAAAGTTATGGTCAAGGTTAAGGTTTTGTCATACGTACGTAAATCTCCTAGGTCAAGGTCAATAGGTCACGGTTGTTTTTATTGAATGAAAGGTCTTGTCACAAAGAATACATATGTGAAAAAATATGAAAGTCCTAGTATCTACCATTCAAAAGTTAAGGCCAAGGTTAAAGTTTAGAATTTTTGGGTAAAAGTGGGTCAAACTCCAAGTCAAGGTCAAAAGGTCAAATTTGGTGGTACCCAAAGAAAGGTCTTGTCACAAGCAATACACATGTGAAATATGAAAGTCATAACTCCACTAAATCAAAAGTTATGGGCAATGTTAAAGTTTTTTGTGACGGATAGACTGACAGACAGACAGACAGACAGCTAGACGGACAGACGAATGGAATTTAATGTCCCCTCGCATTCGTGAAAGCGGGGGACAATAAAATGTTGACCAATGATGTAATTATATACATATGATGATGCTTAGTTGACATTAAAAAACAAATCAAATTTTCAGCTTTGTAAATCAAAAATGAATGATCAAAAGCTTTCTACCTTTATTGTAGAGTGTACAAATGGCTACATCGGTTGGAACTGCACAGAAAAATGTCACAGTGGATTATTTGGGAGGTTATGTCAGAGTCCGTGTCTAAATGAATGTAGATACAACTGTGACGACGTCAATGGACAGTGTGTTTATTCTAGCAGTAAGGAAATATTATTATCCCCTCGCGCAACTAGTTGCGGAGGGGATATAGCATGGCAAATGTGCGTAAGTATGTGTGTTAGTATGTAAGTGTGTTTGTAACACTTTGTGGGCAAGATTTATAAAAAAAACTTTGCATTAACTATTCTCAGCGTTTACATACTTGTGTGGCAGCACAAAAGGACGAAGCCTATTCATTTTCAAGTTTATTGATGAAATATTTCTTCAGATATTGCTTTTTTACTGCGTTGAAACCCTCACATTTTATGTACGAGTTGACAATAATCATTAGTGGGAAAGATTGACAGAAAACCTTTGCATTAACCATTCTCAGCGTTTACATACTTGTGTGACAGTAAAAAAGATGAAGCCTATTCATTTTTAAGTTCATTGATGAAATATTTCTTCAGATATCGCGTTTTTACTGCCTCGAAACCGTGACATTTTATGTTCGAGTTGACAATAATAATTTCCGCTAAGGAACCAGTTTAAGAGCAAGTTTTAAAGTTTAAAAGCCGTTCGAGTCTGTGGGAACTCAAATAAAAGAATTTGATGAATGTCGCGGTTTCATTACCCAATTCCAACAGGTGTCTGGGACTTTTGGGAGCACGTTATTCCTGAAAGCTGTAAATATAATCCTCAAGTTCAAATTAACCTCTCGATGTATATATGTACATTTTTATTTTTCATTACAAAAAAATGCATATTGCCTGGAACTGTGAGATATACTGAAGTAGATAGATAATTAGAACTGCTGAAACTTATACATATAGCATACGTGATATGTTTCTGCTAGGTATAAGGGAAACTGCCAAATTACGTATGCATGCATATTATACCCCCTCCCCCGAAAATGCTATGCAATTTGATTTTGGTTAAAAATAGACATACACCACCCCAGATAATTCTTTTTAAAAAATAAAGAGTGCTGGAAAACAATGTAATATCTTATATTAAACTTTACTATCCCAAGTTAGGTATCCATATTATGCCAGCCCCCCCCCCCCCCCCC
>PRKT01000377.1:136783-210286 GCA_003671525.1 Saccostrea glomerata | reverse complement strand
ACCCCCCCCCCCCCCCTCCTAAAGGGCCATGATTTGAACAAAGAAGATGGGCGCATTTGGCGTGTGATTTGCAGGAATCATTTGTACGAAACATTCATGGTTTAAATGTCCATGATTTGGTTGGCTGAACATAGCTGGTCAGATTTTACAAAAACGTCCATAGTTTTTTAGCTCTACTGATCAGAGATCAGAAGAGCTTATGCGAAAGTAATGCGTCCGTCGTCCGTCCGTCCGTCTAGCTGTCTAGCTGTCTGTCCGTCTGTCTGTAAACAATTTTTCAAAATGCTACTCCTCCTACAGTTTTGGTCTGATTTCAATATAACTTGTCACACAAGTAGACTACACTAAGTCATATAACTCTGTGTATCGGATTTTGATTTCAATGAGCGGTGTTGCCGTTGTTACTAAAAATAGAAATTTCAGTGAAATTCTTTCAAAATGCTACTCCTCCTACAATTTTGAACTTGGCACACAAGTAGACTACACTAAGATGCATAATTTTGTGTATCGGTTTTTGATTTCAATGAGCGGTGTTGCTGTGGTTACTAAAAATAGAAATTTCTGTGAAATTCTTTCAAAATGCTACTCCTCCTATAGTTTTGGTCTGATTTCAATCTAACGTGGCACACAAGTAGATTACACTAAGATACATAATTCTGTGTATCGGTTTTTGATTTCAATGAACGGTGTTTCCGTGGTAACTAAAAATAGAAATTCTGTTAAAAACTCTCAAAATGCTACTCCAAATACAGTTAAAGTCTGATTATGATATAATGTGGCATGCAAGTAGACTACACTAAGAACATAAGGAGACTTAATCAAGGATCATTATTCTTTTAATTGCTGTGATAAAGTTTCAATTCCCAACTGCTTAAGAACTTTTCTGTTCCTTTGCTATAAGTACAAACCAGTAGAGCTTCAGTCTTTTTTACATTTACATGTAGTTTGAAAGACCTTGTGAGATTGTATCATTTATGTCCGTTTTTCTTAGGGGATACTATAACATAGTAATGTTTCACAAAAAAATAAACACCTAAAATATTGAATGCAAAGATGTATAATACGAATAGAAGATTGGAATTGATTTCGCTCGAGAACCAAACTGAACCAAAATTTATATAATTCAAAATTGTAAAACATCAGTACATAAAACGAAACTGACAAAAGTAATGGTTGTTTGCTTGAAAAAAAAATTGACGACCAATGCCAGGCTCGAACCAAAAACTTCTCGCTTCGAGCGCACTGAACAGGTAGCCCTACTTACTGAGCTACCACCGCTACACACATTCATATTATTTAAAAAGTACAAAGAAGCACCTCATTCACACATTTGGATTTTTAGGGGAAAAGTTCATTTTTCGTGGTCTCTGGGTCTTCTCTCCATTTTTTTAAAAAAAAGTGTATTCGTTTCTTTGAATAAAAATGCATACAAATAAGTTTTCAAAATCATTGAGAGAAGACCCAGAAAAACGTATTTAAAAATGTACCATTTTGTACCAAATGTCTGATTTGGCCAATTTTCAAATCTTTTTTAGCAAATCAAAGGTCAATTTCGGGAAAATATTTTTCTTTCCTGTTGCACAGGTACCCGATAAATAAAATAAAATGTTAAAAATTCAAGCGACAATGTCGACAAAATTTTCACTTTTCAATTACGCCCGGATTCCTGCCGAATGCTAATCAAAAGCGCCATCGTTCTTTAAATCTTTAATACATGAGGATGCGTACACGCCAATATGACTAAACATAGATTTTCTGTTCTTGGGATTTTAATTTCCCTTTGTTTTTCTATGTAAAACTTTGATCCACCAATGTGGCCCTACCCTACCCTTTGGGGTTATGATTTGAACAACTAATTCTACACTACATGTGACTGAGAATGCTTGCGTATAAATACTAGTGCCACTAATCATGGCTTTGCTATTCTTGAGAAGAAGACTTTTTAAATAGATTTTAATGTAAAACTTGGATCCCCCGTTGTGGTCCAACCCTAACTCTGGGGTTGCGATTTGAACAAACTAGAATCTACACTACATGAGGATGATTCCATATAAATATCTGTAATCATGGATTTGAAGTACTTATTAGATGATTTTAACAGATTTCCTAATAATTCCTACATAAAATTTCGATCGGCCATTTTGGCCCCCCCCCCCTACCCCCCCCCCCTCCCCTCCGGGGGGAGGGTTCAAGATTTGATCAAACTTGTTCTACTCTACCTGAGGATGATCCCATGTAAGTTTAAGTTTTCCAGGCCCTTTGGTTCTTGAGAAGAATATTTTGTTTTTAAAAATGCCATTAATTTTTTTCTAATTCATCTAACCCTTGGAAAATGGCATGGTCTTTCCTTTGAACAAACTTGAATCCGTTTAACCCAAGGATGCTTTGTAGCACGTTTGGTTGAAATTGGCCCAGTGGTTCTTGAGAAGAAGATGAAAATGTGAAAAGTTTACGACAACAACGACGACGACAGACAACGGACAAATTTTGATCACTTTAGCTTTCGGCTCAGGTGAGCTGAAAAGGTTAATGTAAAGTTCCTT
The DNA here is from genome assembly GCA_003671525.1 of Saccostrea glomerata. Taxonomy (NCBI): domain Eukaryota; kingdom Metazoa; phylum Mollusca; class Bivalvia; order Ostreida; family Ostreidae; genus Saccostrea; species Saccostrea glomerata. The sequence goes on along the minus strand of PRKT01000377.1, from coordinate 207,743 downwards.
TGACTAATAGTGTCCATTAGCAAAGAAACTGCATCTGGAAAAGACGAAATTCACCCGTATATTTATTATTACACCTGTTTGAGTATTAAGATGTATTAACAGTACATGTATTAAGATGAGCCTTGTACATCGCAGATGTACTTAGAGTGAACATATCTAATATTCAAAGATCAATAAAAATATTGTATGGTCTTCTTTTTTTACATGCAAGAGTTATTGAACCATATGTTTCCTGCATTCAGCTTGGTCTTCAATAAAAAAAAATAAAGAAATCAAAAGATCTCAATGTGAAAAGGAAGTTACTGCCTGGTAATTCTATGAGGTTTTTAAGAGTTTTAATATGTATATTTTATATACAGTTTATAGACAGGGATAATCCAGAAGGACTGGACGTATGTACAATACACATTCCTATGCTTACCAAGCATAACATAGTCTCAACATAGTCTCAAATGGAAGCGCCAGCTTGACGGGTTTGGACTTGTGCAGTCGTTATTAGCATAGATCAAGTTAAATAACAAGGAATTTAAACACCAATGCCATTCGTCAAGAAGCACGTAAGGATGTTGGCATTTTAGTTTTGTACTTTAACAGCTTGACTCGAATGCCTGCGCAAAATTTTAACCAAAAGTTCAATCTTCACAAATGACATGTAATTCTCCACATCTGTTGATAATCTAAAGAATTAAGAAAACCCACGAATATAAATTACACTTCTCTGTGTAAGTGTGTATAATTATATGATTTTTTCCTTCTTTTGTATATCCCTTTGACAATTTTAAACAGCAATGTTCCCATAATTGTGAGTGAAAAAAACTTTTTTCCTGTTGGAGGTAATGTATAAGATAAGCATCTAAATGAGACCTTTCAAAAAAAAAGTGCCACACTTTAGAGTCAATAGATTGAAATTGTCTGTATTTAAGAAAGGCGCACGTTTAACTGGTACTGTTTGAAATTATCGTCAGAAACGCATGCCTTGACCAATTTCTTTGACATTGGCGTTATTTGATGTTTAAATAAAAAAAAATTAGCAACAAAATATTTCAGTTTAAAATTTTCACCTTGCTGGAATAATGTAGCCTCAAAATTACGTCAAAAATTGCTAAAAATTACATTTCAAACAAAATGGATTTATAAAACAAGCTAGGTACCAACATTTCAAAACTGTTATTACATGTATCAAGTCCGATACTAATACATTGATATTTATTTATAACGTAAGTCTAAATCTTATCTATAAAGGTATATTTCCAATAAAAATCCAGATTGTAACAAAAGAAAAATGCAATGTAGTTAAAAGTTATCGAATTTATTGAAATGTATAGACATGATCATTACCTAGATTGGACGTCATTTATAGGATATCAGATAGCATTTTCAAAATTAACTCATTATTTCATGTCCCCTTCAATGTCCTTCAAATTTTGTAATAAAAAACAAGACGGTATTTGTAGTGTTTTAGTGCCTTCGTTGTTTTTAGATATTCATTAAATATTTTTTTTTACATAATCATGACATCATATATGATGGTATCATATATTTTTGGACACCCTGTATGTGGAGATAACAAACGGTATTCAAGCTAAAAAGATCTTTAAAAATATAAATTTGTAGCAGAATTTGTAGGAGAGGAATCACGGGCCTCAACAACCTCAGAGATGAAATCAGGTGCCACGGAGGTGTAAAAACTCTTTGAGGGGAGTAATCAAACGTTGAACCCGCTTTTGATTGGTTAGTTTGGATTGTGAATTTCAAAACTGGAATTTCGAATTTCGAATCTCGTACTTCGAAACTTGAATCTCGAATGAGGCTTCTGGGCTTTCATATTAACCATATTTTTTATATTATACATTTAAATGTCTTCTTACCATTAACATGATTCTTTAGTGTCAAATATTTTTTACCAAAAAGCATTACTAGACTGTGAGCATACAAATGTTAAACAATTCAGTCGTTTTAACTATCGGGAGGAGGAGAAATAATTAAAATTACTTTCATTCTTCTAGCAAAGAATTATCTAATTTTAATTCTATTTCACTAACTGACAGGACACAAATGTGCACTGTTGTTTTCTGCAAATCGTTAATACGGACATGTGTACAATTATATGTATATTTAAAAGAATTAAAGAACTTTAAAGTACTATTAAAAAAAGCATACAGACATATACATGCCCATAGACGATTTAAGTTTGAATGATACTTCAATACTCAGAAATTCTATGACCACCTGGGTACCATACATGTACAATTCTGTAAGAAAAGTTATCTGCACACACGAGATGCATATATGTCCAACCTTGCTACACGTTGTAAAAAGTATGCATCTTTTTGGGGGAAAATTGAATCAAATTAATTGGTATAAAATAAATTTTTCATATCACTTTTTGTAATTGAATGCCATCATAGGAAGTTTGTCTCTGCTCTGGAAGCCCCTCTTGAAATTCTTCCTTGATTTTTGTTTTTGAACAGCTGTGATGACTATTTAGTTTATTTTTATGCACAAAAGTTTATTTTTTCATGAAGTATTTCCTGATGTTATAGTGCTGATGTATCAGGTGTAATAAAACCAGGAAATAAAAACAGATCGGTAAGGCTGACAAATATGACAAGAAGAAAGAATAACTAAAACGAAATAAATCTTACAAGTTCGAGGCTTTGGAATATTGAATGTCTGTTTAAAGCTTTGTCAGAAAAACCTTTACTATGTGAGTGTGATATTATTCATATAAAATCCAATACAATGTAATTATTTTGTAAATTGTTTATATTTAATCAAGCATCATCAAGGTTTCTTTTCTCCATATTTGTTTTCCTTTAAAATTCCTAACTTCATAACAACATATACATGTACATAGGGTAAAGTAAAACGGAACCGGGTGAATATCTTTACTAAAGACTTCTCTGACGACCAATGGTTGATTCAAGGTAACTAGATCTGACCTGATATTTTGTCCGAGATGGTTGACCTTGGGACTTCGTCTACAGCCTTAACAGGGATTCGTAGCCAGTGATAATAGAGCAATAAATGTTACAGTAGTTGTGCGGAACGTACTTCATATTCACCGAAATTGCTATGTACGGAAGCTCGTTATGGCCCGAAAATAGTCCTATCACGATTTTCAAAAAAATTGACACCTTTTCAACGATAAATTTTTACCTAGATATATTTTGTTAAAAAAACATACCTAATAAAAGAAGTGTAGAATTCCAAGATCTTTCAAATGATATCTCAAAAAAGGGCTGGACCCGAAAATTGAGGGCCTAGCGGGGTCGAATTTTTTTCTTTTATATCTCAAAAAGTATTGAGAATTTGATATACGTCAAAAAAGCAAAGTTGTTCAAAATGTCAAGTTTCGTCTATTGGAAACGTCAAAATACGTCCGGCGACGTCACTTCCGGCCAAACCGGAAGTAGTCAGAAAACGCATATTTTTGCCGTACTTGACAAGATTTTTTGTAACATCTGTCACTGGGAGCATAAAAATTAATTTTTAGTCCGTCGTCATCACTTCCGGTCAAACGTGAAGTAGCAAATACTGGCTTAATTTTGCAATAAATTTACATAAATTTAGAGGATTTAAACCATTGTTTGGCATTATTACTTAGTTTTGTAAAAAGTAAAGTAACTTCCATAATCAAATGTGAACTTGTGTATGTGGATGTCTTTCTGTAAATTTAATACTCGTATACCTATCTATAATAGATACTTGAAGGAAGATATATTTGTGAACATACTTTTGTATATACTTATTTGATATAAATGTGAAAGTTGAAATAAAAAAAAAAATTAAAAAAAAAAAAAATAAAATAAAATAACATCGTAAAAATGGCTTTGATTTCATTTAGTTACTCATGTTGTCGCAGGATATTTTATATTTAAAAATGCCTTCTAAACTATATGTATACACATGTAATTTATAAAAGGTGATAACACCTCCCACCCTGCCCCTGTTTGTAAGGGCATTGCATAAAACTCGAGTAGCTTTTAAACAGTTCCTTCCATTATGTATTTTAGTATATCTATGGACAAACAGTGTTCTACAACATCCCAGGTACAAACTGGGTGCAAAGGGGTTTGATGCTCTTTTCGAACTCTTGAAACTTGAAGGTTAAATTCAGTCTCTTCCCCACTGCAGCTTCAAAAACTACAGTGTTTAACACGGGTGTGACAATTCCTATCCTAAGTCTTAAGCATTAAAAGTAAATGCCGTGGATAATTTGGATATTATCTTTCTTAAAAAAAGGTCCCATCCCGCGGTAGGCGTTGGTCAATAATACTACTTTGCATAAATCAAAATTGTAACACTTGACCTTAAGTGGTTGATCTCTTTATCTGGATGAAAAATCCTAAAATGGAGTAAAGCAACATTCATCTATCAATCACATATGACATTTAGGAGCCCCTCTCCTTCTTACCGGTTTATTTTCTAAGACAGGACTGCTTTTCTCGAAACTTATATCGATGCTATCAAAGAAGTTGTAATGATTAGATAGAGTCCTCTCAATTAAGACCCAGTTAACAAAATACATGTATATGGATCCTATGTCACTCGAACGGAAAAGTGCATGTCCTTCTAAAAGTTCGAGCCGAGAATTTCTGTTATATAAAACCAGCCCATCAGCAGTTCCCTATCCATAAAAGTTACGTGTGTACACGTAAAAAATAGGAAAAGCATTTTCCAGCTACAGCAAATATAGCTTTTATCATTTCTAGAACATTTTTAAATGTTTTAGAAATGATTAAAAAATAACATAGTTCTGATAAGGAAATACAAAGAATATATGCAACTTTTCATAAGAAATACAAAGAAGTAGCATAAAAAGATAAACTAAACTATCATTATAAATATTAATAATTATAATAAATAATTTATATTCAAGCTTTTAATCTAGAAAAAAAGTTTTTCTTAGTTGTTAGCAGACATTTCAACGAGACTCTTCCACGTGTAATTTCATGACCTCCAGTCTTCTCAGTCCTTTGATTTTAGATTTTTTAAAGTAAAAAACTGACATTTCTTTGAGTAAACGTGCATGAATTTCATTAATTCTAAGTAAATCAACAGACAATTGTACTCTGTTAAAAAAGTTCATTAAAGAAATAATCAGCATAAGCTGATATCCTTCATTGTGAGTAGTTAGCTTTGCCTGCAAATATCGTAAAATGAAGCGAAAAGTTTTTATTTACATGTCATAACCACCTTTAACCAAGTTCATAATTTAGTGGTCACTTTTCATGTTTAGAAGAACTTTACATCCAAATTTTGGTGTTGGTTAAATGTGGTTATGACATGCGTAGGAGTTATCTAACACAACCACCCTCTTGAGATTTCCCATTACTCTAATGCTAGAAACCGATAGTACCTTACTCTGTGACCCTATATCATAACAAATACTATTGTATCATTAACTAATCAATATTTGACATTAAATTGGAACATAAGCCTACTGAATTATGCAATTTTCAAGAGAAAACATACTATCTGGAAATTTGAAGTCATTGTAGGCCGAAAAACGCCCTTCTAGAGAATGATCTAGTCGCTGTGCGTTTCTGCGAAGTTACAACAATTTAAATAAAAATATTTAACATTTATATAATAGTATATTAAAAAGAGCGTGTAAATGTTTAACAAGAACGCACAATAAACATATAAAATTAGGGGTTTTTTTATAAAGATTGAGGTAAATATTTCATCCAATCCTGATTAAAAAACTTAGACATGTTTGAGGTGCGGAGAAAATTAGGACATGTGTTGGGCATAGTCTAAAGCAAAGACCGCGTTATGTATATTGCACAATTTTACTTTCTCTATTTAAACAGGATTTGTCGTACGTATTTATTTTAAAATGACGTGTTCACATGTACAAATATAAAAGTTTTTAAAAATAGGGTTAAATGTTAATTCATCAAAAGTCCTAGCAGGCTACAGAATATTACAAGATTTGGTCCTAGCAGACGAGGATAATGCACGATTTACAATGTGCCAAGAATAGTAAGTTTTAAACTTTTAATGTAAATGCCTCTTAATTATACAAGCCCACGGTTTGTTGAGGACCAGGGGTACTTTGCTTCTGTATACATGTAATACTGAACATGCATTATATAATTAAGAAAATCATGCAATGTCGTGCACAAGCGTTAAATGTCACGAGGATATATATTAACAGATAAATATAAGATATTTTAAAAACAGATCACCATATATATATATATATATATATATATATATATATATATATATATATATATATATATATATATATATATATATATATATATATGTTTCTTGTGTCTTTTTATTCTGTAAGAATTTGGATCAAAGTTTAAGAGTTATCTCCCGTTTGTATCAAAAGTCGTGTGTCGCTATTTATAGCAAAAGAGCCATGTGAAGAATGGAGAAAAATCGGCAATAAAAGCAGTTTAAACATAAAAGGAAAAGATAATGTGTCAGCATAGAAGAGGCAGAGAAGAAAAAATAGCATAGAAACATCTTGATAAGCAAGTTTTTGAAGAGACTTTAAACTACTAGGTAAAAATTGATGAGGGAAATGCACCTGGTCAAGTTTTAACGGCCTCCACTGGATGTGATTTTGTATTAAAAAAATATATAAATAAAACATCGTTGGCAGAATTTAGAGAATAAAAGTGTTAAGAAAATGTTAAAATATTAAAACTGTTCAAGCCCATACATTTCAGTAGAATATGTATAGATTTTTCAAATATGACCTACTTCAATGTCAAACATGTGAACTCTCAAGAACAATCGAATTTTTGAGAAAGGTGGAAATCTAGCTGTGATATTTTACAGAAATTTTTAAACAGAAGGATTTGTTGGCGAAACTAAAAAGTATTTGGGGGAAAGGCCTATGAGAAGTCATACAAATCTATTCATATAGGCCTTAACATAAGGACAAATGTGTACGAAAAGTCCATGTTTTCTTAATATTTTCATTTATAAAAAAAAATAGAAAATAAAATCCGCCCACCCGCACTAATTTTTTTTTAGCAAATTAGGATGAGAATCTAAAGATTAACTTTATCTGGCCTTAAATTGGTAAATATGTACAATCATGTAGATTAGAATTGTAAAATGAAAATCTTTAGCGCGTGAAGTAATTAACAGATAGATGCTTGCTTTTAAAAGAAGGTCATGAGCTGGAAAGTGAATATATATATATACTCGTATTGAAAAGTAACAAAAGAAATCTCATAATAATATACTGAAGAAAAGGCGTTTCCCTTTTTTTGTTGACTTATCCTGAATAAGTCTATGATAACATGAAAATTAAGGCTTTAATGAAATGGTGGGTTAAAAAATACTAGTAACCCATTTTTCAAAACAAATACATTAACATCTGTACATGTACTGATCGGTGTAGTCTCTTTTAAAACGTATTCACATATACATGTAGGAGAATCGCATGAGTTAAAAAGTCCTCAAAACTTGAGTCAAAATTAAACCTTGTCAATTTTAAGATGCTATGGAAATTTTACTGATCTCATCTTTCGTTTAATTTTTTAGGGATATTAGTCCACAAGTCATTCATTAGTTCTGACAATGAGTAATATAACAGATTACTACAATAAGGTTTGTAAGACGTACGACAAGAGGAGACGGGCAGCGGACGCCTACGTTCACAAATCCCTGATGGAGAATTTTACCGGAAAGAGTATTCGTGTAAGATATAAGGACTAGATTTGGAAGTTTTGTAATGTTGATATACACCTTCAAAACGAACATATAAAAAGAATGACGTAACTCAATGCCTGTTTACTATTTTGCAGACTGTATCTATATTAGTGGTAGATCTATATAATAAATTGTAGCTGTGACATGATATAAGTGTAGGGGTAACAGGAACCTATAGGAACCACAATACAAATCAAGAGCATCAAACGACCTTCTTCAACATCAGAGGTGGGATTAAGTGCCATGGATGTCTGAGCATCCCCTGCCGACCAGTCACATCCGCTGTGTGCTCTTTGTCATGACCAGGAAAGAACGGAAAAACCCGTCGACAATTCAGCGTGTAAATAATGTTCTAACAGTTAATCTGAAAAACGTCAGTCAGCATTTGACTTAAATGATTAATTGTATGATTGATGTGACAAGGTCATTGTATCGACCATAGAACTTGCGAAATGATAACTTTAAACGAGACTGCTGATATTCGTGTTTCATCAATTTGCCTGTCAATAATTAAACTTGTTTTATGCTCTGCACAATGAATCACCCTAGAGATGTAAACCCATATGCAGGGTATATTGCTGAACCAAAATTTTTGCAGAAAAAGCGAATTGAAATATCAGCAATGCATTTTCTATTTGCAAATTGATCAACAAATATATTTTAGAATAAAAAAGATAATATTCCAGGTATTTAGAGAAATTGTCATGGTTTTTATACTTATTTGGTATTTTTTGTCTTCTATTTTACATTTTGAAATGAAAAAAAAACTGAAGGTAAACTGAGTATTATAAACTCTTTTTACCTTTTTCCATTTTCTTCGATATAGATAAAAAGTAAAAAATAATAATCATGATTTATTGGAAAACATATTTTTTTTCCAATTTGTAGTTACTGTACAATTTCTTCCGAGCTCTAAAGATAAAAAAAATAATTATCAAAAAATAACGATGCTAAATGTGGATTTTACTGTATTTATACGAGGGTTTTTAGAAACGTTCGCGGACACATTTATCTTATGGAAAGTCTATTGTGTACTGTCAACTATGAACTATTTCTGAATGAATTACTATCTTTTGACATGTTTGTAAGCATGTAAAAAAACGAGTTCATTTTCTAAAAATTTTGAAAAGTTACGAAGATTTTTTACTATGCAGTCATATACTTCATGGAGCAACCATTTGACGTTAAAGTGATGTAACAATCAGAGTTCAAACCCGTTAAGGTTCTTCACAGTTCTAGAATTCTTTTATTTCTTTTCCGAGACTTTTTTGTCTTTTTTCTTTTTAAAGTTGAATAACTTTGTTATTTGTAAAGACATTTTATTTTCTTCTGTATATAATGTCTTTTGTGCAGTTTTGGCTATCATTGAGATCTTAAAATAAATGTCTGCGTAGGTACCTGATCAGGCAGAAACAATGCAAAACCCAAAGGCGAAATTCCATGAAATAAATGGGGGTTGACGCATCGCGGGAGGTTTTTTTTGAAAAGTTAATCCTTCAATTCTTCTACAACTACCACTACAATCTGAATACATCTATCTTTGTACGTGTAGCTAGGCGATTAGTAGCAGCATCTGGAAGCACTTAAGTCTCTTTTTTAGACAATTTCTGCCTAAACACATAATTTGTCAGTTGCACGGTGCTCCATGACGTTCAATGACATTCCAATTCTTGGCTTTGTTTTTACGCGTTGATTATTCATAAATGACTATGAAACAGTCATATTCACTCCCATTTATATAAAAATTTAGCCAATTGACTTTCCATTAATTAATACGTACTGTAGCGACAGTTAAAATATCACAAATCATTTTGTGCTACAGCTTTGCAATTTTTCTTTTCCAAAAAATGGTCTTTGTAATGTAAACGTGCGAAAAAGTAGCATGCCTCGTGAAGAATGTTTTATCAAAATAATATAGCTGTATGATTCCAATCTGAATTCTATTAATTGGTGCCCTGTGTTTTGATTTGACGAGAACAAATTCAAGAAAAAGCTTACAAATCGATAATTTTTTCAATCAGAACTACTTTCTTGACCTAGCCTCTAGGTGTAAAAAAAATGAAAACAATTATTACTGGTGAGTTTTAGCAAAATTATGATTAAAGGGGACATGAAAAAACTGGCGACAAATAGGACTGATAGAATATTATGGTTATGTCAGTGCTAGATCACGAGTGTGAATTTTCAAAAATTTTGACTTTCAAAGCAAATCAGCTCTGGTTGGTATCGTTGTGAACGTAGGGAAAAGAAGAAAAGGATTTTTTATCAAACGTGCATCTATTCTAAAATTTATTGATATATTCCATTATAATTTCAATAGAATGATGACAAAATCCAAACAAAAAATAAATGTCAATATGTATGTCACACACATAAAATTAGATGTTTCGACGTTATAACATTTACTTGTGATTTCTTTTTTTTAATATTACACTTATGGCTGAGAAGTTTGATATGGATAAAATAAAAGTTTACCAATCATAAATAATTTTAGGTCAGTTTAAAGATCTGTCAGTTGTATTTATATATAAAAGCAAAACATGCTCGGTATGTACACTGCATCCGTATATATCCTTGTCTGAGAATTTTTTCGAAAGTACTCATCACCAAGAGTTTGAATTAACAACACAGGAAAAAATCACAAATACGAAAGTTTATATAGGGATATGATTTCAAATATGAATTAAGTAACCGTATATTTGATGCTGACAAAGCGTTCAACATCAGCAGTTTACATTGGATAATTCAATGTTGAATAAAAGTGGGGTCGTTCGAGGTTGTGATTTAGTAACGTATGATTTTCATACAATTATTTCTTTTTTCATTAACGCAGTTGCATCGTTTGAAATAAAACAAATTTTAAGTTGTATTTTATCATTATTCCGTAAACAAAAGTAGGTGTACTAACTTTACATTTGAAATGGCAGACTTTGTCATGGGAGCAGGATAAGGCGAGATAGGGTATATAATGCTATTTGTTTGCATATATTTGGATATAAGTAGTGGTCCTCCCTATTTCAACATTTATCTGCATGTATAAGTAGTGTTTCATTTTTTCTTAATTAAAAAAAGATACTTTCAAATACATCTAAACTGACCAAATATTACTAAGTAACAATTTAATTAAAACAAAATTTAGTGTAACGGGACCGTCTAGGGTCAGTCCCGTATTTAAAAAGTGATGATCCGAGTTAGATAAATTGACATAACTTTGTGGATTCAGAGATACTTTAATGAGTATTTTTGATTACTTAACTGCTAATTTTATAAACCTGAGGATCGGACTACCTTAACGAAATTCAATCAAGTCTTCCCTTGTTGTATCTTGAAAATGTTAAGAGTGTTAATTTTCTTATAGATATGAATGAAAAAATCACAGCGAACAATGTTATAAGAATAATTCGACTGGAAATTGCAAGAATTTTATCGCAAATGATGACGCTTTATCGAACACATTCATACTTTATTTTGATTACACTTTGTGGCGACAAATTTTTACAGAGACATGATAAAAATTATGGGAACATCATTAAAAATAGTTATTATGTTCTTTTGTGACAAATACCTATGTTGAAAACAAGAAATTATCTAATTTTTTCATTTATGTCTACGTTTCTTTATCTTCATGAAGTATGTTTTTAATAAGAAAAGACAAGAAAGTTAAAAGCATAAAACTGGTCACTTCTATTCCAATTACCAACTTTTAGTGAGAAATCCAAATAATATTATTCTTTAAAGAGAAACATCAGCTGGTCTCTGTCTTATGCGATTAAAAAAGATAAGAAAACTAGAATCAACCGGTAACCCTTTCTTCAGATACTTTTTATAGAATAGCGATTAGTTGTTGATAAGGTTGAAAAGGCCTTGTTGCGACACTGCTGACCTTAGTGTCTATGATGGACATTCACCCCCCCCCTTTAAATCATGACAAAATAAGATAAAGAATATACAATCTAGTCATAACTCTATTTAGGAATTGGAAGAGTGTTTTTAAAAACGCCTTTTGTCTTTGAATTAAAAAAAAAGTTCTTTAAAACTCTCGCCATAGGCTTCTCGTAAACAATACATTTTAAAGTCGTAAGTCAATGTCTGTCTTTTTTTTCTCTCGAAAAAAATCTAATACTAGCGAAAAAACGAAACTATGACTGGCGGTAATAATGATTTTATTTCTAAAACTTCCGCCATAGTTGTTTAACTTTCTACATGTATTTAGAAAAAAAATAATGACAAAAGTCCTTAAACTTTTCAAACAACAACCGATTATTTGTCGCTATATTATGGTTCTCTGAAGAATATTTCACTTATATTGTAATACCATGAATTTGGGGCTGCAAATTAAACCTATGCTCGGCACTCCGGGGCTTTGAACTGCGAGGGATTTTTTTTTGTGCCAGCATCTACTGCGACACAGGATCTCAACTTGTTCGGTCTTATCCGAAGTACGGTCTCCACGTGCTAAAATTCCGCAAAATCTGCGACGACAGCGCGACGTGGGTGACATAGCATAAAAGATACACAGTTTGAATTATCAAAATAGGTTAAGATTTCCGATAAGAATAATACGCAGTAGTTACAAGTTAACATCAATAGATAAAGCCCTATGTAAATATTTCGCAAGAGATCTAATATTTCATACTATTCAATCAGACAAGGAATTTACAAGGTGAATGGTTTTTAAGTAATTCATCATGACAATTTGTATAAGTGTATATTTCTCAAAAAATAACCAAGAAACACAAAAAAATATTTTAGGAAAAATACCCAGGAGCTTAAAACTTAAAATATCTGCATAGCACTTGAATACCCCGCCGAGTGTAAATAAGTAATGAATCATGACAATTTGTATAAGTGTATAACGTTTGATGAGAAAATCTCGAATAAGTTTTCCAAATTGAAATTAAAATATAATGAGAATATTCAAATAAATGATAATTTTTCATCGTCTTATATATAAGTGTATTAGTTGGCGTAAGAATTTCTGAATTTAAAGTGTCTGTGAAATATGTGATCAAGTGGCAATATATATTTTACTTAAGTATTGAAATAAATTAAAAAAAAGTAAGTTTTCCCGACGAAATCGGTTTTAAAAAGGAGATATTGGCAAAAAACTGAAAATTTTAAAAATATACACCTTTACGATACCGAAAACGAGGCTATTGCTAGCTAAAGCGGAAATGACGTCACAACACATCAGTTTGCGCCATTTTTAGAAAAGTACATGTACTGATCGGTGTAGTCTCTTTTAAAACGTATTCACATATACATGTAGGAGAATTGCAGGAGTTAAAAAGTCCTCAAAACTTGAGTCAAAATTAAACCTTGTCAATTTTAAGATGCTATGGAATTTTTACTGATCTCATCTTTCTTTTTATTTTTTAGGGATATTAGTCCACAAGTAATTCATTAGTTCTGACAATGAGTAATATAACAGATTACTACAATAAGGTTTGTAAGACGTACGACAAGAGGAGAAGAGCAGCGGACGCTTACGTTCACAAATCCCTGATGGAAAATTTTACCGGAAAGAGTATTGGTGTAAGATATAATGACTAGATTTGGAAGTTTGGTAATGTTTATATATACACCTTCAAAACGAACATATAACAAGAATGGCATAACTCAATGCCTGTTTACAATTTTGCAGACTTTATCTATATGAGTGGTACATCTACATAATAAATTGTAGCTGTGACATGATATACTGTGGAATCATCATTGTTCGTGGCTTTCGTGGGTAACCCTGACCAACGAATTTACATCCCCACGAACGTAAATACAAACATATGTTTTTCTTATTTGTTAAAACTGATATCGTAAAATAACCATTACCCTTGTGTCCGTGCGATCGCGCACAAAGAAGACAATCTGTATGTGGTTATTGACACAAAACCAAATTAAATAAAAAAGTATTTAGTATCAAAGACATCGTTTACTATATACAATAGGTAATAAAATGATAAATACAAATGATAAATTTAAGTAGTGTTTACATTATAGTCCAACACGCTCAAATGCCACTTTGATGAGGTCAATTTTTAGTGCGATTTTGGAGTGAGTGTTAATTAGCCCATTAGCATGAATTGGTTTAGAGATTTAAAATCATGTTCCAAGTACCACTGGTGTTCTTAAATATAATAATTTACGGCTATGATTTGACGGTGCAAGCCGCCGGTACGTTTTTGTAACTTAAATAACCAAGATTGACGGAGTTACCCTTCTTTGTTTTAACTTTGGAGAAAAATAACGAAATAGAACTTGTTACCAACGAAATTACGTCACCATGAACCAGGACACTTTTGGCTACCCACGAACATTGTCCCCCACGAATAAAAATGATTCCACAGTAAGTGTAAGGGTAACAGAAACCTATAGGAACCATAATATAAAATCAAGAGCATCAAACACAGACCTTCTTCAACATCAGAGGTGGGATTAAGTGCTATGGATGTCTGAGCATCCCCTGCTGACCAATCACATCCGCTGTGTGCTCTTTGTCATGACCAGGAAAGAACGGAAAAATCCGTCGACAATTCAGCGTGTAAATAATGTTCTAACAGTTAGTCTGAAAAACGTCAGTCAGCATTTGACTTAAATGAACCCCCCCCCCCCGTGAAGCACACACAAAATAAGCTTTGGAATGAACTTGTGGAAGAACAGTCCATATTTTCTGTAAAAGGAATTTTTGTTTCGAGGGGGTGATGTTTTAAAAATATTTTCCCTTTTCCCTTGATTTCTATTGTAAAGAAAACCAAATGTTTTACCAAAATTATAGAGTTATATCTCTTTGTTTTCCCAAACAAGTAATGTTTGATGAAAATCCATACAATTATCTATAAAAATATTAAAAATCCTTCGAAAATGTTAAATTCTACTTGAAGGAACCGGGGGGGGGTTATTATTTTGCAGTGTTTTGGTAGAAATACTTTAACAATAAAATAATCTAAATGATCTGTTTTAAATATTTTGAAAATATTATGATATATTCAAACCTTAAACAGATTTTAAAAATGCAAAAGCCGGATCGCAGAGCTGGTCAAAATTTAGTAAGTTATAAAGAATACACTAAATAATATCTGTAGTTACATTCTCTTTAAAAAGATGCAAAAACGTAAAATAACCTAGAAAAACAAATTAAGAAATGTTACATCAATTCGTATTTCAAATTATGGTTTAATATTTTGTTTCGTTCAGAAGATAGGTAGTCCTCATGGAAAACGAAAAAAATGATGACGTTTTAAAACGTCAAGGAGCAGCAGATAACTATGCAATTTTGTGTTTTACTCAGGAAAAATCCTGAATAAACTCTTAAAATTTTGGAGGAAAAAAAAATGCCACTAGCGAGTTGTGCGTAAACGGCTTCACATTAAAAATCTTAATAAAAACCTTTAAAAGTTGGAATTTCAAGGAAATACATGTACATAAGCGCTTCAGAGTTGCTTATCTTGTGAAAGCACAGTTAAGTTATAAAAGAAATTAAAACGTACCTTAACAAAGGGAATTATATATCAAGAGCGATTCTTAAAAATAATTTTCAAGTCTTAGAAAAAGGATTTAATGAGTGGGCATTGGATTATACTGTGTGAAGTGTTTAGGAATAGTATTTTTTTAAAGAAATTCTAAACGCTAAGTTTTGACGTTATATTTTTAGGGTTCAATGAAGACTAAACTGTACCTTCTTCTTTGACAAAGTACAGAGTTTCCTTCCGGTATACAAATCCAAAAATTAGAAACGTAATCTGCAAATGAAAAGTGTACTTCATACTGACTTTTCTCTTTTATTTTATATTTAAATCTTCAATTTTAATCTAAAAAAAAAAGGGGGTTTTCGAAATGTTCGACGGCGATTTTAATCTTTGTTATACATGTATTACTCTTTAAAAATTTGAAATGAGCTTAAGATAATATGTAACAATATTTGTTTTGTTGATGTGTGAAGTTTCATTCCATCCGAATCAACAAAATTCAATTATCGTCATTTTAAAATCAACGGTACATGTAAGTGGGATCCACAGATACAAAACACGTTGATTTTCAAATGAAGTAAAATTGATTTCTGTTAAATAGGAATTGTAAAGAACACTTTTCATTTGCAGTTTACGTTTGCAATTTTATGTCATATGTCTACTAGTTTGGATTTGTCTCCCGGAAGGGAACTCTGTACCTGTCAAAGAAGAAGAAACAGTTTGGTTTTTATTGAACCCTAAAAAGTTATATTTATAAAAAAAAAATGGAATTAAATTTGTAATATGAGTTGAGTAGAAAAATATAATAATAAATCATTAAAGAAATTGACATGAAAGAAAACCATTCTGTAAATATGACGTCTTGAAATTGATACATATTTAATATTCATGCACGTCACCCATTTTGTGGTTTTCTTTTTTTGGAAAATAGTGTCCACAGCTGTCGCCCTATTCAATTTTTGAATATACATGTATTGTGTAAAATGCTTATAATATATAAAATAATATATCTCAAAATCTTTGTGGGCGACGCTTGTGCTTATGTTTTATGAAAGAAAATTCCACTGAAAATTGATGTCTTCTGCAATTTTTCAAGAAAATATGGGAAATGCACAAGTTCATGATGTCACAATTAGCATTTTGGAGGCCATTTTGAAAAAAAAAAATTGTATGATTTTATTGCATGGAATTTACCTTATTCAGAAAAAGATGATATCTGATTTCTAACATCAGTTCAATATTTTAGAAAAATACAGGGCCAGCTTTGTATAGAAACCTTATCTTGTTCTTTTCGGGTCGGAGGATTCTATTCCATAGCGCGATGTCTGGGAATTCTAAGATACCTACATCTAGCAGACTGTAGGCAATGCATAATGAGGACAAGGGGTTTCATTTTTTAGCAATCTCCAATGCCTTTGTCTTAGCATATTTTGTATAGTTTATGAGTTAGAATATGCTTCTATACATGTGAAACTAGTATATAGAATAATCCTTTATCATTTCTTTCTTTCTGAAAGAATTACACTTCCGTCTGAATTTTTCGCCCATGTCAAATTCTAGACCCGTGCACAGCTCTAGCCATCCTAATTAGCGAAGCACCAGAGCACATTAATTTTAGAGGCATGATATATCTTATCTTCATCGGAGGGGACTCTCATCTGACCCAATGTGTATTGAAGCTATTTTTTTAGCTTTTATTTCTATTTGTTTCTTTTAAATATCAAAATCCAAATTGTAGCAAATTGTATTATTATTATTTTATCATATGGAGACTTTTTTTTAACTAAATATAAATTAAAAACTGTTCATAAGAACGTATGTTTACTTACAAATATTTGTTTAAAACAAGAAACGTGATCAGATAAATGGGAAAAATCAGAGCAAACGATTTCGTATTAAAAAAAATTCTAAAAACTGACTGGAAGTCTTAAGTACGAGACCGTAAGGGATGACGCTTAAAGTAACATTTTCATTCTTAATTTCAATTACACTTGCCGATAAAATTTTACACAGACATGATAAAAGTTATGGGAACATCATTAAAAATAATAATCATTTTTCTATGTAACAAAGTCCGCTGTTGAAAGGAAGAAAGGCTCTATATTTTTTTCATTTATGTCTAGGTAACTTAATTTTTATAAAGTGTGCTTTAGATTGATTAATTGTATATTGTTTAACGTTCCTCTCGAGAATTTCACTCATATGGAGAGGTCAGCGTATGCCGGTGAAGGGCTTCAAATTTAGACTTATACTCGGCCATTGAGCAGTAAGGGTTCTTTACCGTGCCAACGCCTATCGTGAAACGGGACCTACGTTTCATCCGAAAGACCGGTGACTTTCACTTCTATTGCGAGCGCTTGGCGAAGAAACAGTCACTGTCTAAGTTTACGTCTTAGGTGTGAACGAGAATCGAACAGGGCATCTCGATCACGTAGCAAACGCTTTACCACTAGAATACCCTGACTGGTATATACTTTTGATAAAAACAGATATTAAGCTTAAAAGCATACAATGTGTCACTACTATTCAAATAACCAACCTTTATTGAGAAATCCAAGTAAAACATCAACTGGTTTCTGTCTTATGCGATTAAAAAAGATAGGAAATCTAGAATCAACCGGATACCCCTTGTTCAGATACTATTCACATGGATAGCGATTGGTTGTTGATAAGGTTTATAAGTCCTTGTTGCGATACTGCTGAGCTTAGTAGCTATAATGAACACCCAATTACTCCCCTTTAAAATCAACTAGTTGCTGACATGACCAGGAGAGAAGAAGAATACATATCATATTATAGTTACAACTCTAGTTAGGTATTGAAAGAGTGGTAAACAGAACGCCTTTTGTTTTGATTTTAAAAAAGACTTCAAAAACGCACTGTTCTTTAAAACTCCAGCCATAGACTTATTGTAAACAATACATTCTTATGTCCGTCAGTTAATGTTCGTCTTTCTTTTCTTTCGAAAAATGTCTAACACAGACGAAAAAACGACGAACATTGATTGGCGGTCAATTGATTAATTATTTTCAAAAAACTAAATCTTGGTTTTTCAATTGGCTACTTGTGTTTAGAAAAAAATGTTATGACAAAAGTCCCTGAAACCGTTTGTTTGTTGTAAAATTAAGGTCCCTCTAGAGAATTTTTCACTAATATGGAGTCACCCTACATTGATGTTGGAGGAATGGAAATTAAAACTTCACTCGGCACTCGGCACCTTTAAACCTGCGAGAGATTTATCACATGCTAGCATCTATTCGACACAGGACATCGGTGTATTTGGTCCCATTCGATTAGCCTTTCTCAATGTCACGCCGTAGGATTCGAATCCGCGACGATTGCGCCACGTAGGCGACATAACTGTAGCTCAATAAAGATACAAAGTCTGACTTTTCAATAATAGGTTAAGAATTCCGATAAGAATATTGCGCAGTAGTTACAAGTTAACACACATAGATAAAGTCCTTTGTAAATATTTTTCAGGAGGAACAATAAATCACATTAGGGTAAAATAAAAATTAATGTCCATCAAATTAATTTTTTTTTTTAAAAATAGTCAAATACCCATAACCATTTCTTTCATTTACATCATTATCCAGTGCATGCATTGTAGTTAAAATTCCTAAAGTGGCAACAGAATAGCCCATAGTAAAAAAGAGTTTCAAGATTTTTGTCAGCAAAACTTTTATATCCTACATATATATCACATCTTACATCCTAAAAGACTTTCTAAAATACATGATAAAAAGAAATTATATATTTTATGTTTCATTATATTGACAGGGATTTTAATGAATAGGTCTAAACCTAAGTCGAATTTTTCTCGTATAAATATTATAGAAATAAGTTTTTGTTGACTTTTTACATATTTTTTCAATTCTTGTATGAAAAGTTATATATGGAAAAAGAAAAAAAAGTTCCCAAATATCACTTTGTGGCCATGTAAGGCAATTTCTAAAATTTAAGCCAAAAAGAACGTTAGATAAAAGTTAGCTTATAAAAATTCTAGATTTTGCATTAATCCTGCTTTACATTATTGTGTTGCGATCATGACATCTGGTATTTTATTTTACGTATTGTTTTGAAAATTATATAATACAAATAACCTATTCCTAGTTTGTAAATCAGTTTTTCCTTGTCATATTTATTATAACTTACGGCAAGTTTTTCATATTTTCAAGTCTCCATAACATCAAGAATCACAATACTCGAACATCATTTTTACTTTTAGCGCTTTCTGCCTTATGGCTCTTCAGACAGTTAAAAGTTGAATATAAAATTGCTTAGTAACGTTCATAAGCACGACGTCAAGTATTGTCCATTGTGACGTCTATGCTCAATGACCGTGTAGTGTAGGGCAACTCCGCCAGAATTCCATCGGCATCGAAAGCAAGTTTTTTAACTTGCCTAGATAGCCGAGCGGTCCAGCGCGCTGTTTCTGCACTGCTAGGAGACAGATTATGAAGGTCGAGAGTTTAACCCCGGGCTAGGGCGGAAGTGGGTATCCATGTAAAAGTGAATCGAATTTCTTGAAAAATATTGCCTGAATTAATAAATTGAAATTTGAAACTGTCTTAAATTTTAAACATCATGTAGATTCTAGCTTTTTTTTTATATTTTAAGAAGTATAGATTAAAACAATTATTACTAAAACAGTTTTGTTGCACTCCTTAAGTGAATTAAGAAAATAGAATATTTTAATAAAGTTCTGTGGGCATCAAGTTGTAACAAAATGTGCGATATTTTTAGTATTGTACCTCAAAGATAAAATACTTTTAAGTTTTTAATCCTGGATTTATATCCTAAATTATTTTACGTTTATGTAACAAAAAACCGGCTTAAATATAACTTAAGAAGACAAAATATATTAAAGGATGTTTTCCTTTACAGGACAAACATTCGAAGTAAATGAGGTCAGCAATTATATTTAACTCATTTTCTTTCTTCATAATTTCTTATATTTGATCAGAATATTTCAAATTTATTTGTTTCACTCCAGCCCAAGAACAGAGAAGAATCTTTAAAGTAGAATTGTGAAGTCAAAAATTACATCAGCACTTGTCCTGTTTTTTCATTGAAGAGTAGGTGGACGTTCTTGAATTTCATAATAATCTCTCAGTGTGCTTATTTTATACATTGTACGAGGGCTGTTCGAAAATTATTGAGACACTGTGTATATTTTGCTTTCTAATGAATGTCTTTCGGTGAAAATTTGCAAATATGTTTAACATACAGTAAAAATTAATAAGAGCAAGAAATATTTTACAAATATTAAATATTTTCTCTACAATGATATATAAATGTTTAAATAGTAGGCGTACCTGGAGCAGTCGCAGAATGAGATTTTAACTCTTCGTGGATCCATAATAAGAGAGAAAATAATTCAGTTTAATTGTTTAATTTTCAGCTTTGTTTCAAAGTCATGTTGTGCAACGTTGATAGAATTTTGATCAGAAATACGGAGATCATAAAAAAAATTAAGCACGGTCTACGAATCTGCTTACAACAACAAAATGATTTTGACGTAAAGGGCGGAGCAGCCAGCATACCTAAAATTTTGCGCAGCGCAGTGTAGAACTCTTTTCAAGACTTAACGACCTCCTAAAACAATAACAACAAGGAAAAAATAATGTGTTAGTGTTTGTTATTTCATTGGTATACATTTTTTTTTACAATTAATCTAAGCAGAGTAAAATTAAAAGATCTGGAAGACCATAAGATATTACATACAGTATTGATATCGTTACGGTATTAAACCCGCGTTGCAGAAATTGCCACTGCATGATTCTAAGACTTCCTTTCCCACAAATGGAAATTTTTCACTGTGGTAGCAACAGCATAGATTTTTAAAAAATAGTTTAAAAAAAGAGACTGTTTGATTTTTGCTATTTTATGTATGTAATAACAAAGAAGGAAGAGTATAAAACGCTTCCCGATCGGTTCACATGCGAAACAATCTACGCCTAACCTAACGTTTAATGATGTAGCGAGGCTGCTCCGAGTCGATAGACATACGCATATTTATTAAGTCACCGAAACTTATCTAATTATCATAGGAATTAGAAATTTTGCTGAAGTGTTTTAGTCGTTCCTTATAAGATGTTGATGAATTTTCATGAAATTATCTCCGCCCTTTATGGAGTAAATGTAATTGTCTCAATAATTATCGAACAACCCTCGTACATATACATATGTATAGGGGGGGGGGGGGGAGATCTTTGGATCACAGTTGACATCAAACTGACAGAAGTCCGCGAATTTTTCCAACAACCCATGTAAAACATACTCAAAATCAGTCTTTTTTAATATTTAGAATATAAATGTAAAACAAAATGAAATATTATCGTCGAAGTTCAACATGCAACGGGAATCCAAGTGGCATTGTCTTTTCTTAAAAGAAATTGCTAGAATACTCAGAGTTATCTTAAGGATATATGACACGTTCCTCAAATGAATATCTTTTTATATATCTTCAGTATATGTAAGACATTTCCGGAATTTTAATTACTATCTGGCAACGGTATGGATCGTGAAACATGTTTAGCTTATGTCAAAATGTTCATTTTGTACTAAAATTCTGATAAAGTCTAGCAAACAAAAATTAAAGTATCTGTCAATAAGTGTTTTAAACTGTATATAAATTCAAACATTTCACAGGCGATTGAAAATTTGACTTAAGTCTAATACCACATTCATACGACATGATTTGCATACCTCAGTATATTTTGCTCAAATGTAAATTTAATTACTCATATGTGCAATTTTAGTCGTATGCAAATTCTGCACAGTTGAGTAAATTTACACATGGCCAGGACTAGGTGCAAATTAACTTTTGCATACATGTTGTAATTAAATTAATAGTTCATGTGTGTAATTTTTTTTCGTGTGAACATGCAGCAAATTTACTTATGTATGTATTTTGTTTTGTTCATCGCATAAATCTCCATTTTAAGTGTTGTTTCGGTTGTTTATGCATTGTTGTATGTATAATATCAGTCTGGCGGCTAAAAAGCAAAACATAAAAAACTGGATTTTCTATGGTCCACTTTGCTGTACTTCTACGACAGATAAAAGTTATGAGAGTTCTGATAAATGCACTGCTTTAAAGGGTGCGCCGGGTTGTTTTAGTATAGTTCTCTCCCCAAATGGCTTTTTCAACTCTGAAAACAAGAACCACACTATATATCCAGTCTCTGAGATAAATTTGAATTTGCAAAAACGTGCGCATTTTTCACCCTTTCTTGCAAACCTATGTTTATGCCTCTAAATTAAAAAGATATAGCTGTGGTCCCGCAAACATGTGCCCTGCAGGATTAATAAGTAGTGCCCTTACAATTCAAGTAGTCTTCATGGGAATGCTCCGGGGCTGTGATAAGAATAGGCATTACATCAATCGCCCGGGCCTCGGGCAATTACAGATTGACTTTCTTCTACCTTTCTTTGTTTTTAAACCAAGGCAAGCTAAAGAAAGCTTCGGTCAGCGGCTTCAGCAGCATACAGTGGTCCATTGTACCTACCAGGCTGCAGGTGCTAAAACGATGGAGAACCTTGATATAATCTGTTTTAAGGAGCACGCATTTTTTTTCTTACATGAATTTAGAAAGTGACTTAAGAAACTACTTCCTTCAAAAAATTTCTTTACCAAATTACATTACTGGAATCAAATGTTTTAATTTGCTTGTAAATTTAATATATATTTATGATCTTCGTCTGTCTAATATATGTACCAACGGATATAATCTACAAATCTTTTCCTTTTCATTGTGGAACAACAAATATTTATTTCAAAGATATTTGTTATATAATGTAAACAGTTACCGTTTCGTAATGGTCCCAGTTGTTGTAGTAGTCGATGATTTGTTGTTTACTTAGACCGCCAGAGAAAACTCGGGCGTTGGCTTCAAAAGCCTTTTTGTCTCCATGGTCCATATTCTGGAGTTTTTCATATAATTATCAAAATCAATAAATACATGTTAAAATGAGAAATACTTCATACCATATACTATTCCCTGCTTTCTGCAAACTTTCCTAAATTGTTATAGACTTCTATCATCCTAGAGATTCTAGGATATAATGTTAGGTGAAGATATTTTTAAAAAAGCAGTCATTATTTCCCACTTTTGATTTAAGTGTTCTGTATTTACTATATGCCTTATGGATATTTCTGTCTCCGTTTATCATATGCTGAGATTGTCTATTATATTTTTCTCAAATTATATGAAAAAAAGTCATACAAGCCTTCCTCAAGTACCCCTTTTACTAATCGACTTCCTGACAAAAGAATTGTTGGAGCATTTACATGTTTGTGTCTAAACGCGTCCTTCCTTTATAA
The DNA here is from genome assembly GCA_003671525.1 of Saccostrea glomerata. Lineage (NCBI taxonomy): Eukaryota > Metazoa > Mollusca > Bivalvia > Ostreida > Ostreidae > Saccostrea > Saccostrea glomerata. The sequence continues at coordinate 184,259 of PRKT01000377.1, read as the reverse complement.
AACTACACAGGGAGTTTTCTTGTTTTTAAGGGGTGGTGTTACATATTAAAGATCTAGCACTGCATCCATTTTTTAATTCATGTTAAGTCTCATGAATTCTTGTCTGCAGTGTTTTTAATATCAGATTAATGAATTGTTCTGTCGTCATCTGAAACCATATAAAACTCCCTAGTAAGCACATCATTCTGGCTCTCGACAGTTACGCTTCCAGAAATGCAATCCAGTCTTCTTCAGTAACAATTAGTTTTATCTAAGTAAATCAAATAAATTTATAAAAATTTGCGTTGAAGATGAAGAAAATACAATGTTCAGAGTTACAGTAAAACTCGGTTATAGCGAAGTCCTAGGGACCTGTGAATTTAATTCGCTATATCCGTAATTCATTATAACCGTATAACGATTTCGTAAAACCTTATAAAGCGAATTCGCAATAAACATGTTTTCCTTCAAGTATTACTACCAAATATGTTAGGGAAGCAAATATTACAAAACATACCTTCGATAACTAAGGTATTACTGTGAATTGAATTATATATACCATTCCATGAACAAAAATAAGTCAGTTCAATTTATCAAATTTTGAGATCTTTGAAAGTTCGATATAAAAGATGTAAATTTCATTATATTTAACTTCAATGGGACCCAAAATCAGTTCGCCATATCCGTAAATTCGTTATATCAGATTTCGTTATAACCGTAAAATTTTACAAGGATTTGTTAAGAATTTTGCCGGGGACCCAGAAAAACTTCGTTATATCTGTGAATTCGCTATATCCGCCGTGTTCGTACTAAACGAGTTTACCTGTATTTGTAATAGAAGAATTAATTACTAGTATCTTTTCCCCATTTTTATAGGGTACCTTGTTTGCTTTATACTGTTGTTCAAGCATTCATCAGACTGAAATTTTAAACCATTGTTTTTTTTTTAAGTTTATGTACCCCACGCTTCCACATTGCTTGCTACTCGTAATCAATGGCAATATTATGCATAATAATACCCCAAATCCCTTTCAACTTTTATCCTGAAAATCGTTGCCATCATCAAGAAATACACTATAAACCTGTAAATGTCTTTTGAATGCGCGCATCTGAACAGTATGTCCTTATCATCTGAAACAAGATGTGTTTGTGAAACACTATGCGCCCGGCGGCAACAAAGTTCGAAAAAAGCTGTATTTAGCATAAAGGTCACAAGGTCATTGACCTTGGTATCATTTAAAAGAACTTGATTAGTGGAGTATGCATACCAAATAAGAAGTGTCTCTATATCTCAATTAATTAAGGTTCAAAAGTTATGATGAAGGTTCAAAAAAGCTTTTTTTTTAACATATAGGTCACAGTCAAGGTCACAAAGTCAATGGCCTTGGTGTCGTCTGAAAGATCTTAATTAGTCAATATCAAATATGAAGTCTCTATCTTTATCAGTTCAAAAGTTATGGCAAAGGTTAAAGTTTGAAGACAAAAAAGCTATTTTTAGCATATAGGTCACAATCAAGGTAACAAAGCCATTGACCTTGGTATTATTGGACAGAACTTAATTAGTAGAGTATGGATACCAAATATGTAGTCTCTATCTTTCATGGTTCAAAAGTAAACTCGAAGGTTACAGTTTGCAGAAAAAAGCTATTTTAGCATATAGGTCACAGTCAAGGTCACAAGGTCATTGGCCTTGGTGTCATTTGAAAGACCTTTATTAATGGAGTATGCATACCAAATATGAAGTCTCTATCTTTCATGCTACAAAAGTTATGGCGAAGGTTAAAGTTTGCAGACAGGACAAAAACAATATACACCCCGGATCTATCGATTCGGGCGCATAAAAATTAAACATTTTTATAATTCAAAACTGAAATAAATGCAATTTGAAATAATAACGTGTTTTATTTTATCATACAATATACCGATTAATTCAAATTCAAAAGGATCTTACAGTACATGCTCATCGACAAACTATATAGTTCAACTACATGACCATTTAACATTTATTTTTGTGCGGCAAGAATCTGCATTGCCCCGAATATGTGAGTTTTCTCGTGAGTATTATAAAAGTCACGCAGAGTTCCTTCCTCCTTCATTTTCTGCACTCTCTGCACCATGTCTTGAATTTCAGTCTCAGAGCACGTGTCCCAAAATGACATATTCTTCCTTCAATCTTCTTGTAATGGTCCCTCCAAATTATCGTGTCCAAGGTCATAATCTGTTGTTAACGTGTTGAGAGCCGCCTTCAGTGTTAATCCAGCCTTGGTCAATATGTCCTTCATCTGCTTATGGTAGGGGAATTTCTTGGCGTATTGTTTCAAGGGTCCTGGAACCAAATGACCAAACCAGTGGGCCTCTACTTGCTCAGGGGTCAAGGTGGTAACAGTCAACACACCTCTTGGTTTCAAAACTCGGAAAACTTCTTTCATCGTTTTAGCTGTGTTTGGATACGATTTTTCAACAGGATTTATCTCTAAATAATGTAGTACCTAATATAACATAGAAAATCAGTATTTCATACTAATGGAGAATATATTAATGTTTTGGGGATTATTCAGTTTAATGTTCGTAACTTTTGTGTTACTGAGATAGAAGACTACAGTCTTGGAAAAGATTACAAAGAGTGATAACATGTCTCCAAATACGGTAACTGGAAGAATAATATGAAATACCGCTGTACTAATAGCTTCAATTTCTTTTAAAAGTTGAGCAATTGTTTAGTGTTATGAATACATAAGGCATCAATTTGAGGTACAAATGCAAGGATGCAAAAAATTATTTGAAGTACCATATTTATCATAACGCTGTCAAAAGAATTTTCTTCAAAAGGAATAATAGGAAGCACTCCTGTTTGGAAGCTAAGCTTGGACTTCAGATTTTGGGATTGTAATTTCCCTTTGGCCACGCTAAGCATCCCTTCACTGGCGTCAACAAGAGTCAAGCTGCGGGATTCCTGGTCCAGGAAATAACTCGCGTAGTTTCCTGTCCCACAGCCAGCGTCCAGAATATCCATGTCCTGTAAATGTGAATACATTCAGCTTTATTACATATACTGCATATAATCAATGACTTGTGTTTTTGAGACATTGAGGCATGCCATTTTTATATGTTCGTTTTGAAGGTAATTATATTAACATTACAAAACATCCAAATCTAGTCTTTATACATATATTTTACATGAATGCTCTTTCCAGTAAAATTCTCCATCAGGGATTTATGGACAAAGGCGTCCGCTGCTCGTCTCCCGTCGTAACAAACCTCATTGTAATCGGTTATATTACTCATCGTCAAAACTAATGAATGGCTTGTGGACTACAAAAATTAAAAGAAAGATAAGATTAGTTTAATTTCCTTAGCTTAAACTAGGTAAGGTTCATATTTTGACTCAAGTTTTGAGGATCGACTTCAAATATGGAATTCTATTCTCTATTGAGAAGTTGATGGCTCGTTTTAATACTCCCCCTCGAGTCGGAGCCATCCACTTATCGATAAAGAATAATTGAATTCATGCGTATCTCCTACAATGTACAGGTTCCTTAAAAATGGGTTACTAGTATTCTTTAACTCGTCCTTTCATTGATAGTCATATCCTGTTATCTTTTAATTCATATATATAGGCCTATTCAGAATAAGTCAACAAAGAAAGGGAAACGCCTTTTCTTCAGAATATTATATCAGAGATCATTTTGTTACCTTTAAATATATATATACTCTCACTTTCCAACTCATGGCCTACTTTTAAAAGCAAGCATCAATCTGTCATTACTTCAACTGCTAAAGATTTTCATTTTACAATGTCTAATCTACATGTACATATTTACCAATTGTTCTAATTATTTTATCACTGGATTAAAAACAATATTCTAACGAAGCCTGGAGATACCATAGAACTAGATAAATGCCCCAGGGCAGCACGTATTCGTAATCATACACTGGACATCGAGTATTTTCAGCTTTAAACCAATTGACTCTCACTAGTGCAATTCTGTTCATCTAAGACATTTCGGTCAATTCAGTGGTCGTCTCTCTTCACTCTATTTTCTTTTGCAAATCTTAATGGAATACTTACGTGACTTACACATACTCCAGCTTATTTTGTCCTCTCAACACGAAAAATAAAGACTTATCTTTTCTACGGTTGATATATACTGTACATGTATATACATGTAATTATAGAGACCTCGTTTGCATTGTCACATAATATGAAACACTGTACATGTATATACATGTAATTATAGAGACATCGTTTGCATTGTTATATAATATGCAACTTATTGCTGCATAACATTTATCCACTTACTGTCAATGGTCCCGAGAAAACACGTTGAAATGTCGACTCGGGACGTCTAGTAGCTGCAGAAACTTTACAGTGTCAATATTTCATAATTTGGTTTATAGTCAAATATTATACATAAAACCAGTTTCTGCAGAAAGAACCATGTCATAGCGAGGATGAATAATATTTTGACTAAACCAATTAATTATTGGGCAATCAATTAATATCATTTTGAGAACAGAGAGCTCACGGTGAGTGAGTGTGGTCAACATGGAATTTACTTCTCACAAGCACCAAACCCACCTTTGGCGTTTCCAGGGGTCCGAGTTTTCTTTTGTTCTTTTTTTCACTTTTCGTTCATTTAAGGAATTGATGAGAACAACAATCATAGGCCGTTCATATCTTTACATTTTCACCATGATGAAATTTATGAAGAATAGGAACACTGTTCAAGCTCAAAAGTCCATTAAACAGTACAAAATAGAAGCAGAGCAAACACGGACCTCCAAAACATCAGAGGAGGGATTAAATGCCATGGAGGAGTGAACATACCCCGGTAGCACCTGTCGTGTGCTCCTTGTCATGATCGGGAAATAACAGAAAACCCGTCAATAATTCAGTGTGTGTATATAATTGTTTAACAATTAATATGAAAAACGAGCATTACGTACAATTAGTATATGATAAAATTCTCTCACAAAGTCAGAATCCTTAATTCACTTGTCGTTTAGGGCCCATGGTTTGTGAGGATGATTGAACAGAGGCAAATAAAATGTCAAGGAGTGATTTTGTGTACTTTACTTTTACTTTGATGTTTCAGCATCTGTGTGGTATTTATCAAATTTGACATCTCTCCCCTTCGTCCCACAGTATCAATGACAGTATTGTGAGTTATATGTTTAGAGTAGAGATAAAAGCTTGAGCATTTCCTGTCCTGAGAATTCTGTGGAAATTTATGTCAACCATTCTTTCTTTTGATGTTACATTTGAGTTCTGTATTCTTTCATTGGTTATCTTTATAAATGTGGGCGGAGTTTAGAGAAAAGAGCGATGTGATGTGTGTTTCAGAGTTTAGTCATAGTTTTAGAGTCTTAGCGATTAAATGTAACTTTTGGAATTCCATGAATGAAGACTTAAAACGCAATATGTAGTGACGAGTGATATTTTCAAGGCATAAATACCCATCGTCACAAACAGTAGACGTTGAATGTAAAATGTGAAGATAATAAACATTGATCTATCTCATAAATCCAGTGAACAAAATGAATCATGAACAGGAAAAGTATAAGACCACAAAGACACAGCAGCTCATGAGCTGTTGGATCAGGTGGCTATAGGAGTAAGCATCCCCTGTGGATTGGTCCTAAATGTGTATATTGAACACGTATACGAAGTTCTTCTTGATTAGAGTTAGTGTAAAAGCAATGACATGACAAACAGTATCATATATGTAAGACTAAATCGGCAAAATGAAAAGTTGTAGAGCACTTGTAAACATTCTGATTACTTAATTAATTTCTTGAATTAAGAGTGCACGCTGGAAAAGCAATGCGTTATGTCTTGGAATAATGCAACCGTGAGTTCGTGACCACTATTATTGTAAGAAAAAACTATAGAAATCAACCACCAAGATTATAATAATATTATGATAATTAAAAAAGTGGATGGCCGATAGACTTTTACTCAGGCGAGTCACGTTTTAATGGTTGGTCATTTTCAGTACGAACATATTTAGTGAAACATGACTTGTTATTTAACTCTAGATTTACAAAAGGATTCGTTTCTGGAAATGTTTGGCGCTTTTTTATTCGAACGTCTTCGTTGCTATGGCTACGAAGAATTTATCCGAAACCTGGCCAACAATGTCCTGGAATTCCTAGAGAATATGGATTAAGTGCGGTCTTACCTCATAGAAGAGTATCAAGATTACGTCATGCCTTATTTCCGGTGTGACGACGACTCGGTATCAGATAGAATGATACTCAATTACTTTTCATACAGACCAGAATATCGAAAAATTGTAATTGGTATGGAATCTAATTCCAACAAAATTCCTTTAACTTTTATAAAAAAAAAATAATTCAAGTATAGGTGGGTGGAACTGGGGACAGAGGATGCTTAATGCTCCGTTACACCTGATCCCGAGTTTTTGACATTGATTACTGTTCGTTTTCTCAATTCATTCAATCTTATTGATAATAAATTTCAAGGAGTCTTTTATATCTAAAATCAGGATTTATCAGAGAAGCTTCGAAGTCTTTGTACAAAATAGAACTCCACATAGACATACTTTCTACAAGTGAAGAAACCGTATCACCCAATCAACATGGTGTCAGAGAGCACGTGACTTTCAGAATCGTCGCAAAGCAGATACTGGATAAAGTGAATGACCCTCCACCGACTTTCATCGCTCAAACTAAAAAGCATGGCGAGCAACAAATACTTCAAGGGGTAAACTTTCTTTTTGATTAGGATTTTTATTAGTTAGATAAAGAATGTTGCATCTTTATTATATCCAATACGTTGTACATAAAACCGACAATAAGATATTTTGGGTTGTAGGATGTTCAAGCTGTTAAAAAGAAATTAGAAGAAATAAAGAAAGAATTTGGAGAAGAAGCATATAACCATTCAGGAGGTCCCCTTCATGAAGTTAAAAAATATTGGTACCCAAGCATAGGTCTTGTCACAAGGATAACGCAAGTAAATATGACTTATCATCATATCCATTCAGAAGTTACTAGTATGACCAATGTTTAAGATATCTAATGTAGAAAATCAAAATGTAGAAAATGGTCTTGTCACAGGAATTTTAATTGTAAGGCATGATTACCATATTAAATCACTCTAGTACACTCTAAACCAATTAAAAATGGTTTATGCAAGGGTAAATTTTTTGTGGACAAACGAACGGACAGATTTTGAAAACTTTATCTCCCGAATTTTTTAGGAGCTTGACAAAACACAGATATGACAGTCATTTATCACCAACAAAATATTTACAATAAGGTTGAAACAGAAATTTCAAATTCATAAATGTGATATATATTGAAATCTTTATCTGACAAAAAAATGTTTTAGAAGGAATAATTTTATAATTAAATTTATGATCTGTCTTATTTTAAATTTGCTTCGAACAAAGGTCATAATGTATTTAGTTTATGTATTAAAAACATTTATTTATACTTATACAAAAGAAAAAAATATACGAGACATAATTTGTTAAATATTCATAAAAGGACGCAGACAAGAGAAGGCATGCTTTAAATTTATTTCTTTGAAATTTTTCAAACATAATTTCAGGGTATCTGTAAAAGGCCCATTCCTGGTGCTGGTCTTCACTTAGAATTGTGTCTGACTTGGAAGCGGAAGATGACTCTTGTTTTGTCACAGAAATACTTGTGGACGATAGACCTCTCCACACACACCCACAGTCCGTCCCTCTGGTAATTCTGCATCAGAGGTTCCAGGCTGTCACGGTACTCTTCTATATCTAAGTATTCTTCCCTCATCACGATAAATATCATTCCTACTGTAAGTTTTAAGTTTATTATTGTTTTGTTTTTAAATCAAAAGGATTGGAAACAAGTTCGTTTAACTTACGAGTTCCTCCCCTTATGGAGGTTATAGTTTATTGTTTATTATAGTTTATTATTAATTCTATTTCTGCTTTACTTTGTGGTTTGAATTAGAATCTGTGTCTGTATGATAGATTTAATTGATCATAATAAGTATTTTACACTTCCAAGCTGATTGACTTTTTCAAGCTGGTATTTACCTTCATTTTTTCTTTTAATTATAACATTGCATAGATGTTTCTGAAACGTTAGGAATTATTGTTAATATTTGTATAGTTAACCTGGTTTTGTGATTCTGATCAGTTCTAGCAGTGCACCTGAAGGTATATGACCACTTCCGAACCCTCCCGAACAAACAACACATGGGTATGTACCTAAAAATTAAAGACAACACAAAGTTTAGACATTTTTGACGATGTCATTTATATAAGATTTACATTCACCTTTTAGACAGTTTTATGGGAAGGTTGGGTTTATGAATTTTACCGTTACTGATGTTTGGAACCTTTCTTGACCAACTGATAGTTTGGAAAAAGAAGTTTTTATTTAGAGCTTGTAAGATATCGCATGACCCAAAACTAATGTTTGTTTTACTCCAGCTAAAAAGCTGTGGAGGAATAAATGAATCATTTTACCGGTCACATCATTCGCCTGTCCCATTATCAGTACGGACGATACAAAAATTTTTAACAGTAACAGCTTACTTTTTAAATTGAAAATTTGCTCACATTTAACAAAGTTTGTATAGCCGAGAGTAAAATCACTAAAAGAAAAAAGAGTGTTAAACTTGTCTAATCACTAATTTTCACAAAAGATGCATCTTTATTATATCCAATACGTTGTACATAAAACCGACAATAAGATATTTTGGGTTGTAGGATGTTCAAGCTGTTAAAAAGAAATTAGAAGAAATAAAGAAAGAATTTGGAGAAGAAGCATTGCCCGTCGCAAAATACAAAAGTAGCAGAGCAAAATGGCGGGCAAAAGCCAGAATCAGTTTACTGAGCCGTGGATTTATGCCAAACTGTCCAGAGGAAATCCCGATATACCCACGCATGTTAATCGAGGTTTTTCCATACCACGTGATTTTTAATCCCAGTATGAAGGTTCATCAGTCCGGAATAAGTATTCAACAGTTGATGCCAACCATCCGGAATCGCTCCTAGGAAATGAAGGACTACTTCCTATTGCGATACCCGCGGTTTACGGATCTGACTTATATGATAACGTTCAGCGCTTCATCAGGTCACCGTTCATTCTTGAATTACGCCGAGGAAGGATGCAAAAGACTTGGACAAAACGGCCTCCTCTGTTAATACAAGAGACCCATGGGCCACATCGCTCCCCTGAGCACTGTGGCTAGGAAAAAGTAGAAATTGGTTTATTATTGAAAAGTTTAAATCCAAAAGTAGTCTCATGACAAATCATTGCTTTGCTATTCTTGAGAAGATGATTTGTAAAGAATTTTCCTATATATTTCTATGTAAAACTTTGGTTGGCCATTATGGCCTTGCCTTACTCCCGGGGAAATGATTTGAACAAACTTGAATCTACACTACCCGAGAATGCTTCCATATAAATTTGATCAATTATGGCTTTGCTTTTCTTGAGAAGATTTTTAATGAATTTTCCTATATACAATTGTATTTCTATGTAAAACTTTGTTTGGCCATTGTGGCCCCGCCCTACCCCCCGAGAGTCATGATTTGAACAAACTTGAATCTACACTACCTGAGGATGCTTCCATATAAATATGATCAATTATGGCTTTGCTATTCTTGAGAAGAGGATTTTTAAAGAATTTTCCTATATATTTCTATGTAAAACTTTGGTCGGCCATTGTAGCCCCGCCCTACCCCCAAGAGTCATGATTTGAACAAACTTGAATCTACACTACCTGAGGATGCTTCCATATAAATATGAGCAATTATGGCTTTGCTATTCTTGAGAAGAAAATTTTTTAAGTATTTTCCTATATATTTCTATGTAAAACTTTGGTTGGCCATTGTAGCTCCGCCCTACCCCAGGGGGTCATGATTTGAACAAACTTGAATCTACACTACCTTAGGATGTTTTCGAGGAGACTAAATATCATGCCAGAAGTTTAGAAAGGAGGATATTTCGTAGAATCTTTTTTCCAAAGAACTAGAAAATAAAATAGACTTGGAAAATTTGAGTAATATTTCAATAAAATTACAAATATGGACAAAACACACTCAGTAAAGGTTTACAGATGAAAACAAATTTTAGAATATGTTAAATTGGTGATAAAAGTGTAATATAAACTTTAGAAAAGTATACCAAGCCAGGTGAATTTTATCAGGACAAGCAAAATGGTAAAAATTAGCCTATATGATATTGCTGAATTCTTGTCATTTTGTTTTTCCTCATAAAATTCACCCGGCTTGGTATACTTTTCTAAAGTTTATATTACACTTTTAGCACCAATTTTTCATTGAAATATTACTAATATTTTCTAAGTCTATTTCCTTTTCCAGTTCTATGGAGAAAAAATTCAAGAATTGTCCACTTTTCTGAACTTGTGACATGATTTTTAGTATCTTCCAAAGAAATAATTTGTTTGTATCATCTGTCCTTAAAACGATATAATTAATTTTTGTAAAACATATTAAATAAAAAGTTTTGATTAAAAATGTTTAACTTTACTTTAAGCTTTAAAATGACAACATTCAAAACTCACTTAAGCTGTAATTACTTGCATCGTATGCATCAGCAGTAATATTCACAAATAATAAACTTAAAATACATATCCAACAAATTAAAACATGTTACCCCGTATCTCTTACCGAACGTCTATAACTCGATACTGGATATTGGAACAATATGAAAAAAATACAGTTATGGCATATTGCATATAATTATCCCTAATGTCCTATGCCGATTAAGTTAATATTTTGTCAACCTAATTTTTTAGAATACATAATGCAGTGATTTTGAAGGTAACATAGATAATAACTATTTTTGTATTCAGATTGTTGAAAATTGACGATACATTTTGAAGATTATTCTCCAATAAATACAAAATATTTCATAGAATCACAGATGTTGGTACAGTGTAGTAAGAAACTCTAGCATCTTTTTAAATGTTTTAAAATGATCATTGTGAGCTTTCACAATTTCTGTAGATGTAATGCAACAAAAACCAAAATTTCAAAGTTCCATTATTATTGAAGAAGCAGTCATCTATGATTTCAAAACCCTTTTTTTTTATTTTCGAGAGGAAAGGTTGTTTAAAGAAAAACTGATACGTTACAAAGTAAAGGACTTTTGAAAAAAAGTCATTTTAAATTTTCTAATGCATAGATTTTTTCCTATTTAATGAAGCTTACAGTGAATAAGGCACCAAAAGGGAGTTGGGGAGCGTCTGGGGAACATCTGTAACGGTCCCCGTTACAATTAGCACTAGTTATAGTTTATTATTAATTCTATTTCTGCTTTACTTTGTGGTTTGAATTAGAATCTGAGTCTGTATGATAGATTTTATTGATCATAATAAGTAATTTACACTTCCAAGCTGATTGACTTTTTCAAACTGGTATTCAACTTTATTTTTTAAAATTATAACATTGTATAAATGTTTCTGAAACGTAAGGAATTATTGTTAATATTTGTATATAGTTAACCTGGTTTTGTGATTCTGATCAGTTCTAGCAGTGCACCTGAAGGTATGTGACCACTTCCGAACCCTCCCGAACAAACAACACATGGGTATGTACCTAAAAATTAAAGACAACACAAAGTTTAGACATTTTTGACGATGTCATTTATATAAAATTTACATTCACCTTTTAGACAGTTTTATAGGAAGGTTGGGTTTATTAATTTTACCGTTACAGATGTTTGGAGAAGGCTCTACATCCAGAAATTCGCACAGAAACTTCTGGTAGATGTTTTTCATTTTCGCCTTACGGAGCATGTTTTCACTGGGACCCAATGCGTGCGGTTGTTTGAAACCTTTCTTGACCAACTGTTAGTTTGGAAAAAGAAGGTTTTATTTAGAGCTTGTAAGATATCGCATGACCCAAAACTAATGTTTGTTTTACTCCAGCTAAAAAGCTGTGGAGGAATAAATGAATCATTTTACACGGTCACATCATTCGCCTGTCCCATTATCCGTACGGACGGTACAAAATTTTTTAACAGTAACAGCTTACTTTTTAAATTGAAAATTTGCTCACATTTACCAAAGTTTGTATATCCGAGAGTAAAGTCACTAAAAGAAAAAAGAGTGTTAAACTTGTCTAGTCACTAATTTTCACAAAAGAACAATGTAATCCCGGTCAACATACATCTGATTTTATAACCGAAACCAACGACATCAAAATATCATTTTACGACTTTTTACGACTATTCCCCATGATAAAATAAAATTCCATAATTTTTAAAATTTTATTTCGGATTTCAAAAACATTCCAATTGTGCACACAAGTTCTCTAAAATTTATATTTAAAAGAGATGATTGACTTCTGATTAACAATTTATAAATCCAACAATTTGTTCGAATTTCATTGGGCACTAATTACGCCCCGTTATTAAAAGACCTAATCTTACCTCTTCAGCTACCAAGCCCGTGCCTGCTACCACGTCTATGAGTTGAATCGTATCTTTGTTGCTTGGAAAGCTTCGGTCAGCGGCTTCAGCAGCGTACAGTGGTCCATTGTACCTACCAGGCTGCAGGTGTTAAAACGATAGAGTACCTTGATATAATTTGTTTTAAGGAGCATCCACATTTTTTTCTTACTTGAATTTAGGATGTGACTTAAGAAACTACTTCCTATAATTTTTTTTTTACCAAATTACATTATTGGTATGAAATGTTTTAATTTGCTTGTAAATTTAATATGTTTATGATCTTCGTCTAATATGTACAAACGGAAAAATCTACAATTTTTTTTTCACTATGGAACAATGAAAATTTATTTCTAAGATATTTGTTCATGTAAATAGTTACCGTTTCGTAATGGTCCTAGTTGTTGTAGTAGTCGATGATTTGTTGTTTATTTAGACCGCCAGAGAAAACTCGGGCGTTGGCTTCAAAGACCTTTTTGTCTTCATGGTCCATATTCTGGGATTTTTCATATACTTTTCAAATCAATAAAACATGAATATATATTTTAATGTAAATTACTTCATACAATATAATATTTTTTTGGAACCTTTCCTAAATTGTTAGACTTCTTTATCACCATAGACACCACTTTAGGATATAATGTTAGGTGGAAACATGATAACAAGCAACCATCATTTCCCACTTTTGATCTAAATGTTGTGCATTTACTGCCTTGTGGATACTTCTGTCTTCGTTTATCATATGCTGAGATTGTCTACTACATTTATTATTTTCAATTAATATACGAAAAGTCATACAAACCTACCTCAAATACCCCTTACACTAATCGACTTCCTGACAAAAGTGATGCTATCATCCAAATACATAGAATTGTTTGAGCATTTACATGTTTGTGTCTACCTGCTTCCTTCCGATATACAACTACATAGGGAGTTTTCTTGTCGTTTTTTTTAGGTGTGGCGTTACATATTAAAGATCTAGCACTGCAGCCCCATTTTTAATTCATAGTAAGTGAATTCCTGCCTGCAATACCTGCAATGTCAGATTGCTGAATTCTTCTGTCGTCATTTGAGAACATGTAAAACTTCCCCGGTAAGCACTTCATTCTGGCCCTCGACAGTTACGCTTCCAGAAATGCAATCTAGTCTTTTCAGTTACAAGTAGTTTTATCTAAGTAGATCAAATAAATTTATAAAAATTTGCTTTGAAGATGAAGAAAATACAATGTTCAGAGTTATTTGTAATAGAAGAATTAATTACTAGTATGTAATTCCCATTTCTATAGGATACTTATTTTGCATTCATCAGACTGAAATTTTATAACCATTGATTTTTTTTTAAAAAAAGTTTATATACCCCAAGCTCCTACATTACGTACTACTTGTAATAAATGGTATGCAACAATAGTACCCCAATCTCTGTTCACATTTAATCAAATGATGTTTGTGAAAATCGTTGTCATCCAAGAAATAAACTGTACACCTGTAAATGTCTTGTGAATACGCGCATCCGTATAGTATGTCCTTATCATCTGAAAAAGTTACACGTTTTTATAATTCAAAACTGAAATAAATCAAATACGATCTAAAAATATAACACGACGTGTGTTCTTTTTTATTATACAATATACCTATTTACTAAAATTCTTAGGGTATATTACAATGCATGCTCATCGACAAACTATATACATGTAGCTCAACTCAAACATTTATTTTTGTGCGGCAAGAATCTGCATTGCCCCGAATATGTGAGTTTTCTCGTGAGTGTCATAAAAGTCACGCAGAGTTCCTTCCTCCTTCATTTTCTGCACTCTCTGCACCATGTCTTGAATTTCGATCTCAGAGCACGTGTCCCAAAATGACAAATCATTCCTCCAATCTTCTTGTAATGGTCCCTCCAAGTTATCATGTCCGGGGTGATAATCTGTTGTTAACGTGTTGAGAGCCGCCTTCAGTGTTAGCCCAGCCTCGGTCAATATGTCTTTCATCTGCTTATGATAGGGGAATTTCTTGGTTTCTTGTTTCAATGGTCCTGGAACCAAATGAGTAAACCAGTGGGCATCTACTTGCTCAGGAGTTAAAATGGTAACGGTCAACACACCTCTTGGTTTTAAAACTCGATAAACTTCTTTCATCGTTTTAGCTATGTTTGGATACGATTTTCCATCCGGATTTATCTCTAAATGTTGTAGTACCTAATATAATTATAAAAAAATAAATATAATAATAATGTTAAAAAAAAGAGTAATCTTTAATAATGTAGAATATATTGACGTGTTGAGGATTATTCAGTTTAATGCTGATGACTTTTGTGTTGCTGAGATAAACGACGAAAGTCTTGGAAAAGATTTCAATGAGTGATAACATAACTCCAAATACGGTATCTCGAAGAAGAATGTGAAATAGCTTCAATTTTCTAGGAAAATATTGAGCAGTATGTTAAGAATGCATAAGAAGACCATTTGACGAAAAATACAAGAATAAGAAAAATAATTTTAAAGTACCATATTCATCATAAGGCTGTCAAAAGAATTATCTTCAAAAGGAATATTCGGAAGCACTCCTGTTTGGAAGCTAAGCTTGGTCTTCAGATTTGGGGACTGTAGTTTCTCTCTGGCCATACTAAGCATCCCGTCACTTGCGTCAACAAGAGTCAAACTGCGGGGTTCGTGGTCCAGGAAATATCTCGCGTAGTTTCCAGTCCCACAGCCAGCGTCCAGAATATCCATGTCCTGTAAAATGAGGAAAAAATTATACGTTTATTGCATAGTCGCCAATGTGACGTATAGGGGTTAGAGCGTCTGGTCTACAGTCGCAAAGAAAGGAGTTTATCCCACTGTGGGACTCGGAAACCGATCCTTCGGATTAGACTGTATAAACCGAGGTCCAATGTCGCAGTAGGTGCTGGCACGAAAAAATATCCCTCCCTGTTCAACACCCCTTATAGCCGAGTATAAGACAAAATTTGCAGCTCTCCACCGGCAAGTGGTGGTACCTCCATATGAGTTAAAATTCTCGAGAGGGACGTTAAACAATATACAACTAATCAATCATACAACATAATCCATGACTTCAAATATCTCATTATTTGCAGTCACCGTTTGGCGCTATTTACTCTGTGCAGAAGCTTAAAGTGCACTCTTGGAAATTCGCAACGAATGGCTTATATTTGTATTCATATGAAGCAGAATTTCTTCAAAATCTTACACATGAGAAAAAGAATCATTTATCGTGCCTTCAACTTGACATTTAAGATATATAGAAGACTATTATAGATTAACAATACTTAATTCCATTCGAATATCAACACGAAATGTCCCAGTGAGCTTGAATTTTAAGGCACCACTAGTCTGAGACATCATTTTCGTACTAGATATTTTATTTGAAATAGACGTTGATGGTAATCTAACAACAAAGCTTAGTGGTAACCGTGATGGCTTCAACTTTTCAATCCTCAACTTCCCTTACTTCGTCAGTAATATACCCGGCATATGGATTTACATCTCTTGGGTGATTCATTGTGCAGAGCATGAACCAGAGCATAAAACAAATTTTTGAACTTTAACCTAATCGTTTGGGTTTATTTTACCCCCCACTATACTTTAACTTGTACTTACCGACTGCTATAAGTCTTGTCAACTTCATGAAATATAATCCAATTATAACACAAAATGAATTAATCCAATGCACACCAGACTGCAGCATGCGCTTTAATGCTATTCCATTTGGCAAACCTTCGTCGATTCCGTCACCTTATCAGATGAAGTGGGAGTAGGCCGAGGTGTGCCGAAGGCAACATGATGTGATGTAGAAATTAACATGTTAACATGTATAGTACATGAAGAAATTTTAAAATGTGTTGTGTGATTGTTGTGTCGAGGGGGGAGGGGGGTTAGTAAATTTAAAAAGGTCCTATTATGAGCAAAACATTTATCAAAATCTAATTTACATCATTAATAGAATTCAAACTGGTATATAATGAATTAAGCATGTAAAATATATATAAGATGTTCTGAGTTAATTATAGTTCACAGGGTCTGAGAATTTCATATTCAATTTGATGATTACATGTAAATTATAGAATTATTTTGACTTTTTCCTTGGAAAGCCGCCCAATATGTAGGAGCGTGTATTTAGAGGCAAACACCTTAGTGCGGGTATTACTGTCTCATGACAGCATCTAGTTAGATATTACTAAAAACGTGTCAATTTTGGATCAATTTTTCTGGACTTTCAGTATATATTTACTATATTTGTGACAATTCGCTGAAAGAATTCATAAGAAATAATTTAAAAGATATTTCAGAACTAGCATAACACATTTCACTGCATAAAACAGCTTTGTGTGCAACCAGTATGGAAAATAGGAATCTAAAATTAACGTTACTGTATCTATATTTCAAAAGGGAAATATTGATCATTTTCTTCTAAAAAACCTTCCGCCACAAAAATAGTTCCTGGCTTAATCCTACTTGAATGGAATTTAATCGCGGTTCTTTCCTTGAATAAAGTTCAATTTGCATTGTATAATCCAGATATTCAATCTTAGAATTTAAAAATGATGCAGAGGTCCAGACCAAAATCTGCTCAAAAGCTCAGGACCGAACCTCCTTAAGTAGCATTCTAAATTTATGTAAGAAAAAATAGGTGTGTTCTCCTTAAAACAGATTATATCAAGGTTCTCTATCTTTTAAGCACCTGCAGCCTGGTAGGTACAATGGACCGCTATACGCAGCTGAGGCCGCTGACCGAAGCTTTCCAAGCAACAAAGATACGATTGAAATCTTAGACGTGGCAGCAGGCACGGGTTTGGTAGCCGAAGAGGTAACATTGGGTCTTCTTTGAATGGGGCGCAATTAGAACTCATGAAAATTCCAACAGATTATCGGATACATTGAAATTGTCAATCAAAAATCACACATCTTTTAAACACCATTCTTGGAGTACTCGAGTGTACAATCAAAATGTTTTTTATTCCAGATTGCAATGACCAAGATATATAAATTGACGACTTTCATTTTTTTGTTTAAAAGGCAGCTGTTTCTGGTATCAAAACTCCGAGAAGTGTTAAAAAAATTATGCTGTAGAGTTTAATTAAAAAATCAGAGTGTCAAGTTTTAAGGTCTAAATTTGAAGCCCTTCACCCGGGTATGGTCATATCTCTATTTGAGTGAAGAATTGTCGAATTGGACGTAAAACACCATGCAAACAATCAATCAAATGTTAATTTTTTTCTTACAGTGAATTTAACCCCAATTAAATAATCATTCGTTAAGGTAAGTCACTTCTTCTCAATCAAAAAAACCTGAACTTGTTTGTCCATTAGAAAATTTTGTTTCGATTGTTTCGATGATACAAGATTTGAGAGACTGTACAGTATGGTTTATTCTTCCACACCTAATTAGCTGTAGTAAAACAAATACTACGTTTAAGTATTCGGCCAGATGATATCTCTAAACTAAAAACTTTTTTCTCCAAATTTACAGTTTTACAAATTATTTCAACATTTTATCTTATTTAATGCCAGTCGCCATTTGACGTAGCGGGTTTGCACTGGAATCACGGACCTGACATCTTCGCAAACCACGGCCTAAATGTACGATTCTCACCAGTTATGGTTCTTTGTTGACCACACTCACTCACCGTGAGCTCTCTGTTCTCAAAATGATATTAAATGATTGCCTAATAATTGGTTTAGTCAAAATATTATTCATCCTCGCTATGACAGGGGTCTATCTGCAGAAACTGGTGTTATGTATAATCCTTGACCATAGACCAAATACGAGGGTTGATCCAAAAGTAATGTCACAACTTTGATAAAATTGCTACAAATCGACGTAAAGCAACAAAATTATACATGATGGAAGCTTTATTGTGACATTACTTTTTGATCAACCCTCGTAATTAGATCATGTAAAGTTTCTGCAGCTACTAGGCGTCCCAAGTCGACATTTCAACATGTTTTCTCAGGGCCATTGACAATGAGAGGATAAATGTTATGCAGCAATAAGTTGCATATTATGTAACAATGCAAACGAGGTCTGTATATACAGTGTATATCAAACGTAGAGAAATTACGTCTTTATTTTTCGTATTGAGAGGACAAAACAAGCTGGAGTTAGTGTAAGTCACGTAAGTATTCCATTAAGATTTGCAAAAGAAAAATAGAGTGAAGTGAGGCGACCATTGACCGATATGTCTTATATCAACATTACTGAACTAGTGAGGGTCAATTGGTTTAAGGCCGAAAATACACGATATCCAGTGTACAAATTAATACGCACTGCCCTGGGAGCACATACTAGTATCTAGTTCTATGGTATTCCGGGCTTCGTTAAAAAGTTTTTTTAATCCAGTGAAAAACCATTAGAACAATTAAAATTCGTGGGAACGAAATAAAATTCGTGGGAACTAAATAAAATTCGTGGCTACGAAATAAAATTCGTGGGAACTAAATAAAATTCGTGGCCACGAAATAAAAGTTGTGCTATATAAACCATATGTAGCTTTTTCTCTCTTATGTATTGACATAGAGATCGTAATTTAGACGCCAATGTGTGCCTACACGCGCGCGCGGAACTGCAAATAAAAATTGAGAAGATATGTTATTTACATGTAGCTAATATGTACTTCACAAATTTATTGCTAGATGTTTCAATTAAATAGCGTGTTATTGTAAAGCTTTTCTTCGTCAATCACCCAATGTTTATTTGTAATAATCAGTGGCAGAGTAGGCCCCTATTATCGGGAACGTGACATCTTAAAAATAAAAGCAATACTCAGATATTGTCATGATTGTTTTCGCATAAAACTCAACTGTTTAATACAAATGAAAGTGTGTGCTCTTCAATATAGGTACATGTATTATATGGGGAAAAACTAGTGAGATCAGTTTTGACCATTTATAGGTTTAATTAATGGTCACCACAATTATTCGTTCATCAGCTCTTCATGCAATTAACCGGCAAAAATCAAAGTTCAATAATCAATGATAATTCAGGAATATTATTCAATACCCTTAACGATTTTATATAAAAATCCATTTGGCTTATTCCAATTGTTTGGCTTATTCCAATTGAACGATAATAATACATAAGTCCGTTCATCTTGAATGACATACAAATGAAGAAGCTAAAAATGACATTATATAGCACAACTTAATTTCGTGGCCACGAATTTTATTTCGTTCCCACGAATTTTTATTTTGTTCCCACGAATTTTTATTTCGTGGCCACGAATTTTATTTCGTTCCCAAGAAATTTTGTCGTGGCCACGAATTAATAAAAAAAATCTCATACCATGTCCTATACCAGCCACCGTATTAACAAATAGATGCTTGCTTTTAAAAGTAGGTCATGAGCTGGAAAGTGAAAGTATATATATACTACCCCGGGGGTAGGGCAAGGCCACAATGGCCAACCAAAGTTTTACATAGAAATATGTAGGAAAATTCTTTACAAATCATCTTCTCAAGAATAGCAAAGCAATGATTTGTCATGAGACTACTTTTGGATTTAAACTTTTCAATAATAATTCAATTTCTACTTTTTCCTAGCCACAGTGCTCAGGTGAGGGATGTGGCCCATGGGCCTCTTGTATTAACAGAGGAGGTCGTTTTGTCCAAGTCTTCTGCATCCTTTCTCGGCGTAATTCAAGAATGAACGGTGACCTGATGAAGCGCTGATCGTTATCATACGTCATGTCCGTACACCGCAGGTATCGCAATAGGAAGCAACAGGTGAGGGATGTGGCCCATGGGCCTCTTGTATTAACAGAGGAGGTCGTTTTGTCCAAGTCTTCTGCATCCTTTCTCGGCGTAATTCAAGAATGAACGGTGACCTGATAAAGCGCTGATCGTTATCATACGTCATGTCCGTACACCGCAGGTATCGCAATAGGAAGCACAGACATCTGAAATATGGATAATACCCCCCCCTTTTTTTAAATAAAAAAAAAGTAAGAGTATATAATACCTCGTAAATATAAAATTTCCCCGTCAAACACATCTATATGTCGTTATATGCAAGCAGATTGTACTTTTTCTCACGTTTAAAGAATGGCCCTATTCGGTATAATAAAAATACACAAGGTAAGAAACAAAAGTTGTAAACAAACGGGGGTTCCCCACTTCGAGTAAGGTAATAACTGTGTTACCTATCATAATTTTGCAAACACTTTGTCTGAGAGATGTTCTTTTACTAGTCTCTTAAACCTAAACCCCGCCATTGATGGTTAATATGTCGTAATCGGACGATTTATGAATCGGATACATAAAATTTTCTCCATTCGCAGCGCTGGAGGGCAGAAGGATAAAACGTACGCTCATGTAGGACCTTAGGTCCCCTGCTCAGTTCACGGCTATCGGGCCTGTTTACTCCGCTACAAAATGTAGTGCGTTGAGTACGTAAAATGAAAATAGAATAAATCGAAATACTGTGAAGTCCTTGCAGTGTAAAAAAATCCCAGAAAATTTATTTTTGTCAAAGGAATAACCATCTGATGGGTATTAGAAGAGAAAGAGGGGGGATGCTGAGCAACATTAACTGCAATATTATAAGATATATGATATATAAGAGTTTAACATTTACGGATTATGTTGGGTGACCTGTGGTCTCCCGTATGATTTTATTATTCCATGCAAGGTTATAGTATCTATATAACACAGTACCTAACCTATAACACAGTGCCTAACCTCTAATCTCCTTACTAATAGTAAGCGACTCAGAGTAAACGACGTCCTGTCTGCATTCGCAGATCTCTAACAAGCAGGGGGAGGATGAAGATCTTGCCCCCTACCACCCCCTACCTTTTCATTCGCTCGGACTTTTCACCAGTCCTTTAACATAATGGAATAATTATTTGTTAATAAATTATTTAATGTCTCCTTTGTCTTCCTTATGAGGTCATGCTTCAATAGGCGACCTCGTCACTTTAACACTTTTTAGTAATCCCCTGATTTTATTTATCTTACAAAGAAGATGTACCCCCTGTGCACAGCAAATTCATAAACCAATCAAAACTGCATTTAAAAAAAGAAATAAAACTTTCAAAATGCACCAATTATTATTTACTTTTGGGATACATATAGTGTGTTTGAAGACAAGCAAGTTGACTAATCCTCCAAATTTCAATTACATACATTTAGAGAATTCGGAGAAATTGTGTACTTTTTCCCTGTCAAAAAATTAGGGTCAAAACTTTTGTTGGAGAGGATTCGAATAATAATTCTACACATACCATGATTTTAAATTATTGCCTACTTACAACTTTCACACATAGTAATAATGTACAAAATAACTTTAGATTACCTTTGTCTCATTCATATACTACGTATGAAATCATTATTGATGTACAATATAAGTCTTCCGCTTGTTCCCATAATCTTTATATGGATACCAGAGGTAACAAAAAGTAAATAAGACCAGAGGTCACTTTATATTGTACATTTTTCGGGCGACCATAGGTCACCTTATATTGAACATCAAATTAGAGACCAGGTGTCATCTTCTGTTCTACATCAAATGCGGGACCAGAGGCCACCTTATGTTGTACATCAGTAGGGGGACCAGAGGTCACCTTACTTTTTACATCAGTAGGGGACCAGAGGACACCTTATATTGTACATCAGTAGGGGACCAGAGAACACCTTATATTGTACATCAGTAGGGGGACCAGGGGTCACCTTATGTTGTATATCAGTAGGGGGACCAGAGGTCACCTTATATTGTACATAAGTAGAGGGACCAGAGGTCACCTTATATTGTACATCAGTAGAGGGACCAGAGGTCACCTTATATTGAACATCAGTAGGGGACATCAGTAGGGGGACCAGAAGTCACCTTATATTGTACATAAGCAAAGGGACCAGAGGTCACCATATATTGTACATAAGGAGGAAGACCAGAGGTCACCTTATATTGTACATAAGCAGGGGTACCAAAAAACACATTATATTGTACATCAGTAGGGGGACCAGGGGTCACCTTATGTTGTACATCAGTAAGGGGACCAGAGGTCCCCTTTACATCAGTAGGGGACATCAGGAGGGGGGACAAGAGGTCACCTTATATTGTACATAAGGAAGGGGATCCGGGGTCACCTTACAGTGTACATAAGCAGAGGGACAAGAGGTCACCTTATATTGTACATCGGTAGGGAGAACAGAGGTCACATGATACTGTACATCAGTAGGGGGACCAGAGGACACCTTATATTGTATATCAGTAGGGGGACCAGAGGTCACCTTATATTGTACATCAGTAGGGAGACCAGGGGTCACCTTATACTGTACATCAGCAGGGAGACCAGAGGACACCTTATATTGTACATCAGTAGGGAGACCAGAGGACACCTTATGTTGTACATCAGTAGGGGGACCAGAGGTCACTTTATATTGTACATCAGGAGGGGGACTAGAGGACACCTTTTATTATACTGTTCATCAGTAGGGGGACCAGAGGACACCTTATATTGCTCTTTATATCAGTGGGGGGGACCAGAGGTTATCTTATATTGTACATAAGAAGGGAGACTAGAGGACACCTTATTTTACATCAGTAGGGGACCAGAGGTCACCTTATATTGTAGATCAGTAGGGGGACAGAGCCTTTAGGTCAGTTTTAACATTCGTCACTAGGTGGCCCAGATGTGAACTAATATTGTACATCAATAGGTTGATCAAAGGTCTCCTTATATTTTATTTCATTATAGAGACTAAAGGTCACCATTATATTTACAATAGAAAAGGGATCAGAGGTCACCTTATTCTGTACAAGACGTCAGATTATATTGTACATCAAAAGGGGAAACAGAGGTCACCTTATATATCAATAGGGGGTCAGAGGTCACCCAATGTTGTAGATCATTATGGGGACCTATAAGGTCACTTTATATTTTACAACACAAGGGGGCCAGAGGTCACCTTGTGTTGTACATAAATAGGGAGATCAGTGGTCATAAAATAAAATTTATATGAATGCAGAGATAAGAAGTCAACGATTCTAGACCCGTTTTAACCAAAAGACATCTAAAAAGAAAAATAAAGGCGGACCAGAGGTTACAGATAAAATGCAAATTAACGGGATACTAGAGGTTCTCTTATAAGAACATGACAAGAGGCCTATGGGTCTTACAGGTCATCTGTACATCATGTAAAAACTTTAAAACAGTTGAATTTGGTTCCCGCTTTGAACCAGAGGCCATGACATTCGCAATTTTGAAAAAAAAGCACCATTGCTCATCATAACTATATACTTAGCATGCTTAGTTTGGCTACTTAATACCTATGTAGAGCGTAGGGGAACAAAAATTGCATTTCAAATAATCAGCAATAATTAGCCCATTGACCACAAAAACTCACATCCTGGGGACATACATTTCACAATTTTGGAAAAGGCACCCTTGTTCATAAAAAATGATTTATACCAAAGAACAAATTTCAAAGCATTCATTCAGTTACAGTATTTAATTAGAGTCCCCACCCCTCAATGATACCCATGAGCCAGGGGCCTTGAAATTTATAATTCTGGAAGAGGCTTCCTTGAAAATCATAATGATATGTAGTTAGTTTAATTAATATCCAGGTGCAGAGAGGAAGATTTTTTAAAGAATTAATGAATTTTAACTTTACGATTTATATAGCCCCACCGTAACACCAGAACACCTGACCTTTGGGTCATGAATTTCAAAACTTTGGAGAGAATTCCCTTCCTCATCATATCTACACATGTAGTTAGTTTGTTTAATATCCAGGGGCAGAGGGAAAGATTTTCAAAAATGCATTTCAAGATATAAATTTTTATAGCCCTGTCCTAACCCCAGGGCCCCTGACCCTTGGACAATGAATTTCATAATTTTGGTAGAAGAGTCAATGCTTATAATAATTATGCCAACAGTTAGACGGCTTGATGTCAATGAGTAAAGAAGATTTTTCAAGATTTTATCAATTGCAGTAGTTTCGCCCCAACTAGGGGGTGGAGGGCAGGGACCATGATTTAAAAAATCCCCCCTTCACCCATAGATGCTTTATGCCAAAATTGGTTGTAAATGGTTGAGGGATTGCAGAGAAAAGCTGAGAATGTTCGAATGTTTACGCACAATGCACAGCGCACAACGCCAGAAAAAAAAGAGATAGCAATAAGTCACATGAGTTGATTCAGTGACCAAATAAGGAGTCCTTTGGTCTCAATATTTATGTAAAATATTAGGTGTCTTCTGGTCTCCCTGTTAACTTACAATATAAGATGACCTCTGGTCTTCTTATTGATGTAAAATATAAATTGTCTTCCGGTTTCTTCATTGTCGTTCAAAATAGTGAGATCATTAGTTTTAATAATGTACAATATAACGTGACCTCTTGTCCCCCTACTGATGTACATATTACGAGGGCTGTTCAATAAATAATGTCCTGAACTCTATGACATACAATACAGATATCATATGGCATTAAGCTTGACTTTCTCTGATTATTGAATCTTTTAATGAATTAATAACAGTTTATGTGACCACTTTTCATCACAAAGTTTCATTGTGAGAAGCTGGAAAACAAGGGTATTCGAGACACTGCATGAAATATGAATGGTAAAGAATCAGTAAACAAAAGTGTAATTAAACCGTTCATTAAAGCTGCTGTAAAACTTGCTAAGAATCCCAAAGAAATACTCACTGAAATATGTAAAATTTATAGCAATCAATGTCTGTTTTATAAACAATTTATCAGGTGGATTTCAATGATAAAAAATTATATAATGGGCATCAAAAATGGATACCGTCCTTGCAAACAAAAAATTAAACAACTAATGTACTGTTTGCCAAATTTCAACAAATAATCACTGATGGTGTATGATTGACTATAGACACATAGTAAATTTGATAGACATTCATTTCGGGAGTAGTTCACACTACATGTTTTAAAGAAACGTTTGACAGTCAAAAAAGCTTAGTACTTAAAAGTCACCCTATGTATATTTAAAAAATGAGTGAAAACGACTGCGTGTAAGAATATCTAAACAACTATTAAAAATATCAGTAATTGTAGTTATCCACTTTTGTTTGAATTTCAAACAGATAATGAAACTTGAATCTATTGCTTAAAACCTTCAAAACAAGGTTTACAATAAGATGTACTGGACAAAAACAGCAAAGGTCTGAGAAGAGCAGAGAATTGCAAGAGCACAAATACAAATTTAGTTGCAATTTTCTTAAATATTAGTGGTCTTGTTGTTCATATTCGTATTCGGGGAGGCAGTTTAATTGCTGGAGGAATCTAGAGAATAATTTTTTTTTGCAAAAAACAAAAAACAAAAGGTTAATGAGAATCAGGAATCCACTACATTAGATTTTTTCATGACAGCGTCCAAACCCACACGCCCTGAAGAGTAAAGGAGTCTTGGGAATAAACAGGAAGTTAATGCTCTTTCACATTAACAATATCCGCCAGATCTTTCGCCTTTTGACTTGTTTCATTTTCCAAACTTGTAAAAACGCATTTCAAAAGGAAGAAACGAGTCCAGTAAATCATAGGATCTGCAATAATCCAGTATACAAAGGGTCATACCCAAAAATGAGTTCTAAAAACAATCAGAATTTAGATTAAAAAAATGTTACGGACATGTATTTTAATTAAAAGACAATATTAGGTTAAATCATTATGACTACATTATTGAAAAGCGTCTTTTGTTTCTTTCCGAGCACCGAAGATATTATTTATTGAACAGCCCTCGTACATGTATAAGGTGACCTCTGGTCCCCCTACTAATGTAAAATATAAGGTAACCTCTGGTCCCCGTACTGATTTACAATATAAGGTGTCGTCTGGTCCCCCTACTGATGTACAGTATAAGGTGACAGATGTACAATATAAGGTGTCCTCTGGTCCCTCTACTGATGTACAATATAAGGTGTCCTCTGGTCCACCGTCTGATGTACAGTATAAGGTGACAGATGTACAATATAAGGTGTCCTCTGGTCCCTCTACTGATGTACAATATAAGGTGTCCTCTGGTCCACCTACTGATGTACAGTATAAGGTGACCTCTTGTCTCCCTACTGATGTCCAATATAAGGTGACATCTGATCCATCTGCTTATGTACAATAAAAGGTGACCCCTGACCCCCTTACGTATGTACAATATAAGGTGACCCCTGGTCCCCCTACTGATTTACAATATAAGATGACCCCTGGTCTCTCTACAGATGTACAATATAAGGTTACCCCTGGTCTTCCTACTGATGTACAATATAAGGTGACCACTGGTCTCCCTACTGATGTACAATATAAGGTGACCTCTGGTCCCCCTACTGATGTACAATATAAGGTGACCTCTGGTCTCCTTATTGATGTACAATATAAGGTGTCCTCTGGTCCCCCTACTGATTTACAATATAAGGTGACCTCTGGTCCCCCTACTTATGTTCATTTTAAGGTGACCTCTGGTCCCCTACTGATGTACTGTACAGTATAAGGCGACCACTGGTCCCCCATCTGATGTACATTATAAGGTGACCTCTGGTCCCCCTACTGATGTACAATATAAGGTGTCCTCTGGTCCCCATACTGATGTACAATCTAAGGTGATCTTCGTTCCCTCTACTTATGTACAGTATAAGGTTACCCCTGGTCTTCCTACTGATGTACAATATAAGGTGACCACTGGTCTCCCTACTGATGTACAATATAAGGTGACCTCTGGTCCCCCTACTGATGGACAATAAAAGGTGACCTCTGGTCTCCTTATTGATGTACAATATAAGGTGTCCTCTGGTCCCCCTACTGATTTACAATATAAGGTGACCTCTGGCCCCCCTACTAATGTACATTTTAAGGTGACCTCTGGTCCCCTACTGATGTACTGTACAGTATAAGGTGACCACTGGTCCCCCAACTGATGTACATTATAAGGTGACCTCTGATCTCCTACTGATGTACAATATAAGGTGTTCTCTGGTCCCCATACTGATGTACAATCTAAGGTGATCTTCGTTCCCTCTACTTATGTACAGTATAATATAAGGTGACCACTTGTCCCCGTACTGATGTACAATATAAGGTGACCTCTGGTCCCCCTTATGATGTGCAATAAAAGTATACCTTTGGCCCCCTATTAATTTAAAATGTAAGGTGACTTATAATCCCTTTAATGATGTACAATATAACAAATGGGTAAGGTGACCACTCATCTCCCTACTGGTATAATATAAGTTACCTCTGGTCCCCCTAATTTCTTTCACGTTTCTGCTAATATATATATTAGAAAGTAGATCTGTACAAAGTTATAAATATGATTATTTTGGAGTAAGACAAAGAAAACTGTCTATCATATAAAATTCAATTAATATATAAGGTGACCTGAGGTCTACGTATTGATATGGATGAATTTACTTTTGTGCCTTTAATGCCTGAAGATTTCCTAAAATGTGTTATTACTACGCAAATGACGAACTATTTGCGGGGGACCCGAGGTCCTAGTTGAGCGTACGTTTTATCCTTCTGCCGCTGGAGGTGGTTTTGGAGCTGCTTTTCTGTTTCGCTTTATCTGATTGGTTAATTGTAATACAGTTTAAATATCTAACTGCGTTACGTTACATTCAAATTTGTACAAATTAAAGTCATTTTGTTAGAACAATCATCTTTTTTTCTTGCATCAAATGAATGAAAATTAAATTATAAGCAATGAAATGAATAGCTACCCATTTTATACGGTATAAACTGGGTTGGGGCAGTTTACGCTTTATAAACAGCGAAAACTGTGTAAACTGTTTTAACCCAGTTTATACCGTATAAAATGGGTAGCTATTAAATTCATTCCTTAAATAAACATCAGCTGCTCCAACTAAGCTAGCCTGGCTTACAGCATAGGTGTTGTATTATTTGAGGTGTAGTCTGTCAAATAATGATCAAGTGGAGGTTATACTAAAACGGTCTCTGAGGAGGCTTGACCCCGAATGTTTATGTAAACTCTGAATTAAAAAAATAATTAAACTTTGTAATTTTCAATCTTTGTCTTTTTATAGCCTGTTTTAGTAAATGCTACATGTTATCTTGTTTTGTTTGAAACAGTTGATGGTCAATATTGATAAAGTAGAAGTTAGAACAGAAAAACTTCCAGTATTACTTTATCAAGAGCAACAAAAAATGAGTTATCCCTCTATCAGATGTAAGCAAACAAAGGTTTTAAGCGAAATTCATCAGGAATTTTAAGTTTTGTTGTACCTGTATTCTGATTAACATTTTTGATTGCCCCTCTGCATTATTTCAAATTGAAAAACGTATAAATTTGTTTGATTCTGTAGATGACCATTTCTCATTCTAATATTGACATTTGTCTAAAAAATCAGGGTATGACTAAATCTGGTTCTTTAAAATAACAGTGAAAATTCAAAATATGTGTATTTTACAATAGTCAGCTTTAAATTAGGCTTTAATAAAATATGTATATTTAATGAATAAATTATCTATCTACAGAAACTGTAGCGTCATGGTTTTATGTATAATCTTTCACCATAGACCAAAATATAAAATCATAACGCTGTACAGTTTCTGCAGCTATCAGGGGTCCCGAGTCGACATGTCAATGTGTTTATACTCAGGACCCAGAACATTGAATGTTATGCAGCAATAAGTTGCAGCAAACGAGGTCATTATAATTACATGTATATAAACATATCAACCGTAGAGAAAATACGTCTTTATTTTTTCGTGTTGAGGGGACAAAATAAGCTGGAGTTGGTGTAAGTCACGTAAGTATTACATTAAGATTTGCAAAAGAAAATAGAGTGAAGTGAGGCGACCATTGAATCGACCGATATGTCTTATATCAACATTACTGAACTAGTGAGGGCCAATTGGTTTAAGGCCGAAAATACACGATGTCCAGTGTACATGTTCAAATACGCACTGCCCTGGGAGCATATATCTAGTTCTATGGTATCTCCGGGCTTCGTTAAAATATTGGTTTTAATCCAGTGGTAAATTGTTCGAACAATTGGTATATATGTACAATAATGTAGATTAGAATTAGAATTGTAAATGAAAATCTTTAGCTCGTGAAGTAATTAACAGATAGATGCTTGCTTTTAAAAGTAGGTCATGAGCTGGAAAGTGAAAGTATATGTATTAAAGGTAACAAAATGATCTCTCATATAATACTCTGAAGAAAAGGCGTTTTCTTTCTTTGTTGACTTATTCTGAACAGATATATGAATTAAAAGTCTATGATAACAGGATAAGGCTATTAATGAAAAAGTGGGTTAAAGAATACCATTTTCAATGAACTTGTAGGAGATACGCATGAATTCCATTATTCTCTATCGATAAGTTGATGGCTCCGACTCGAGGGGGAGTATTAAAACAAGCCATCAACTTCTCAATTAAGAAATGAATTTAATTTTTGAAGATTCATGAGGTTATGAACTACGACGCTTAACGCCGGTGCATATTTCAAGAAGCGCGTTAGCGCTTCTTGATAAATATACCGGCGTGAAGCGTTGTAGTTCATATACCTCATTAATCTTCAAAAATTTAATTCATTTCTTATATTTACACTTGACTTGCCATAAATTTACGCCATTCAACTGTCATTTTTAAAGCAAAAGTGTGCACTACATTTTTTGACGTCAAGTGCAGTATTCTGACTTAACAATGGAGATATTCATGCTTATTCGTGGTATATATGTAATGTAGTTCATGAGAACATGAACTGCATTTTATTTTGTAAAGAATCATAGGGGTAATTTATTGGAAATGTAAATATTAGAGAATAGAATTCCATTTTTGAAGTCGATGCTCAAAACTTGACTCAAAATTTGAACCTTACCAATTTTAAGCTAACTAATCTTATCTTTCTTTTAAATTTTGTAGGGATATTAGTCCACAAGTCAGTCAGTTTTGACGATGAGTAATATAACAGATTACAATGAGGTTTGTAAGACGTACGACAAGGGAAGACGAGCAGCGGGCGCCTTTGTCCTTAAATCCCTAATGGAGAATTTTACTGGAAAGAGCATTCATGTAAGCTATATGTTTAAAGACTAGATTTGGATGTTTTGTAATGTTAATATAATTACCTTCAAAACGAACATATAAGAAATGGCATGCTTCAATGTCTGTCTTACAATTTTGTAAAAATCTAGTAAATAATATAAGTGGTATCAGTGTAATTTAGAAATTATAAAATGTAGCTGAGGCATGATATAAGTGTAGGAATAACAAGAACGTATTACAACCTTTTAATAAAATATATGGAAATTAGTGTTCAAACTTAGAAGTCCATTCAGACAATGCCATTCAGAAGTAGAGCAATCACGGACCTCTTAAACATCAGAGGTGGATCAGGTGCCACAGAAGAGTGATCTTTGTCATGACCAGGAAATAACGGGAATATCCGTCGAAAATTCAATGTGTATATAATATATAACAGTTAATATGAAAAATGTCAATCAGCATTTGATTCCATGATAGATTGACAATGTATGATAGAGGTGACAAGGTGATTGTATCGACCATACGACTTACGAAATGATGACTTTAAACGAGAATGTTGATGTCCTTGTTTCAGCAATTTGTGTGTCAATAATTTACCTCCGTTTAGAAATTATTCATACGTAGAACATGCTCTTGCATATCGAATCAACTGAGATATATTAACTACGTATGCAGGTGATGAAGGTATATTGCTGCATAAGTAAGGGAAGTTGGCGAAAGAAAAGTTAAAGTCATAACGTTTACCACAGAGCTTTGTTGTTAGGTTACCATCAACGTCTTTTTTTAGTAAATTATCAAGTACGAAAAAGATGTGTCAGACTAGTGATATCTTTAATACCAAGCTCAAAAGGACATATCGTGTCGATATACGAATGGAATTAACTATTGTAAATTTAAAATACGTCTTCCGTATATCTTAAATGTCAAGTACTAGTTGAAGGCACGGTTAGTGTTTTCTTTTTCTCTCGTGTAAGATTTTGCACAAAATCTGCTTCATATGAATTCAAAAATAAGCCAATCTTCAAGCTTCTGCACTGGCTAAATAGTAGAAAATTTACTCAATTTTTAAGTCCAGCACATACGCAAACTCGCCCTCACATACTTTTACAGACAAACAGGTATGGTACGCAAGTACATGTACTCGCATATACGTGCACCCCTCTTTTAAATTTGGAAATGGCCATAAACAGTCTTTAAAACGTTCCATTACCCTACGTGAACGCTGAGCAAGAGCAAGAAAAAAAGACCGTTGAGCAAACACAAATAAGGATTAATTTGAAGTCAGGAGTTATCTGCAGTATGTAATAAACCCTGAATGTATTCACATTTACAGGACATGGATATTCTGGACGCTGGCTGTGGGACAGGAAATTATGCGAGTTATTTCCTGGACCAAGAACCCCGCAGCTTAACTCTTGTTGACGCCAGTGAAGGGATGCTTAGCGTGGCCAGAGGGAAATTACAATCCCAAAATCTGAAGTCCAAGCTTAGCTTCCAAACAGGAATGCTTCCGATTATTCCTTTCCAAGATAATTCTTTTGACAGCGTTATGATAAATATGGTACTTGAAATAATTTTTTGCATCCTTGCATTTGTACCTCAAATTGATGCCTTATGTATTCAAAACACTAAACAATTGCTCAACTTTTAAAAGAAATTGAAGCTATTAGTACTGCGGTATTTCATATTATTCTTCCAGTTACCGTATTTGGAGACATGTTATCACTCTTTGTAATCTTTTCCAAGACTGTGGTCTTCTATCTCAGTAACACAAAAGTCATGAACATTAAACTGAATAATCCCCAAAACATTAATATATTCTCCATTAGTATGAAATACTCATTTTCTATGTTATATTAGGTACTACATCATTTAGAGATAAATCCTGATGGGAAAACGTATCCAAAAACAGCAAAAACGATGAAAGAAGTTTTTCGAGTTTTAAAACCAAGAGGCGTGTTGACTGTTACCACTGCAACTCCTGAGCAAGTAGACGCCCACTGGTTTGGTCATTTGGTTCCAGGGCCATTGAAACAATACGCCAAGAAATTCCCATATCATAAGCAGATGAAGGACATATTGACCGAGGCGGGGTTAACACTGAAGGTGGCTCTCAACACGTTAACTACAGATTATCACCCCGGACACAATAACTTGGAGGGACCGTTACAAGAAGATTGGAGGAAGGATTTGTCATTTTGGGACACGTGCTCTGAGACCGAAATTCAAGACATGATACAGAGAGTGCAGAAAATGAAGGAGGAAGGAACTCTGCGTGACTTTTATGACACTCACGAGAAAACTCACATATACGGAGCATTGCAGATCCTTGCCGCACAAAAATAAATGTTTGAGTTGAGCTACTTGTAATAATTTGTCGATGAGCATGCATTATAATATACTCCGAAAAAAAAGTGAATTAATTGGCATATTGTATAATAAATGCACAATTTATATTTAAGTTGTATTTGATTTATTTCAGTTTTGAAAATCACAGAAATCCCAGATTACCAACTTAATTGGGGAACAACTAGATTTACTTTATTAGGAATAAACTTTGATGCTGACTTAGAAAAAGTGCCTGAAATAAATTACCAACCAAAGCTAAAGCAAATCAAATCTATTCTTTGACAATGGGGAAAAAGGTTTTTAACACCAATAGGAAAAATCACTGTTAAAAAGACCTTGGCTTTACCAATATTAAATCATTTACTAACGTCAATCCCAAATCCATCTAATTTTTATTGTAAAGAATTAGATAAACTTTTTTTCTCATTCGTATGGAATAGTTCAACACACAGTGTTAAGAAAGATGTCATCGTTAAAAGCTATGAAAATGGAGGACTGAAAATGATAAATTTATATTATTTCATTGCTTCTTTGAAATTATTTTGGATTAGACATCTGGTTTATACAAATAAAGGGTGGGAAAATTTCATAAAAAATATGAACATTTATAAATTTACATCCTGTGGAACTGAATACATCACTCAACTTATAAAAAACTTTAAAAATAAATTCTGGATTGATGTGTTCAAGTCCTGGATTGATTTGTATAAAATCTGTAGTAATTCTGATGTAAATGTGGACTGTCCATTGTTTTATAACCCTAATATCCATATTGGAGGGAAAACCTTTTATAGTAAAAAACTTTTTGACAATAATATTAGATATATTAATGATATCATTGGAGTAGATGGTATTTTTTACAGTTTTGAATGCTTTTGCAATGCTTATCCAGATGTAAATATTCATTTTTTTTTTAGAATATTCTAGTTTAATACGTGCAGTTAAAGCTTGGATAAAGAGGAGCAATCTCGAGAAAAAATTACAAAAATCAGAAAATCCTCTTATTACGTCTAGTTTTTATCTGGTATCAAAATGAAAAAAATCAAAAAAATTCTATGAAATTCTAAATCAAAACTCTTCTATAACAGCTGGTTTTAAGAAGTGGATTTATTTATTTGAATTAGATAGCAAGGAATCCAAAATAATTCATAAATTACCATTTAAAATTACAAAAAACTGTAAACTGCAGTGGTTTCAGTACAGAATTCTGAATAAAATATTGGCAACTAATTCTTTTTTATTCAAAATCAGAAAGGTAGATTCCAAGCAGTGTAATTTTTGTCAAAGAGAAGTAGAGACAATTGAGCATATCCTGTGGGAATGTGACCTTGTACAATTACTCCTTGAAAATTTTGAATATCATCTCCAGCAGAAAAATCTCCAGTTGCCCATAACAAAAAAAAATATTTATTTTAGGCATTGAAGGAAAAAATAACGAAATTGCGAATATTATAATTCTATTGCTAAAATATTATATTTATACTTCTAGATGTACAAAAAAAACCTTTAAATGTGCAATCAGCGATATCACACTTGAATCAATTTTACCAAACACAAAAATATATATCATATAAAAATGGCGAAAAAGAAAAATTTGACACTCAATGGAACAGGTGGAACCAACTTTTTCTATAACTCTCTATCTATTCTCTCTCTCTCTCTTCTCTCTCTCCACCTATCGCTCTCTCTCTTTATATGTAAAAATACACAATTCTGTAACAAAGATTTTTAATGTTTCTGTATGAAATGAATTGTGTTAGAAAATAAAATTTAAAAAAAGAGAAAATCACAGAAACTTTTTTTTTTAGATAATATGGACATACTGATCGAATGCGCACATTCACAGGACATTCTAAGGTTCATGTCTTGGATGACAACGATTTTCACAAACATCGGTAAAATGTGAAAGGGAATTGGGGTATTATTGTTGTGTCATATATTAAGAGTAGCAAGCAATGTATGAGCGTGGGGGATGTGAACTTGTTTTTAAAATCAATGATTAAAAGTTCAGTTTGATGAATGCCGGGACAACAGTATAAAGCAAATATCCTATAAAAATGGGAATAACATAATTAATTCTTTTATTACAAATAATTCTGTATATCATATTCTCTTCATCTTCAAAGCAATTTTTTATATTTATTTAATCTACTTAGATTAAACTACCAGTAATTTTAAAAAATACTGGATTGCATTTCTGGAAGCGTAACTGTCGAGGGCCAGAATGAAGTGCTTACCGGGAGAGGCGTAAATATTCAAGACTATGACACTTTTTGTGATCAAGCAGCCACGGGTAGGAGAGAGCTATATGCGGACTCCGGACCGTGGCTTGAGACGATGCGGACCTCAAGGAATGAATCCTTACGTTGCGGATTCGACTCCCACTGCGGGACACCCCCTTTATTTAGATCCCGTGTCGCAGTAATTGCTAGCCAGAAAAATAGCCCTCGTTGCTCAAAATTTATTTTCAAAAGGGACGTTAAACAAACAAAATCATCCATGCCACCGTCTTTCAGTACTCACAGTACTTTGATTCATATTAATTGTTAAACCATTATACACAAACAGAATTTTTGACGGATTTGCTGTTATTTTCCGATCATGACAAGGAGCACACAGCGAGTGTTACCGGTATGCTCACTCCTCCATGGCACCTGATCCCTCCTCTGATGTTCTGGAGTTTCGTGTTTGCTCTGATCCTATTTTAACGACGTTCGATCCTGATATTTAAAGTCTTAAACTTTTTTTGCCAAGTATATTTTTAGCTTCTACATACATAGATTAATTAAAATTCAAATAAAAATATGGGGGTCAATATGCTTTTTTTAGCGCTACAGTACATTTAATATGACCTTTCTGCACTGAAATTTGTGTCTTAATCAAAAATTACATATTCGACGTTTCCCTTCAATATTTTTATCCAATTAATGCATGAAACAAAATGAACTCTTAAGTCTGTTTTAAAAAAGACACTTTAAAATTGTGGTGAAGAAAAAGTTTCAAATAGCTTCGCATAATCAATTATTTGACCTTTCTGCACTAATAAATGTGATTTTTCTGGCATTGAAAATTTAATAAGAAAGATAATTATTTTACAGTCTTAAACTTTTTCTGATTTTAAGCAAATAGGTCAAAGTTATCTTGAATATTTAGAAAAGAACATCCAAAGTGGGGGTATATGATGAAAATTTTCAAATATTACTAAAAAAGTGTCAATTTAACGTTAAAATTGACTCAATTTGTTCCGGGATTTTCAGGATATATTTACTATAATTGTCACACTTTGTTGAAAGAATTCATAAGAAATACTTTAATAGATATTTTAGAACCAGCATAACACGTTTTACTGCAAAAAACAGCTTTCTGTGCAACCAGCATGGAGAAATGGGAATCTAAAATAAACAATACAGTTATAATTCAAAAGGAGAAAAACTTATCATTTTCGTCTAAAAAAACCTTCCGCCACAAAATATAGTCCCTAGCTTAATTCTACTTAAGTGGAATTTAACCGCGGTTTTTTCATTGAATATAGTTTAATCTGCATTGTAGAATTCAGTTTTATTGTTAGAACCTAAAAATGATGTTTAATTTTATGAATAAAGGACCTGCGCGAAATACGCTCAAAATATCAGGATCGAACGTCCTTAAATGGACCTTTGAGCTTGAAAAATTCTCTTTATCTTCATAAATTTAATCGTGATGAAAATGTAAAGATCCCGGTCAATGATTGTTCTCATTAATTCTTTAAATAATGAAAACTTAAAATAAAAAGAAGAACAAAGAAAACCCGGACCCTTGGAAACGCCAAAGGTGGGATAGGTGCCTGTGAGAAGTAAATTCGGGAGGTCAACATTACCGCTACATGGCCAAAATTTTCAACTCATTATCGCTACATTCTTCCATATTTTCGACCGATCATTACCGCTACATTTTCAGGGACGCCCCCTCACACTTTTTTCCCAAAATTACTATTGATTGGTTGGCTGCCTCCCCCCCCCACTTCTTACCATAGTATAATGATAACAAGGATATGTAGTGTTGTATGGAAAAAATGTAAGTGAAAGGAAGTTGGCCTTGAAAAAAAGTTAGCCACTACCCCCACTCCCCCCACCCCCACGAAATAGGATTTTCGAGTTTGGGCTGTTTCCTTCTTTTTTATGCGCCCTGATCGATAGATACGGGGAGTATATTGTTTTTGTCCTGTCTGTCTGTCTGTTTGTTCTGTCTGTCTGTTTGTCCTGTCTGTCTGTCTGTTTGTCTGCAGACTTTAACCTTCGCCATAACCTTTGAACCATGAAAGATAGGGACTTCATATTTGGTAGGCATACTCTTCTAATTAAGCTCTTTCATATGACACCAAGGGCAGTGACCTTGTGACCTTGACTGTGACCTATATGCTTAAAATAGATTTTTCTGCAAACTTTAACCTTCGCTGTGACTTTTGAACCATGAAAGATAGAGACTTTAGATTTAGTATTGATACTCCACTAATAAAATTCTTTCCAATGATACCAATGTCAATGACATTGTGACCTTTACTGTGACCTATATGCTAAAAATCGCTTTTTGTCTTCAAACTTTAACCTTCGCCATAACTTTTGAACCATGAAAAATAGAGACTTCATATTTGGTATATACTTACTTCGCTTATTAAGTTCTTTTGAATGACACCAAGGTCATTGACCTTGTGACACCAAGGTCATTGACCTTGTGACCTTGACTGTGACCTATATGCTACTAAAAATAGCTTTTTTGAACTTTAACTATAACTTTTGAACTATGAGAGATAGAGCATTCATATTTAGTATGCATACTCCAATAATCAGGTTCTTTCAAATGATACCAAGGTCAATGACCTTGTAACCTTGACCTTTATGCTTAAAAAAAGCTTTTTTCGAACTTTGTGCCGCCGGGCGCATAGTGTTTCACAAACAAATCTTGTTTTTTTTTGCTTGTCAACTTTTTCAGGTAAGTAAAACTTTTTTCTCTGGTTGGCCCTTCACTTTCAAAAACGATGCTACGTGCCTGATTTTTCCGACCAAAAACAACTCATTACCGCTACATATCGATTTAGCCAGTTATGGTTCTTTGTTGAATTTTTGTTTTATCGATTATTTATTTTCTATAACAGATTTATAGGTTTTATTGATATATTCTTGTTAAATGTTAGCAAATCCATTGTACAGCGCATAGAAACTATATGTGATTTTACGCTTTATAAATCAATAAAATTATAATAATAATAATAATATTTGGTATACTTACTTCGCTCATTAAGTTCTTTTTGAATGACACCAAGGTCATTGACCTTGTGACCTTGACTGTGACCTATATGCTACTAAAATTAGCTTTTTTGAACTTTAACTATAACTTTTGAACTATGAGAGATAGAGCCTTCATATTTGGTATGCATACTCCATTAATCAGGTTCTTTAAAATGATACCAAGGTCAATGACCTTGTGACCTTGCCCTTTTTGCTAAAAATAGCTTTTTTCGAACATTGTGCCGCCGGGCGCATAGTGTTTCACAAACACACACTTTTTTTTTTTACTTTCAGGTAAGTAAATTTTTTTCTCTGGTTGGCCCCCCCACTTTCAAAAACTATGCTACGTGCCTGATTTTTCCTACCAAAAACATCATTACCGCTTCACATTGAATCAGCCCAAAACAACTCATTACCGCTACATACCGATTTAGCCAGTTATGGTTCTTTGTTGACCACACTCACTCACCGTGAGCTCTCTGTTCTCAAAATGATATTAAATGATTGCTTAATAATTGGTTTAGTCAAAATATTATTCATCCTCGCTATGACAGGGGTCTATCTGCAGAAACTGGTGTTATGTATAATCTTTGACCATAGACCAAATTTTTAAATCATGTAAAGTTTCTGCAGCTACTAGGCGTCCCAAGTCGACATTTCAACATGTTTTCTCAGGGCCATTGACAATGAGAGGATAAATGTTATGCAGCAATAAGTTGTGTACTGTCCGTGTTCTAGACACTTAAAACAGAAACACGTCTGCTCGCTTTAATGCTTTAATTCTAAACTACATAACTAAATGATTACACAAATCGGCGTGGCTGAAACTGTCAACATCAATTACTGAATTTGTATTTAACGTATAACATTCTGCTGGTATAGCAAATTCCTAAACGTGGGAAAACATTAAATCTGAATGACTATATCAAGATATGAACATTACATCCCTCTTCACCTTAGACAGAAAAAAAAACAATCTTTACATATTATCATTTTACAAACAGCATGACAGTTTGCTTGATGGGGCGTGCTAAAATTTTGTGTGCTGGTTATCATTTTGCTCATCGATTGGATCAATGAAATCAATACTAATTTGCATATGAAACTCGGAATACAACAATAGCCTGATAATACTGACCAATCACATTGAATGGTTGTTTACCAGCACAGCATTTGTAGTCAGCAGCAACACGTGGTCAGTCAAAGCCCGTTCTCTGTCATCAAAAAGCATGTATTATATTTGTTGTGATTTGACCGGATGGGTTTTTAAATACGTATAAGAAAATTTAAAGAATGGAACTAGTAAGGCTATTCTGCTTCTGTTGTACTATATATGTACGTTGCTCTATCAATATAATCATTATAGGAAGTAAAACTTGCTTTGTCCGTTCACGTGTTATTGTTGTTTATTCAAGCGATTGGTCAGTACTGTCAGTGGCATTGCTGTTTTCTGTATTTCATATGCAAATTGTTATTGATTCCATTGAAATCAAACATCCAATCGATGAGTAAAATGATAATCAGGCATACGAAATTTTAGCACGCCCTATCAAGCAAACTGTCACGCTGTTAGTAAAACGATAATAATTTCTGAACTGACAGCCTGTAATGCTAATAACTAATCTTTATACAAATAGAGAATAAAGCTACAGTCAAATAACAAAAAGTCAATCATTTTTTTTCTCAGGTGGTCACATAGTCTTTAAGATAGGCGGGTGGTTTACGATCCCGTGATGGTCTTCCTGTATCTGTGACAGAACGGTCTTTATCAGATTCTTCTCCTGTTTCGTCTGCGCTAATTTCCAGGTCATGCGATTCCGTTTCGTTTTCGTCGCTTGATATAAATTTCTTTATAGCCGTGCAGTTTCGCTTAATCAAGGATCCATTTTCATCCTCAAGAATCGCTGCATTTCTGCATTTCTCCCTCACGATGAACTTCTCAGGCGCGAACTCGGTTGAAAACTTGTCGCGCTTTGGCTGACGTTGTACAACAGTGTCACCGATCTCAATTTCACACGGTACGGCGCGGCGCTTCTCATCCGCTCTTATTTTAAAATCCACTTTCCGTTTTGCGTCAGTTTCTCTTAATTCTTCGTGATCGATTCTTTTGCTGATCTCAGGTAACTTGGTATGAATTTTTCGATTATATAATAATTCTGCGGGGCTTTTCCAGTTGTAGAATGTGGGGTCGCACGGTACACAAGTAGGAACTTGGGTAGTTGAAAAACAAAAAGATAAATTGACCACTTCGTTAAAGAACCGATTGACCATGAACGGGAAACCAAAAGCCTCCGACATGTGAACATGCACGCCAGACAGCTGGATATATTGTGTCGAAACTATCTTTCTCAGTGAACTTTTATGAACATAAAAGTCAAATCCTAAAATTTTAAAACCGCCCAACAAATCAAATTTGAGTTCACCAATATCACTGTTAACTATATTAAAATATTGAAGATAATTATTACCAACCTCAATGTAAACGTCATCGATTGTGCTGTTGCTTATCGTTAATTTCTGTATCGGAACTAACCCAACAATTTTTAAGTTTTGCAACTCACATTCAATTATCTTAAGCTCTATAAGTTTTCGATAGATTTTGTCATAGCTATAGGTACTGAATTCCAGTTTGTTTTGCTTTAGACCCATTATCGTAATAGAAGTGGCGAAAGCTGGGGCGATGTGAGAGGTGCAAATAAAAGATAACCCGGAACAGGAGCAACCCGTGGGGCACGGTAAATGACAAATATTAGAGAAGCCACATGGACAAGGTTGTCCAATGTAACAGAGGTTCAAACGGGTATCGAGTACATTTACGTCTGCTTCGTTATTATCATTCCTGTTTTGTAGGAAAGCTAAACTGGAAGTGGTTGACTTTAATCCTTGGTCCTGGTTGCAAAGGTTATTTAGAGTTACGAAATCTTGAACAAAATCAGAAAGTTAATGTTCTACTTCTTCTGACTGCCGTTTGTCGTTTTAATCTTGATGCAGTTTATAAAGAATACGGCATAATACTTGTATAAGATAAAATGCAACGATATATAAAATACGCCGCAATTACCACATTGCTGTTCGTCCTCCTTGTTAAGACAGTCGGATTTGAAGTCACAAACTTTGGTTAAGGGCACACACTCATCACGTGAACGGCTACAGCGAAATTCACCTGGACCACAAAACTCTAAATAAAAGAAAGTGATGTTATACATTTCACATATTTCATATGATGTATTTTTCTCTCTGAAATATATGAAGACAACGAAGTGTATTCAAGCTCAGAAGTCCATAAAACAGTAGAAAATAGGAGGAGAGCAAACACGGACCTTCAAAAAACCAGAGGTGGGATCAGGTGCCAAGGAGGAGTGAGCATCCCCTGCCGACCGGTAACACTCTCTTGTTAGCGCATAAATACATACTTCACATATACGTGTGGAGTATATATTTACATATTTCTTTTTAAAAGTGGTCAACAAAAATGTATATATGCAATGATAAAATATAAGATTTTAATGTTGCATTTTATTTTCAAAGAAGAGATACAGATCTAAAATCCGGTATTAATATCTTAAATATGAATGAGTATATTGATTTTCTTCCATACATGAATATTGTAGCTCATCATCCAGGGATAAATTCATCTCAAATTTTATTATAAATTGTATGCCATTGACTAATGCTTGAAAAAAATTAATTGAAATCAAACTTACAACAAATTCCTTCATTGATGGTGATGTTTATGATAAAAACAAGTCCATAATATGAATCATCATACAAGGATCGAAACACAAGCTTAAAATGAAATTGTTAAGAAAACAGTTGAAAATTCTTATAAAATTGCCACAATATATATCCAAATGCATGCATGCAAAAATTATTTCTACGGTTTCCAAAATGCTATTATTTAAAAAAAATTAAAAAGTATTTAAATTTTAGTTGTACACATTTGGAAAAAGTCAGATTGCCTTATTCATTACGTATATTAGTCTACCTATAATCTCCAGGAAAATGATACCTTAAATTTGACTCCAACCGGAAGAATGACCGAGTTGCTGCTAAATCCGATCACGGGGAAAGCTCCATGTGTCCAGAGTGTGTTCGAAAGATCAAATGGTTGAAAGTAATCCGTAATATATGCCACAATTAAAGCTAGTATACATCAGAGGCAAAATTCACAAATAATAAACTTGAAATACATATCCAACGAAACATGTTGCCACGTGTCTCTAACTGAACGTCTCTAACTCGATACTGGATATTGGAATAATATGAAACAAATACAGTTATGGCATATTGCATATAATTATCCCTAACGTCCAATGCCGATTAACGATGTTGGTACAAAGTAATAAGAAACTCTAGCATCCTTTTAAATGTCTAAAAATGATCGTTGTGAACTTTCCCCATTTCTGTAGTTGTCTTGTAACAAGAAATGAAAATGTCAAAGTTTCAGTATTACTGAAGAAGCAGTCATCTATGATATCTAATACCTTTCTTTATTTTTGAGAGGAATGGTTGTTTAAAGTGAAGAAAAAGTGATACGTTACAAAGAAACAGACTTTTGAATAAAGTCATTTTAAATAATTCTTTCGAGTTTAATAAATAACTGAATTACGAAAACCTTTTACTAAACATTCAGAAGGTCTCCTTCATAGAGTTAAAAAATGTTGGTACCCAAACAAAGATCTTGTCTCAAGGATTAGACAAGTAAATAAAAACTAAATATCATCTTTCATAAGTTATGGCAAGTGTTTCAGATAAAATATCTATAGACTCTACGATCAAAATCAAAAGGTAAAAATGGTCTCGTCACAGGAATTATACTTGTAAGGCATAATTACCTTAGAGACAACCGATTAAATGTTTTAGCCTAGGGTATATTTTTCGTGGACGACGACGGATAGATTTTTAAAATTTTTACCGCCGAATTTTGAGGGGCATGAAATAAAATGATATGAGAATCATTTATCACTAACAAAATATTTACAATAAGGTTGAAACAGAAATTTCAATTTAAAAAATGATATTGAAATATTTATCAGACATAATATTTTTGGAAATAAAGTTTATAAAATGAAATTACGTTCTTTTTTCTTCTTTTTTTTGGCTTAAACCAGAGTTTGTAATATTAGTACGAGTCTGTTCTACAAAACAAATATTCCATCTTTTGGTTGGTTTAATAAATATATTTGTTTACTTATATTTTCACAAAAGAAAAAAAGAGAAAAAAGCATGATACGTAATTTCATTAATATTCATAAAACGACGCAGACAAGAAAAGGCATGCATTACATTTATTTCTTTAGTATTTTTGAAATAATAATTTCAGAGTATCTGTAAAAGGTCGATTCCTGGTGCTGGTCTTCACT
Source organism: Saccostrea glomerata (assembly GCA_003671525.1). NCBI lineage: Eukaryota > Metazoa > Mollusca > Bivalvia > Ostreida > Ostreidae > Saccostrea > Saccostrea glomerata. The sequence continues at coordinate 140,880 of PRKT01000377.1, read as the reverse complement.
TAGAATTGTGTTTGACTTGGAAGCGGAAAATGACTCCTGTTTTGTCACAGAAATAATTGTGGACAATGGATCTCTCTACACACACCCAGAGTCCGTCCTTTTGATATTTCTCCATCAGAGGTTCCAGGCTGTCGCGGTACTCTTCTATATCTAAGTACTCTTCCCTCATCACGATAATTATCATTCCACCTGTAAATTCAATATGAATGCTAAATCGAATATTACATTTAACTCAACCTACCAATATGTTTTATTTTGTGGTTTGAATTAGTAACCTTCCAATTATTTATGATTGTTTTGCAAACTGGTATTAAACTTTTACTTTTAAAAATATAACAGTGTGTAAAGTTTCTGAATGTTTTGGAATTATTGTTTGTATTTGTATAGTGTACCTGGTTTTGTGATTCGGATCAGTTCTAGTAGTGCACCTGAAGGTATATGACCACTTCCAAACCCTCCCGAACAAACTACACATGGGTATGCACCTTAAAGTTATATACAGTCACAAAGATAAACACTTTTGTCCATCCCATTTATTCAAGATTTAAACATACCATTTAGACAGTTTGAAGAAATGTTTGTGTTTATGTACTTTACCGTTACTGATGTTTGGAGATGGCTCTTCATCAAGAAATTCGCAGAAAAACTTCTGGTAGATGTTTTTCATCCGTGCTTTTTGAAGCATGTTTTCACTGGGATCCAAAGCATGTATTTGTTTGAAACCTTTCATCCAGATTAAGGACAAGGTTATTCCCTACTGAGACCACATTTGCATGGATGATGCATCTAAGGATGAATAATTGAAACTTGCTTCGGATGCTGGATCTGACAGGTCTGCATATTCCAAATGAATAACCAGGTTAAAATTTTTAGAACAGATCAATCCCAATGAAATTTAAGACCTATTCAAACAGAACTTGCTTGAATATTGTTGTCAGAATAAATACAAACTGTTAAGAAAATGTGATGTGAAATTTGCATTACTTAAACTAATAACATTTGTCGAGGTGAGCTTTGTAATCTTTGATTATCTATGTTTTGTTTGTAGAATAAAATACTACTAAGATAAAATTATTTTCATATAAGACATTTTAGTGAGTATAATTTAAAAAATAAGAAATACTAGTTGATTTTTGTTTTCTAAGACATGTTCAACCCTATCATTGCTTTGCCTTCTTTTTATGAATAGTATAACCTTCAGAACATTCACGTAAAATCATCTATTTTTGAAAAATACATGGTGAATGAGGAAACTTTTGGAGGGTGTTGTTTGTATAAAATAGTAAAGTTCCTTGTATCATATTACGTTGAAATATGTGTTGGTGGAGTATCATATCACAGTTATATGAAGCTTTAATTTGAATACCATTCAAGAAATCGATCCTTTTGATCCTCCTTGTGATAGAGCCCTTAGCAATAATACCCCGATATTATTGTTTTCTATCGTTTTCTTTCCTTCCTTATTATGAAGGAAGCTGTGAATTCAAGAGATAGTACATTTTTTATGATCATTAAAGCTAAGCTTGCTTAATTAATGATCATATTCTCTGATTCTCAAATTCTCTCATAATATTGGTCAATTAAAAGTAAATGTTTGGGGTCGAGTTCTGATACCAAGAAAGTGTACCTGTAGGTGCTTTTGAGAAAAACGAGGAAGCACTGTGTTAAACAATGTCTCCAGGCAGCATATGAAACCTATTGAAACATGGCACACAGTGCAAGTAGCGTAAGAAATGACTAATTTTATATAAATTAGATATTTGATTTTCCCGACAAAGTTTGTATATGTACCAGAAAAATGTTTTATCGGTTTATAAGAAAATCAGCTTACTGCGATCAGTTCATTCTCTGTATAAATATAAGCAATATTTTCAGTTTGCCTTTTTTACTAATATAATTAACATTTGGCACTTTTAACAATAGCATTTATATATTGAACTGGAATATTTTGGAGTCTTTTTTCAATCTGTTGAAAAAAAATTTATTCTCCTTAAAATAATTTTTTTTATATACTTTTAAAACAATTATTAAAGAATATATCTTTTTTTCATGTGACGTGTTAACAAATTCAAAACATTATGTTAGATACGTCTGATATAGTATATTCAATTAAAAAATTAGATAAAAAACCAAATTCTTTAATTATTTTCTAGTAAATTGTGATTTTGAAAACAATACGTGTGGTTGGACTACGCCGGGGTATATTGTATACAGCGACCAAGACGTTCTCGTTTGTGGCTTGAATGGAAATTCTAATGCATGCTTCCTCACCGCTCAACTCCAGGATGGAGAGCCTTGGACCAGAAGTCAGATTCAATCGACACCTCTGTTTGGTATGAAAACTGGAAATCACATTTCTATTAAAAACATAACCTGCTAGTCTTATGAACTTGTACATGTAGCAGTGTGGTCTTGCAATAATAGTTGATATTTAGGCTTACTGACTTTTATGGGTATTGATATAATTTAATAATAAGGCATTAAGACTAACTGACGTTTATGGTTACATGTATCATTTGATATTTACAATGTAGGTTTACTGATGTTTCTGGGTATAAATATAATTTTATATTTAGATTTACTGACGTTTTGGGGTATTGTATCATTTGATATTTAGGCTTACTGACGTTTCTGGGTATTGACTTTACGTCTAAGGTGTATGCCTGGGTTGTTGTCGTAGTTCTTCCTATAAACTCGGCCCTGAATCCTATCATCTACACCTTCTCGGCGATAATAAGGCGCAGGACACACCAAGTAATACTTAAATAATGCTTCATTGTCCAATGAAGGATACCAGTTCCTTCAAATTCGACATAATTACATTCTAAAGACGTAGCTTATTCCTCTACAAAACTTACCAACAATGAAAATCTCTCGTAATTATGTCGAATTTGTAAAATATGTGACTTGTTATATAATTTTCGGTGAGGAATGTTCAAAAGATCCTCCTCCTTCAAACAATCATAAAATTTGTGTTATGGCTTTATGTAGATTTGAACGATTATGTACAGTATATTCCAACAGGTTGATTTATAATTGACCATTACGTCATGTGTAACTATAAGCCCAACTTTTAACCAGCGACTTTTTTCAAGGCTCTTGTGAATTGTATTACAAAACTTTGACATTGTGAAGATGATGAGCCTTTGTTTATATTTAGAACCTGTCTTCGAGACTGAGCTATTCCAGAACGAGGGTAGTAGCAAAAGCGATGAATCACATCGGGTACAGACTTTTCTTCTCTTAATTACCATCCATTTCAGTATAAATTTAGACTACTAAAAGCTCGTGTATATTTAAAAATTGTTAAACATCTCTTAGTGGTATACAAAGACTGTTTGTTTAATACATTTCCAGGTGTCGCGGTCATCAAGCAAGAAAAATTCAAATCGGAAAACAGAACAGGAACCACACAATGAATAACAGAAACAGAGAATTCAGATTATATCTGACGGACATTTTAAGTAAAATAAAATAGAGTACTAGTACATTACTACAACACTATATAAATGGTGCCTGTTTTGGAGGGTAACGTTTGAAATTGACACCCCAAGGAAAACCATTGTCAACCGACGCGTCAGCGGAGGTTGACAATGGTTTTCCGAGGGGTGTCAATTTCAAATGTTACCCTCCAAAACAGGCACCATTTATTTTATTATACTGAATGTCTTATTGATTAAGGACGTCAGCAAAAAAAAACCGTCGATCGTCTTTACGTTCATGTATAGAAAGATTTCACACTCACCGGTTCACTAATCTCCTTATTGTTTGTTTGATACTCGAATTAGAGTCATTTATCATATAAAGCTTCGTTATTTCTGGCTCGCAAGCATGTATTGTCTGTCGTTTGTTGTTTTCAAGTAAGCTTTATCGGACGCAAGCTTTTATTGACGTCAAGTTAATTCCGGTTCTTTCAAACGCGCAACTGACGTTTTGAGAATTCTACGGTGAACCGTACGCGCATAATTTCCACGCATGTGGCATTACCGTTGTGTTACCCGTTGTCACGTGTGTTGCTAAGGCTCAGGGTAATCGAACGGATTGTTAACTGCGTCTAAACCAATCAGATTTTAGTATTTAACATGAAAGTATAATAA
>PRKT01000377.1:91525-134356 GCA_003671525.1 Saccostrea glomerata | reverse complement strand
CAAAGGAATAAATATGTGAAACATGAAAGCCTTAGCCCTAACCCTTTAAAAGTTATGGTCAAGGTTTGTTTTTTAAAAATAGGTTAAACTCAAAGGTCAAGGTCAAAGTTCTTGGCGTCTAATGAAATGTCTTTGCACAAGCATTACATACATGTATCTGGATATGAAAGCCCTGGTCCTTAACATTCAAAAGTTATGACCAAGGTTAAAGTTTTCTCACAAGTACGGAAATTTCTAAGGTCAAGGTCAAAGTTGTTGGTATCCAATGTTGTTGGTCTTGCCAAAAAAAAAATACATATGTGAAATATAAAAGTCATAGTATATATCGTTCAAAAGTTATGGCCAAAGTTAAATATTTTTAAAAGTATGCCAAACTCCAAGTCCAATGTCAAGGGGTCAAAGTATTTGATATCCAATGTAAGATCTTGTCACAAGGAATAAATATATGCAGAATGAAAGCCCTAGCACTAACCCTTAAAAAATTATGTTCAAGGATTTTTTCTTTAAGTGGATCAAGGTCTAAGAGTCCAGGTTCTTTGTATCCAGTAAAAGGTCTTTTCACAAGGATCACATATGTGAAGTATGAAAGCCCTAGCCCTTTCCTTTTAAAATTTATGGCCAAGGTTTGTTTTTAAAATAGGTCAAACTCGAAGGTCAAAGTTTTTGGTATCCAATGAAAGGCCTTGCCACAAAGAATACATATGTGAAATATGAAAGTCCTAGTGTATACAATTCAAAAGTTATGGCCAAAGTAAAAGTTTGGAGTTTTTGTGTAAAAGTGGGTGAAACTCCAAGGTCAAGGTCAGAAGGTCAAATTTGGTGGTACCAAAAGAAAGGACTTGTCACAAGACGGACGGACACTCTGACAGACTGACGGACGGACAGACGAATGAGAAATATTGTCCCCTCGTTTTCGCAAAAGCGGGGGGCAAAAATATTTTAATTTTTTTGATGTCAAAAATTAAAAGAACACTTTTATTTTGTTAGTTAAATTTAGTATATCTCTACTATGTGAGAAAAAGTTCCAACCTGATCATAAAACTATTTCTATTTAATATAGAACAGAATTTTGTATGAAAGAATGATTTTTTTTACGATTGTATAGAATCCGTCTTACTTAATTCTAGAAATTAGAATTTGGGAACTCTCTTCATTCATGGCGATGAAAAAGTTAAAATATCACATAAAAAACCACAGTTTTCATTTAAATTGTATTTCGCAAAGATACTCTCTTAAGGATGTACAACACACCCACCCCAAAAAATTCCTGTCGTTTAATTTTCATTATTTTTGTATATTTAGTACATGACTATATCTACTGCATGTATGCACATTTTGGACAAAATCGTTTGAGTGGTTTTTGGACAGGAAATTCCAAAAGTTACTCCCCTTTAGTTGTTTACATGGCGAGAAAATTTTTAATCCATGAACTACTTAAACCTTGATTTTCAAAAAAGCTTGGTTAGATATAAATGTCAAATTTCATTGACTTATTCCTTAAACCATTTAACACAAAAACATAGTCATCTTTTTGATATAAATATCATCAAAACAATTTTTAAAGACCTTAAACTGAAAAACTATGAATAATCTAAGCCTTGAAAATTGTGTACTTTTCAAATTCAAAATTTTTTTGTGAAAAAACCTGTCGTTTAATTTTAGTAAAAAACTTTCTTTAGGTAGCTGGTAGTAAAAACAATCTTCATAATTTTTTGTACTATTTTTGTACGACCAGTTTTGAATAGCGGAAAATTACCCCATCCCCCTTTCTCAATAAATCACATTCCCGCGCGTCTTTCAGACGGGGGTAGATCACTTTGCTATGAATCTACAAATACACATTTAAAAAAAAAATCAAATTGGAATATTGGTTTTGCTTCAAAAATATATTAACGTACAAATTTAAAAGTTCTCATATGTAAAGCGTATTAAATGTAGATTTTTAGGCAATTTATGAATACCCCTTAGTAACCACCCGCACCCCTTCCTTTTTGCGTCGCAGACCATTAGCGTTTTACGAAACGTCATTTACAGTGCAAATATACTAGTATTTCGTCATTTGAATCCCGGAGGTAAGCATTAGTTTTTAAATTCATGAATGCAGAATAAATATTGACTACTGTTTTTATATGTATCACGAAAAAATTGATGAAGGATTTTAGTGTTAATTCCATATATGGATGCGTTATGCATTCCTTATAGATCACATGAAACCTGGATACGAATTAATTCAAATAATGTTGAACTTGACTTTGTTGATTTTTAATTTTATTTCTTTCATTTTATTTATTAAAATAATGGCGTATGTTCAACTCTCCTGTGATATAAATGGAATAATTGTAGTTTCTTTCATGTCATTATTTCAAACGAGACAGTATGTGGCCGTGGGGATACATCGACATTTGCATAGATGTACACCCCTCATGATATTGTACGCATTTCTTTCAATGTCGTCGCTTCTAAAGTTAAAATGAAAATTCCGTATTCGTCCACATTAACTTCAAAATATCAAACATTAAACTCTTCATCTATTTCAATTTATATCAAATCGCTCATTGATATTTTTTTTAAATCTTATAGGCTACGTTTTGTTTTGATTCGAGGAAATGCGAAATACAAGTGAACAATTCTTTTCAATTCTATACTTACATTGTGTATTTGAGGTCTTTAGTATTCGATTCTCGGATTTCTCAGGTCATGCTGTAAATGTATCTGATTCTGTGGAAAACCGTGAATAAAGGGAGGAAAATAAACATCTCCTACATTTTCAGAGTTGTTCCTCTTTGATCAGTAAGGGTCTGAGAACAACATCGATTTTACATTGTAAAAAGTTTGTTGTTTTATTTAATTAAAGAAGAAAAACAATATTTATATCGTAAATGCACAAATTGTAATGAAGACCATTAATCGGAATGTTATATAGCCAATATTGTACATAATGATAATTTCGGCAATGTAAAATAAAATTTTCATAATAAAAAAAATGCTGCGCTTTGATCAAGAATACAATTTTTTGTATATGAAATGAAATGAAATGAAATAAACATTTAGGGATGGTATTTTATGTCTTGCTTTTTACGGAGTTTAATCGGGTTAATTAAAAAAATATTTTTTGATTGAGTATGGTACGCATTATCATAGCCAAGCCCCATATCCCATTTTTCTTTTATGATTGATATACATCGGGATCGTTTTACTCGTCATTTTGACGCTTTATTTTTGACGTTAAATTTGACGTCACGTCAAACGTTCAATTGAAATCGCAAGAGTTATCTCCCCCAGTGTGTTGTACGTCTTTAAGAACACGACTACTGGGCAGTGGAGGATATCTGACGTGGTACCATAGTATTCCATGTGACAACCTCCAAACAAATTATCGCATAACACAATCCTATTTTTGTCTTCGATAAAGATGTCGTTACTCTTTTTAACTTCCTCCCTCCATTCCAAGATCCAGCTTAATATTCTGTAAAATTTATCAATATGTTTTAGACAACTATGGCACCTAAAACAAATCACAACAAATACAACTGTCCTTCAAGATTTCCATTACTGTCTTTTTTCATTTCTTCTGACGATCAAAGTCTCTACTTCTCTTGCCGGGTCAGGTAAACACCTGTTACAAATAATAAAGTATATCATTGCCATGCTAAGTGTTCACTTTGATATCGAGTTTTAAAATTGATAAATATAAATTAACTATAAAATTCAATCACTCAATAGATAAATAGAATGATAAACGGATAGATAATTTGTTTCCTTGCTCTTACTTGGAGATATTTTTTCTTCTGGCAAATGAAAATGGCTAAGTTCTTTCTTTTTAAGTTTTCCAAATCTACCGAGCATTCTTTGATATAAATCGTTCAGGTCATCAAATTCGGTCTCCCCATCAAAATATCTATTCCACGATAAATGCACCCTTTCAATATCAGCTCCCAATTCTTGGTCTGTTTTGTCTGGTTCGTGGTCCCATTCCCGTTTTGGTGGATTTATAGCTGTACAATTACGGAGAAGATTATAAACAATCGACAAGTCAATGCTTTCATAATCTTTCCAAGACTGTACATTATATAAAGGTTTCAATAGAACCTTGTTGAAATGCTCATCTAAAGAAGGTTTTAATTCATTAATGTTTTTCTTTTAATTTTTCAATGCCGAGATAGTGCTTTAAACAAATAACAAGATAGCGCAAGAGAGCTTTAAATTTCCACTTTATGTCTTCTTCTTATCATCTAAAAGAGTAAAAGATGTTTCAAGATCCATGGGTTCTGCATTCTGTTAACAGCAACCTATTTTTGTATTCATATTAAACAGACCGTATTTGTGATATTATATTGAGAATAATACATACCCTTTTCCATATCGCATCCTATATCAGCCCGAGAAGGGACTTCATATTTGGTAGGCATTCTCCTCTAATTAAGCTCTTTCAAATGACACCAAGGGCAATGGCTTTGTGACCTTGACTGTGACCTATATGCTTAAAATAGATTTTTTCTGCAAACTTTAACCTTCGGCGTAACTTTTGAACCATGAAAGATAGAGACTTCATATCTAGTATGGATACTCCACTAATAAAATTCTTTCCAATGATACCAATGTCAATGACATTGTGACCTTTACTTTGACCTATATGCTAAAAATCGCTTTTTGTCTTCAAACTTTAAACTTCGCCATAACTTTTGAACCATGAAAAATAGAGACTTCATATCTGTCTGACAAATGGAAAGTAATAGTAAAGAAATCATCAAACAAATATGGTGCAAGAGCCATAAGCACATTAGGCGCACAACTTTGGTACAACCTGCCTTTAGAACTACGAGAGCTTGAAGCACATGGAGCATTCCGCAAGAACCTAAAATCACTCTTGTTCAAGCGTGAATATAACCTATGAATGTAAAATTCCAGCATAACATCTAGGACTCCATGTATTTCCTCTCGTAAACTCAACTTCAGAAGTACTTTCCTGTGTACATAACAGTTTTTATAGGAGAATGATAATTTGATTTGGAAATCTTATATTTTTTTAATTTAATTTCTACAACAACTTGTAACTGTGTTTTGTAGATCCATCACCTTTATATCACCTGTATATACTTGATGAATAAAGTCAAGAGAGAATAAAAGAATCCAGTTTCTTACAACTATAGCAATTGTGTTAATTATATTATTATATGCATAGCAAAACCATTAGCATTCAGACTAAATTAAGTTAAATTATATTTAACTTTGTTAATTCATAGAATACTTGTCACTTGTGTAATAAAATATGTTACAGATATAATGAACAAAATGTTATTGAACTGACATTTTTGAGTTTTTCTGTAGGCACAGTTAAAATGTCAGTCATCACAAGATCAAACTTCAGAACCAGAGTAACCCTATATCATCCTGATTTGTCAAAAGACTGCATGTAAGTAATTTGTATGAATATTTTAATTTGGACACTTTAATCTTAACAATTATATCAAAGCTGTACATATTTAATTTTTGCCATCTAAACCAGAGTTCAATATTTAACAGAGAACACAGTCTAGAGGTGGAAACTGATAGATCATTTGAAGAGGATCCTGTTAAAGCAGTCATAAATTTGTTTCACAAAACAATGAACACCTTGTTACAGCATATCTTGAACAGCATAGAACAGGTAATTGTTACTTTCACTCAAAATTGTTTGAAAACTCTAACAATACACAACTTGTAAGCTAAACTCTTAAGTTTAATATTACAGAGAACAGTCTGGAGGTGGAAACTGATGGATCACTTGAAGAGGAAACTGTTAAAGCACAGAGATATACCAAGGAACAACAAGACATGATTGTTTAATAATGGTTTGATATCAATTTCTAGGGTACAAAAAATATGCTTGTCATCGCATGATATTCATATGAAACCTGGGTTCTTTTTTCGCATAAATTTCATGCGATTTTCTTTTCACATGATATTCGTGCGAATTTCATGTAAAAATCACATGATATTTTTATGCGAATATCATGCGACTTGTTTTTCGTCTCCTTTTCATGCGAAGAATTCGCATGATATTCGTGCGAATTTCAAATGAAAATCATGCGAGCCACTTTTCCCTGTGTAGATCAATTAAAATAAAATAAAATAAAAAGCATAAAAGCACTTTTTGATAAAATTCTATCAAAATATTAAAAATGTTTGACATAGAGTTTCCCAATATGCAAAAGTAAAATAAATTGGGACTTAAGTGCAAATACGCTATCTGTGTATTGCAACAACCACACAGTTTACAACTGATCAAATTAAAGGTATATTTATAAATTGTGAAAATTTCCATCAATTCCGAGGACTGAAAATGAGAGGATTGCATGGATATATATGATTCGGCTGGTTGGCAGGGTATGTCTAATCTTACCAAACCAGCTTTTTAATATTTACCAATCAGAGGCTAGAATACAAACAAAAATAGATTATTTATATATGGACTTTGAAATTATCAAGAAATTGCAATTTTCCAATAAATATATTATATTGATATCAGATGGATATGCATACTTTGTAATTCGACCTTACCACCTGCAAATCGTGCTTCACGTACAACTTGTTATCTGTTGCTATATCATTTAATAACATAATTAAAAAAAAATGATATTATATATACTAACAGCGTTTCATGATACTGTCCTGAATCCCCCTGTCAGACAAGGTACAGTGCGTGATGATGTCCAGCTGTAGTTTGTCTATGAAGAGGTCATTTATCTCCTCCGGTCTGTTAGGTACATACAGACATCTCTCCTCCTCACTCCTCTCATAATCCCAGGACCGGCAGTATTCTAATATCACGTCACGTGACGCGGTGGTCAGGAAAAACTCTAGATCACTGTCCTCCACCAGACACTCCGTAACAAAGGCGTACATGACGTCATGCCTGATATCGCCTGATTTTAATCTTAAGGTGTTTCCCTCCTTAATCACACCTTCTTCCCGAATATCCGTCAAGTTTATTTCGTCACTTAAATGTATGCCTGCGAAATATCTCTCGCTTAGTTTTGATATCAGTACCTTGTGGGTCTGATCAGTGACATCAAGAGAATAATTGTCGACCAGAAGAACACAATAAAGAAGACATCGTACATCAGGTTGATAGGTATGATATTTACCTGTAATGAAAGTATAAATGAAATAGAAAACAACAGGTAACAATTTCATAATTATAAAATATGCGTATCAAAATTAATAAATTTTATATTAAAAAATAACTTCGATAGGCCAACTTTAATATTGTTTTTAATTTGCCCTGTGCCTACACAGGGATAGAAAGTTGGGTCCGTAGGTATAGGAGAAGTTTGTTTCCCAAAACATTCTTCAATCATTTCTTCATTTTCTTTTTTTTTTCTTGAATGAATAAGATGTAGGAATTTCCTAAAGTAAAATATTTTTTGAGTTGGCCCGTTTTTCATAAGTCGGTCGGGAGAGGTCAAAGGAACAATTTTATAAACAATGGCATTTATTAAGTATAATAGCTACAAACCATGAATTGTGAAAGATGAGGAAATGATAAACAGCATATATATTTTATTTGATATCATAGCTACCTCAAATACAATATTCAAACTTGCACCTTCGTTTCTACAACAATCTTCCTTTTGTGAAAAGGACGAGAGAGGTCGAACTCTTGCATCGTGCGTAAAGCTTTACTTGATTTCAAGATTTACACAAATGAATATACATGTAAAGTATATTCATTATTGTATTCCAACTTGAAGAACCTGTCATTAGCTACTTAAACTAACTTGTGAAGAGGAGTTTTTATCACTTAAAATGCAATTATTTCTTATTTAATTTTCATGTTGATAAAATAATGAATTATATAAATTTCTTTGATAAAAATTGGCGATCAATATTTTTCAATTTGGTATAAGATTCTGCGGTTGAATACTTTCGGTCAAACATACATTCCATATCTAGTTCAATAGGCCGTAAATGGAAACAATAAAAACAAGAGACCCATGGGCCACATTGCTCACCTGAGCACATAGGCTAGTTTAAAACACAAATCAGCTCAGTATTGAAAAGTTTACTTGTTGTGGGAGGGGGGTACCTTTTTTATTACCGGAGAATGTCACTATATTGTTATAGCATACATATATAATTTCGCCATACTTGAAAAGAAGAGTCTTAAAGTTTTCTCATATATATTTCTATGTAAGATTTGATTGCCCATCATAGCCTCACCTTTTTTTTAACTATAACTGAGAATGTTTCCATTTAAATATTAATATTCATAGCTTTGCTTATCTTGAGAATAGGACTTTTTTTTTAATTTTACCTAGCTATTCCTTATATGTAAAACTTTGATCAGACATTGTGCCCCCGCCCTATCCTCTGGGGTCATGGTTCGAACAAACTTGAATCCACACAAAATGAGTATGCTTCAATGTTTGTTTCACCTTTTCTTGCCCAGTGGTTTTGAGAAAAAAAATCCTTATGATCTGTCCTATATTCTTATGTAAAACTTTGATCAGCCATTGAGGCTACCCTACCTCCGGGGGTCATGATTGGAACAAACTTGAATCTACACTACGTAAGGATGCTTCCATATGAATTTCATCTTTCCTGGCCCAGTGGTTCTGGAAATATTTTTTTAAGTCATATATATTCCTATTTAAAACTTTGATCAGCCATTGTGGCACAACAATACCTGGGGGTCATGACTGGAACAAACATGAATCTACACTACCTAAGGAAGCTTCCGCATGAAATTCATCTTTCCTGGCCCAGTGGTTCTGGAGAAGATTTTTTTTAATTTCCTAAATATTCCTATTTAAAACTTTGATCAGACATTGTGGCCCCGCCCTACCCATGGAGGTCTTGATATGAACAAAATTAAATTTACACTACCTGTGGATGCTTCCACATGAGTTTCATCTTTCTTGGTGCAGTGGTTCTGGAGAAGAAGATATTTAAAAGATGCCATTCATTTTTCATTAATTCATAATTATCTCTCCTTGGAAGAAGGCTTGGTCATTCATTTGAACAAACTTGAATTCCCTTCACCCAAGGATACTCTGTGGCAACTTTGGTTGAAATTGGCCCAGTGGTTCTTGAGAAGAAGATTAAAATGTGAAAAGTTAACGACGACAACGACAATAACGACAGTCAACGGACAAATTTTGATCAGAAAATCTCACTTGAGCCCCCGGCTCAGGTGAGCTAATAAAACATATGCCACAAAAAGGGGGGTGGGGAAGAAAATTACCGGTGAATTTTTAATCACCTTGTAATAATTGTGAAACAACATGTTTCGTATGAAAATTGTGCATACATTTCTACACTTAAATTAAAAAATTTAATAGCTTCTCGGTGGTTATTAATCAGATTACATTTTACTAGAAATAACTTCATTCAATACCCTACGTGTCTGTGAAATGTACAGGAACACTCATCGTCTCAAGCCACCGTCCGGAGTCCGCATATAGCTCTCTCCTGCCCGTGGCTGATTGACCACAAGCAGTGTCGTAATCTTGAATATTTCCGCCTCCCTATTGTGACGTCATATTCAGTTAGTGGAATGTTTTGTTTCCATCGCAATTGAAATCAACAATTGACGTCAACAGTATACAAGAAATATTTCCTATACTGCAATTGGATATTGAAAGGTCTCGATAAAGTTTAACATCCGACTATGCTTTACTCGCATTGGTCAATATTTCAATGAGCTACGAAGAATTCTCTCCTCGTTCAACCACAGCCAAAATGGGACAGGATCGTACATTTTGGTCGTGGAATGAAGAATACTAAAGAATACACTTTTTTCTGATTTAAAGTCTTAAATAGACAAGTTTAAAATTATTATAAAATAATTATAAAAAACGACACCCCAGTGTATAGTATAATTATAAGTTCATTACATTATACATTACATTATATGTATATTATGACGACACTTTTTTATTTAATCGTTTAAATAAATTATTCGTATAAAAATAAGAAATTTTGAAGAGTCAATATCCCTCTGCTCCACATTTCATGATTTTTTTTCTTAAAGCGCCATCACGGCTGCAAATCGTGTGCTTTTTCATTCAGGTTTACCAAATATATCATTCAGGAATAAGGTAAAAAGGAGGGAGGGGGGCTTTTCTTCCTTTTATACTCATGTGATTCAACAGAACATGAAATGTTGAGTGTTTAATAATTTACAATGCACACATACTTGGTTTCCTGTAAGCTTTGTTGTCGATGATGTAAATGTCCCAGTGTGGATGGAGACCTATACAGGATCTCACGATGTCAGGTCTGTCGTATCTCCAGAGCCACGTGACGTGATCTACATTGTCCTTTGAACCTTTTCTGCATTTGATTCTCTCCCCTGTCTGTTTTAATTTCTCTTGAAACTCAGTTCGCTCTTCTTCACTCCCCTCTATTATTCTCATTGGAATATTTACTAGAATAATAATGAAAATAATAAAAGTATATCCCTAAATACAACATCCTGTATCATTTAACATGCATAAGGTGACACAGAAAAATTGATTTAGAACGAAATATTTTATAAACGTGTATTTAACTAAAATATATACTAGATATGCATCTTGCAGACAAGGTTAATCAATACTTTTAACTGCCTAAATATTTTCTCTTTCAGAATTCATAATGCCTAATAATACGAATAATGAAGTTTTAAAGGATTGTCAAAGGATTTAGATTTAAAGACAAAAAAATGGTACTAAGAAAGATACATATTTCCATTTCTATATGTTTTATCTGTAATAATTCTATGATAAATTTACTAGCTTTTTGAAAATATTTAATGACATAAAATGCACATTACATTGAACGTTGCATATCATACAGAAGTACAAAATGCAAAAGCATCGAATAAAAATTTAAAGGAACATGGACACAGTTTCATCTGATTTTTTTAAACAAATTTTAACGTCCTAACTAAGTCCTAACTAAGGCATCATGTAATGAGTAGCAAAAATTTGAACAGCATTAACTTCATTGATTAGAAAACGAGATACAGAATTTAAAATTCTTCATAATGCGAAAAAAATGGTTAAGGTGTTTCCACCCTCACAATTTTATTGGTTCAAAGTACAAAAACTGGATTTATTTTCATTTTATATACTTTAAACTTTCCAATTTGCAAAATGTATAGGTCACCATATTATTTAAGATGCGAAGCATAAATAAACAGAAGTGTATGTCAACATAAAAAAATCGCACAATTTTTGTAAACAGTATTATAAAAACTATGTAAAAACTGGTTAAAATGCATAATTCTGATGCTGGATGTTCCTATATACAGGTACTTCCTACTTAAAAGATACATTTGAATTGTGAATATCAGGGAAATTACAATGAAGCAAATACCTGAATAAGGAGACGTTAGAAGGAGTTGCCCTTGTGAACATTTTTTTAAGATTGAATAATTGATTAAATATAGAAAATATGCATTTTTTAAATTCTTTAACGTAACGATATTTATCATAACACCTATTGTAAAGCTTTCTTCCAAGAGATATTGTTCTATTAGGTATGAATTTAAACTAATTACAATTTTTGAAAAAAAAACTATGACATCATAAGAGCCTGGAATTACCTTAACAAGGACCATTTTTTGTTTTTGTTTACATACAAAAAATGTGATACTTTTTAATAAAATGAAATTCAGCAAATCACAAGAAACTGTCGAATCGTATATAGAATTAGCTTTTTATTGGCAATATCTGCTTTTGACGGAATACATATTAGTATATAAACCTATGATAATAAAACAATGACACGGATTCTTGTACCTCGACAACCGATCTTCAGATTTTTGATGATCCTTAGAAAGACAATAATTTAAAATTTATAAAAAATGAAAAATAATTTTTTAAAGTTTTAACTGAAACTGTTTCGAAACTGTGACCATGCCCTTTTAAGAAAAAAACAAGATATTTGTGCAACTTTGATCAATTTTCTCAGAAATCAAACTGAAGTTAGTATATGCTTTCGAAAAATTAATTGCATGATTTATGCATATAGTTAAATTATTCTAGCACACTTTCCAATCTAACAGCCACATTATCGTTGATTTACGTGCCCCTCTGAATTCTCTTTAATACTAATACTATGTTTAAGAATGAACAAATGGCTGCAATTCAGACATGTTACACTTACAGATCTGAAACACATTATCAAAGATCCTCCTGTCCTCCATGGTGACGTGAGTCAGTATGTTCATTTGCAGACGGTGTATCAGTAAGGTTTCACAAAAATCAATTAAACTGATGACACGCTTCTCTTCTGGTTTTGTGTTGTAATGCTTCGATCTCAGGTATCTCTGTGTTGTGATAAAACTGGATAAATGAAGCAGGAGGATAGTAATCCTGGCACTGTGTATCTCATCCTCTGCATCCTCAGTGAAGTGTTCCCTTGTTTGATCCACCCAAAGGTAATCACATGACTTCAAACTGTCCAGAGTCTGCTGTGCTTCCTCACTCGTTACAGGATTTAGTTTAATGTACACTTTCATTCGTATCTCATTTAGCATGTCCAGCCACTCTGTGTTAGTGAAGTCAGGAGGACCGGAGTCAGAACACAGAAAACAGAATAACACGGACAACTCGCCATCTGTCAGTGTTGAGAACGGATCTACAATTAAATAAGAGGCCCACGAGCTTTTTAGGTCGCATGAGTTTCATGTAAGAACTTTCCAACAATTGAATTTGGTTCGTATCTTAAACTAGAGACCATGAGATTCTGAAAATTTTGAAAAAGACTCCATTTCTTATCATAATTATAAACTAAGCATGTTTTCTCTATTTACTTAATACCCAGAGGTAGATCAGAATAACAAAGAGAAAATGCACTTCCATTTTATAACCAGTTGTGCACCCCAAAAGAGCCACTGACCATTAGGCCACAAATTAAAAATTTTGGAAATTTATCATCAACTTTATTTTATCACAAATGGTTGATTAATACCAAAGAGCAGTTTTCATAATTCTTTTCCGACTTTGTACACCCCCCTCCAGATACCCCTACCCGGGGGGGGGAATTAACCATTTAGCTAGATGCACCTTACGTAAAGGAGAAAACTGTCCATTCTGTGAGAGAAAGAACTGCCCGAAGGGCCGAGAATAGTTTTTTTCTCTCACAGAATGGACAGTTTGAGGACTTTATCCTACTTAAAACATTTTCTCTCTTGTTAACTTAATAAACTGTCCCAGGTGATGGTTATGTATTTGCTATGATTACGTACATGTAACACACTTGATTGTCCAGAGAGTGAGTGGTGAAAACAATAGTGTATTGTTGAACTTAATTGACAGTGCCAGATAAATTTAGATTTAAATGATAGCTCAGTTGATTTCAGACTACTTCCCATATAAAGTGTCATGCGTGAAGATGTCCTCATCAGATGGAGAAAATAATGCATATTTCTCCAAAATACATGCCAATTATGTTCAGGCCAAAGGGTGGTAAATACTCTAAAGTATGTAGGCAGAAGCTATAGGTATGCAGATTCTGTGTTCAAGTTTTGACAAAAAATATCGCAATTCTTTGTAAACAATCTGGATTTAAGGGATACTATACAAAACATTTTTTGAGAACAACAGCGGCAACCCACTTGTATGAAACTGAGATTGAGGAACAGCTAATAACAGAGAAAAAACGGGCCTCAAATCTATTACAGTTTAATCCTACAATGAATATTAGCATGCAGAGAATAAATGAAATAATTCATGGAAATACGGGGGATTCAGATGATGGCAAGTGTATGAAAAGGTGAAAATTTGTGATTCCTGTCCCAAAAATGATTCCGCCTGCAGTGCATCTAGTGAGATTATTATTTCATTGGGAAATATGCCTTTCTCTTTTGAAATTTAAATTGCTGTTGGATATATTTTTAAAGATTCATGGGATGGATCTACCACGTCCAGCATTTATTTACAAATGTTGTGAAGAGGATGAGACGTTTTTTTTTATTAATAAAGAAATTTCTGTATGTGCATGTTCTAAAATTATAATTCGTCAGAATTACATGTCTTTTTTGTATTGGATAAATGTCATTTCCAAAGACGATATACTCTTGAACATGTCGTATACAAATGTTTGATATTTATACATAATTGTGTATTAAATTCAAAACATATTTGCGTGATTTCATTACTAATGAAGTTCAGAAAATATTTTGCATTTTTTATATTGTGTTTTTATTACAATATATAGCATTTAATAGATTTGGATATTTAAAACCTGTATGTTAAGTCACCTGTAATTGTACATTAAGTTGACAAAAAGCTGTCGATTAAGTTAAGAATTGAGAGTTTTGACAACTTAATGTACGGTTACAGGTAAATTAATGTACGGGTTTTAAATATCCTAATCTACTATGCTATATTATGTACTAAAACCACAAAGGATTGCATAACAAAAATGTTTTAATTTATCATAAAATATATATACTTATATAATACACAGGAGCAAAGAAAACGATTTTAAAAGAATAATATGATTTCAATATATAATCAAAAGACCCCCCCCCCCCCCCCCCACCACCACCACCACCACCTTACACCAAATGGCAAAACCCCTGAAACAAGTGTCATGAAATTCGCAAATTTGAATGAGGCATTATAACTATATTCTAAGTTAGTTTATTTCATGCCTATGGGCAAAGAAGATAATTTTGAAGCTATTAATGCATTTTCATCAATAAATAAGTTCCCACCCTAACACCAGAGCCCCTGACCCTTGGGTCATAAAATTCAGAATTTTGAAAGAGGCACTCTTGCTCATCATAAGTATATACTTAGTTAGTTTATTTAATACCTATGAGCAGAGAAGATTTTCAAAGATTTAATGCATTTTCACAATATAATAAATAGAACCGCACCCTAACACCATAACCCCTGATTCTGGGGCAATTAAATTCACAAATTTTGAAAAGGCACTCTTGCTCATCATAACTTTGTACTTAATTTGTTTGTTTAATACTTGGAGCAGAGACGATTTTCAAAGATAAAATGCATTTAAACAATCTAATAAATAGAGCACAACCTTAACACAAATACCCCTTACCCTGGCGCGATAAAATTCACAATTTTGGAAGAGGCACTCTTGCTCATCATAACTATGCACTTATTTACTGCAAGTCTCTTTTTTTTTCGCGAGAACTTTATTTTCGCGTAATTTTGCGAGACAAAGTGCTCGCAAAAATATGATTCTCGCGTCTATTAGTATTCCTATGGATTATATAAAGCAATCACTGCAATTTGTGAAGATGATCTCTCACTCATAAACAGGCAATGGCTTTCTCTCAAAAATAATAAAATAAGATTTAGTGATCTATATTAGTTTATTTAATTCCCAGGAGCAGCGAGGAAGTTTTTTCAAGTATTAAATGCATTTTCACTATATAATCAATAGGGCCCCACCCTTAGACCAATACCTCTTACCCTGGGGCCAAAAAAATTAAAAATTTTGGAAGAGGCACTCTTGATCATCACAACTACATACTTTATTAGTTTATTTAATATGCAGGAGCAGAGAAGAAGATTTTATAAAAAGATGTAATACATTTTTACTATATAAACATCAGAGGCCCGCCCTACATGTAACACCAGATCCCCTGACCCCGGGACCATAAAATTTACAATTTCGAAAGAGGAACTGTTACAACGCACCTTGAAATATTTTTTCAAAGTGCGTTAAATTTGGAACAAGGCTCACGCACTTTGAAAAAATTAATTTTTTTTTTAAAGTGCGGAAATATCGACCATATTAAGGCACTTTGATAAAAAATGTAAAGATTGATCAATATTCCTAGAAATTATCTGTGATAAATAACAGATCCTGGTTGGATAACTTTTTTTATGATAAAGTCACTTCTGGACCTGAGATATTGACGTTTTGTATATTTGAGGTTTTGACAAAATATACTGAAAGGAAAAAGAAACGCAGGGTAAACTTTTGAGGTGACTTAGATTTGTTTTTCTTAAAATACTTTTTAGTTTTCCTATCTACCTTTAAAAATCATCTTTCAAAAAGATATAACCAAGTTCTCATATGAATATGACTAATTATCCATGAGTTATTGAAGCTCAAATGACGATACCCCCCAAAAGTGAAAATCGAAAACTCTCATTATCTTCAATGTCTGTCTCGTGCATTTGTCAGTCTTGTTTCTCCTTTGCATTGAATTTCATCGGAGTGTTTATCTTTCAAACCCTGGCTACATTTAGCATCAGTA
Source organism: Saccostrea glomerata (assembly GCA_003671525.1). Taxonomy (NCBI): domain Eukaryota; kingdom Metazoa; phylum Mollusca; class Bivalvia; order Ostreida; family Ostreidae; genus Saccostrea; species Saccostrea glomerata. The sequence goes on along the minus strand of PRKT01000377.1, from coordinate 118,143 downwards.
ACCACGCAAAAAATAAATCAAACGGCGCGCGCATGCGCCAGTGAGAGGAATTCAAACGTAAGTTGACTGGCTCAAAAAACCAAATTGCGGAATTGTTTTCTTTCAAATTTGGTATGAATTTAATGATTATAATCGTCTACTCTATAAATGGCTGTTTTTGTGGTAGTAAGGTGGCGATTTAAGAGATGGCAGGACGAATAACCCGCTCGTAACATGGCTCTGTTTCGCGTTAGCGTCATCGTCACGGTTGATTGAAAACCATTCCAGACCCTCTCTGACAACGGGTAAAAAGTTTTATGGGGGAAAATTTACAAGAGACTGCTTAGTAAATCGTTGTTGCCTTTTTCATTAATTAGGCAATTCGAAAACAAGACCCCATTGGACTTCCGTAAACTGTGCCAAGATTGCAATAAAATCATAACGTGTCTTAATATTGAAAAACGATGTGCATACCTCATATGCATCAAATAATGCAACAAGATTTGTTGACAAACTCATCGTTATCAAATTGCACGTGTTTTGGGCTTTTTAGCGTTTTCCCTAAGTGAGGTCATAAATTTTACGGTTGAGTAATTCTGAATACTGATTGTGATGCACAGTAACTTAATTTCTTTTCTGACCAATTTTCGTAATTTTCGGTCATGTGTTCAAAATTTTGTCGAAAATTATGCTACCCTGCGTTTCTTTTTCCTTTCAGTATATAAAAGGGAAAAAGGGTCTTGAAAAAAAGAGTGACATTGTTAAAGATCATTAATTCGTTTTTTTTATTCTAGTCTTAGAAAAATATATGTAACGGTGTAAAAGGGGCACTAACAGAGGACAGCTTCAAACAACTTAGCATTTATCATAATAAAAAGGGGGCAATTTTATTGTTCAAAACTATGAAAATTCTTTCTCTCTCATACGTGTTACTGTACTTAAAAATTTCTAGTTTTCATCTGTTTCAATTAACTCATTTAATATTGAAAGTTTTCAACGTCATACTTGTTAGGTAAATACATAATTATATGAATATTTTGAGCATAGTATAGACATCGAGACCAGGCCAAGGGCCAGGGGAGGAGGGTGGGCTAAGCCCACCGCTTATTTTGGATAAGCATTGAAAATGCAGCTTACCCCTTTTGGGTTCATTGCTCGCCTCCCCGTTTGTTACCGACACCTCTGTATTGAAAAGATAAAGATTTGGACTGAGGCTAGGGATCTTATACCCGTCTTCTCCTCTTTTCGACGGGAGTTAATCAATTCTCTTTTGAGGTTAGGGTTAGGGTTAGTTGTTTTTTTTTTAGATAAATGACAAATAAAATCTTTTCATTACTAAAATATGATTTTTGTTTCTTTCAAAGTCCGTTAAGTGTCTCCATAGTAAAATATATTGATGTAGACTGTTAACGCACTTTGAAAAATTTTTCAAAGTGCGTTGAGTTGGTCCCAAATTTAACACACTTTGAAAATTTTTTTTCAAAGTGCGTTTATTATGTCCCAATTTTAATGCACTTTGAAAAAAGTTTTCAAAGTGTGTTGCCACAAGGCACTCTTGCTCATCATAACTACAGTGTATGTGCTTTTTAAGTTTATTCAATTTTCAAAGATTTAATGCATTTTCACTATATAATCATTAGACCCCCGCCCTAGGACAAGAAATCCTGACCCTGGGGTTATGAATTTCACAATTTTAGTAGGTGACTTAATGCTCATTATATTCACACCAACAGTTTGCCTGCTTTATGTCAAGGAGTAAAGAAGAAGATTTTTAGATATTGATTAATTTTAGTGGTTTAGTGGCTCCATCCCTCAGGCCTATAAAATTTACAATTTTTGTTCCCCTTCACCTATAGATGTTTTATACCTAATTTGGTTCAGTGATTTCAGAGAAAAAGCCGAAAATGTTCAAATGTTAACACGCAATGGACGACGGACGACGCACGATGACAGACGAAAACGGATAGCAATAGGTCACCTGAGTGACCTCAAAAGAGATAAACGTATAATTGTTATAATGAATTTAAGCAATAATCTTTAAAAATATACTGAAAGGAAAAAGAAACGCAGGGTAAACTTTTGAGGTGAATTAAATATGTTTTTCTTAAAATATGTTTTAGTTTTCCTATTTAACTTTTAAAATCATCTTTCATAAAGATACAACCAAAGTCCCATTTGATTTTGTCTGATAATTCATGAGCTATTGAAGCTCAAATGACGATACCCCCCAAAAGTGAAAATCGAAAACTCTCATTATCTTCAATGTCTCTCCCGTGCATCTGTTAGAGCCTTATTTCACCTTTGCATGAAATATCCTAAAAGTGTTTATCTTTCAAACCCTGGCTATATTTGGCATGGGTAATCACGCAAGAAAGTAAGTCAAACGGCGCGCGCATGCGCCAGTGAGAGGAATAATACAGTAAGTTACTGGCTCGAAAAAACAAATTGCGGAATTGTTTTCTTTCAAATCTCGTATGAATGTAATGAGTATAGTTGTCTACTGTATAAATGGGTGTTTTTGTGGTAGTAAGGTTGCAATTTAAGAGATGGCAAGACGAATAACCCGCTAGTAACATGGCTTTGTTTCACTTTAACGTCATCGTCACGGTTGATTGAAAACCATTCCAGACCCTCTCTGACTACGGGTAACAAGTTTTATGGGGGAATTTTTACAAGGAACTGCTTAATAAACCGTTGTTGCCTTTTTCATTAATTAGGCAATTCGAAAACAAGACTCCATTGAACTTCCGTAAACTGTGCCAAGATCGCAAGAAATTCATAATGTCTCTTAATATTGAAAAACGATGTGCATACTTCATATGCATCAAATAATGCAACAAGATTTGGTGACAAACTCATCGTTATCAAATTGCACGTGTTTTGGGCTTTTTAGCGTTTTCCCTACGAGACGTAATAAATTTTAAGGTTGAGTAATTCTGAATACTGATTTTGGTGCACAGTAATTAAATTTATCTGCTGACCAATTTTCGTAATTTTCGGTCATGTTGTCAAAATTTTTTCGAACATTATGCTACCCGGCGTTTCTTTTTTCTTTCAGTATATATATATTAATATGATCATATTGTTGGTATATTCAAAGGCATCAGTATATACCTGATAATTTGGATATACGTGATATTGTACAATTATTGCATGATTTTGATGGAGACATGAAGATTTCTTCGCCAATGAAAAATCATATTCCCCATGGGCTAAGAAATCTTCAAGTCTCCGGAAAATTCATGCAATATTTTTTTTTATTATACCGAATCAAGGACAATGCAGGAAATAGAAAGAAAATCCAATGAATGAACTAAACATTTGATGAGAACAATATGAACAAGTTTTAAGATACGCCACTAGCGCTTTCAAAAGAAAATTTTTCGTGACAAGTCATTCTGATTTACACACTAGTAACATTCATTCCCCTCTCATGGAAATATTTTTCTAAAAATTTATGTTTAACAAATTTTATATCGACATAATAAGGCAAAGATATATACAATCTAACTCAATAGTTATCATCACAGTCGCCACAATTTGACGTCACAATCGTGGAACACGACGGGAAAAACATGCCTTGAGGGATTATTTTACTTATTCAGGGCTTTCGAATACAAAATTTTCTTTGGTATTCAGGCCCACGGGATAGCGAGGGAACGCCTGCGAGGCTTTTGTAAAACATCTACTACAATTTAAAAAAATGGCTTCTTGCTACTGTCAGTGATAATATATCTATTATCTATAATAAGGAACGATATAATGCGTTATGAGAAAATCATTTTGTCTTTATTTATAGCATTCAAGTTAGAATATGATTTTTAAACTTGAAAGATATCTTTTAGCGGCCAGTATAAGTATAATCAATTTGGTTGTAAAAGAATGTATGTGAGGCCAAACTACATGAAAAATGTCGCCATTTTGTTTTAGTGGCGGTCATTTTGAAAATGGCAGAAATCGTGGTGGCCAACGATAATTTTAGATTAAGTAGTATCAGTCAGACATATGTGGCAAATTTCATGCTTGTATCCACAAGTGAACTATTTTGCTGAAATTTTGATCTAAGCCGCTACACTATATTTTTTTTCATTCTTCGTTTCATTTACATCACCAAAGTCACAATTAATCAGTCTATGATGCTCTTTTGGATCATACTCAACCCATTTACAACTATTGTGCAATGAATTCGTTCTCTGTACATGCATGCTGTACGCAGGAAATCCTCGTGCATCACCTGTCAATCAAAATCGCATGACACTACGTGACCCTGAAAGTCTGTTTACACGGGAAGAATTTCTCTTGTGTTTTAACTAGCTAATAAGTATCGCCTTCTAGAGGGGGGAGGGGTTGCTCGTTTTTTTATTTTATTTCTCGTAAGAGGTATCTCATAATGAGGTAATATTTATACTGCAATTTCCATTTTATTGTCAAGAAATTCGGCTAGCAATTTTTGTATGCAGCGTGTAAGTTTATCACGGTTTAATTAGTCAGATTATCATCTCTGCCTGTTCAGTAGAAATCTTCATGTTTACCATATGTACATGTAATAATTTAATCCATATTTTACATAATTACAGATTTTCAGTGTAAGTCTAACTGCACCAATGATTCGGCTAGTAATAATTTGAGCAGAATTTATGTGCGAGTCTTATACATTTTTTTACTCTTGACAGTTTATACTAAAGGTGATCAAAAAGTTCGCAAACTACTTCTATATTTACAAAATAACAATTCAGATCAAAATGAAATTTGGCACACATAAAGTCATACACGTTCTATAAAAAACATATGTGCTGGGGCATTTTTTTCCGTGTTTGAGACGCCACAATGTGAAAATGACCTCATAAGGTAGATAACTAGTGACAAAAAATTGTTGATTCAGTCGTATTCGAGAAACGAACGGCTGTAAAGTTAAACGTATATCTTGGAAATTTATATGTAGAAGTTTATGATAATTTGTATACGGTTCATAAACGACTTTCCAGAAGTATTGTCATTTACTGGATTGATTGTTTGAGTAAAGGAAGGGAGATGTTTAAAATTGATGTTTGTTCTGTCGCCCAGTAAATGCAAATATGGTACGAAATATAAGAGTCTGAAAAAAGTCTGAAACGTGACTACCGATATCAAGTGATCCGCGCATGGACAGAATGATTGCAGATGTGCATTTTTAACATTGAATCCCTATTTAATTTTTTTTTGAAAGTTATTCAATTAGTTCACCCCTTGTATATGTTTTAAAATTATTACACAATAATGCATTAGTAAAATCACGCATCTGATATGTACTACATGTACATATGAATGCATTCTTACGGCAAAACCGATCTTGAAGCTGATATGATTCAACAATTTAAATGAGCAAAATTAAAATCGAAAGTAGAGACAACCAGGGAATTAAGTTATTAAAGTGTGCATATTAATGGTATTATAGTCTATTGAACCTATTTTTATGTCTTATATAGTTATAGGATTATGAATCATGAATGTACATGTACACATTTAAAGAGGGGTTTTTTTTCTTGGGCACAAGCTCGATTATATTGAATTTTGGGCATCTTATAATATTAGTTTAAATATCTGTATAGTTAAATTATGAATATTTACGTACAACTCATATTTCAAAAGGAAGTTGATTTTATATGCTTATATAAAGAAAATGAAAGACTTCAAAGACGCCGACATGGTTCGAGGTCCACTGTGCCCCGTACGTGTTTTTCGGGGAAAAACTCGTGGCCTGTACTGTACCTTTGACCTCAAAAGCAACATGTTAATCTTTTTTATAGCAAATAAAGAATGATCTCACACTCTGTCTAATTGTTTTGAAGTTGTAGTTTGTTTTGAGTTGTTTTCTTATTTTTACAATCAAAAGCCCAGATGCATGATACTTGATAATGGTGTTTTGAACAGACACAACCTCCGTCCTCCTTTCACAGGCTCTATTGCGAGAAATGCACCAAAATGACTTATTTGTTCGTTGCACGATTCAAAAGTCATGGGGGCGTGGTTTGTATAATTAACCAAAAACGGTACGCTTTGTGAACGGAACGGCACGCTTCGAGAACGGAACGATTCGCTTCGTGAACGAAACGGTTTGCTTTGTGGACGGTACGGTACGCTTTATGCACAGAACGTTTCGTTTTCTGCACGGAACGGTACGCTTTGTGAACGATACAGTACGCTTTGTGGACGGAACGGTTCCGTTTCCTTTCTGAGGTGTAGTAGCACGGTTTGGGGTCTGTAAGTCATTTATTAGGAAGCCTTCTCAGGTACTGCACATGTAGTGTGTATTCATGATTGTTGACACAGTGTACAGTGTAGAGTGTGACCACAATGAATGTTCGAACTTGTAGGAAAATTCAATTAATCAAGAATATTTATACTAATAGGCACCTTTTGTTAGTGTCGATTTTATTATGTTCAAATCATATCCTCCTCGCTCTTAGGGGTAGGCCGGGACCACTTTTCTAGATACATGTATAAGGTTTTCTATCCTGTACTGATTTTTGCCTTTTCCAGGTACATTGTACAGTGCTAAGTTGAGCGGTGTCGCTCTAGGCCTCTTGTTACTATTAATAGTAATGTTCATTGAAAATCCTGTATGCTCCATTTTTTGTTGCAGTAAAGCTCAGTGTAATTCAATCAATTTTAGGTGGGTCATCAAGTCTTTTCGGATAAGTTATTTTTTTTCTTTGGCTGCCTCCTTTCAAAAACGATACCACGTCCCTTAAAAGTAACATATAAAGGTGTTCATCCTGGTTTAGATAGAGAGATTGGCAATCAAATGGCATGCTCAATGCAACAGCTACAATAGGAAGCTCGCCGACAGTTTTTTTTTCAATTCCGAAGTGCTTTTTAAATTCAACAGATTTTTTTTCCATTGAATAGTTGTAAAGTTATATGTCAAATTTAATATAACGGCGATTGTGATTTGTAGCAAGTATTTACTAAATATTTAGAATTTTCAATGATTGTACAGAAAAGTAGATGTATACATGTTTCAAAGCAAATTTTCCACTCAAGCTCTATTCTAGAGGTCTCTGTGTTTATAATATCACATTAAGTACAGGTACCAGGGATCTCATCCCTTCTAAGATGCTACATGTATATACGGGAAAATTTAGCGTAAAAGTATTTAAGCGCAAACGCAAGTGGGAATGTATTTGCACAAATAAATTTTAGCGCTTGCACTTGTCATTTAAATAAAGAAATGTGATATTGTTTCTTTTATTCACGTCCGTATTTGACTTTTTGGTTAGCCAAGCTCAGAAACACAATGGAACTCTCGTATTCTCATAATACTCTCACTCTCACAAGAACTCATTCTTCAACTTTACCGTGGTGTTGCAATCCCATGGACGTGGTAAATGTTAAATTTTACTTCATTCTTTTTTGAATAAAAGAAATGGTGTATTTACGCATTTCATTTATATTCAAACAATGCATGCAACGAAAGAAAGTTACTTGGATAGACGGTAATCATAATCAGGTAACGCTTGATTGACACGCCGAGAAGCCAAACTTTGACGGTGCTAATTATACATCGGGTAACAACTACCAATAATTAATTTCATTTATAATTTAACGGAACTTTATGGATCGATCCTACCGTGTACAGTGCTAGCTAGTGTGAATATAAAATCCAACGACCCTTAGACAATATGTAATATGCGCGTCCCGGTTTACATGTACTTACGTGAAAGCTTGGAACATGCACAAGAAATTATATTTAGAAATCCGTTAGAAAACAATAATTTTTAGCATTCAGGGGCTGCTGCGCCAAAGGCGCTTAAATTAGAAGGGCACCAAATATTCTCGTTTTACAGTATATCATTCTCGCTTATCACGCCCTTTGTCCATCTGCATAGATTTCTTTTAATAACATTTGCAAATTTATGAAAAAGATTTAAAGAAAAGAAATTGAAGTTATTGCCGTAAATAATAAAACCAAGAAAATAAAGAAATATAATTTAGTATAGGTATAGTCAATCAGATTAGAAATTCAGCGATTACCAGAAATTCGGAAAGTAACAAAAATCTAAATTTCATTAGATATCAGGTATAGGCGAAGTGTGTGGACTAACGAGGTTAGATAAATTATTCAAGATTTTCATAAATTTATTTTAGTTATCTGAAGTCAATGTAATTTCCAGATTCATATGTTTTTTTCTCTGTCTTTTATATCGAATATTTTTTTTTCTTTTGATTTACCGTTTACACAGCCCTGTGTTTTACCAACTGTTCATAAATGCTGTCAATAAAAATATTATCAGAGAAAACGGGACATCTCCCGATAATTTATGTCTGATGGGAAAAGGGTGGAAAAACAGCTCAACGCACTTTTTGAACTCACATGGTTTTTCGCACAAATTAAAGTCAAATTAATTATTATTAGCACAAAAATGAACACTGCAGACCTTCAATACAAGACATAGTTCTAATATGTATTTAATATCTCATGTTAAGGGTACATATTCTTTAGATTAATTGTCTTAAAGTTTTAAAGTTGATGTTTTTAATGGGACTTCATTTATAAATGATAGGATGTTACATCTGTATGATTTCACCATAGGTATTTACAAATTAAAATAATCTATCTTTCATTGATACTATTGACTTGAAATTTTCAAATTGACATCTTAAATATGAGTGTTTTTCGAAGTACTTTGCACACTTTCTATACTCATCGTAATTTTGTCGAAAAATAGCACCAAAATCTTACAATGCTGCCGAAAGAAATCAAGCACTAATACAGGATAAAAAGTATCATTCATCTTTTGAAATAGTGAATTGTTACCAGTGAAAAGAAAATTCATTTAGGGTATATAGAATGATACTTAGTATTAACCTGTCAATTACGGTGATTGACCTGGATGACGGGAGAGCTACCCGTTATAAAAACAACTCTTAATCAACTCATTAGACCTACATGTATAATACACTTTGATATATGCTGTAAATCAATAAAATCATTTCAGTTTAACCGATATTTTATAGAAAAGATAATGGGGAATTAAACAGTACATTGTAGGTGTCCGAAAAACCTGAAGCATAAAGATAGCTGATAAGAAATAATAACGGAAACGAAACGAAATAATAACGGAAAATAAATAACGGAAACCTATAAATAATTACATTTTAGGTCACCTGATTAGACTCAGGTGACCTATTGCTTTTTGTTTTGGTCCGTCGTCGTCCGTCGTGCGTCGTGCGTTAACATTTCTTCTTCTCGCTTCTTCTCTGAAATCACCGGCCCCGTGGGGATTCGGGTTAGAATAGGTCCTCAGTACCCCCTTGCTTGTCGTAAAAGGCGACTAAATGGGGCGGTCCTTCGGATGAGACCGTATAAACCGAGGCCCCGTGTCACAGCAGGTGTGGCACGATAAAGATCCCTCCCTGCTCAAAGGCCATAAGTGTCGAGGATAGGCCTAAATTTTCAGCCCTTCACCGGCAATGGTGACATCTCCATATCAGTGAAATATTCTGGAGAGGGACGTTGAACAGTATACAATCAATCAATCAATCTGACATCACCGAACCATTTTCAACCAGATTTGGCATATAGCATCTATGGGTGAAGGGGAACAGAAATTGTGAAATTCATGGTCCCTGCCCCCTGGGGCCTTGGGGGTGGGTCAAAATCCATTAAAAGTAGTGCAATCTTTAAAATTTCTTCTTTACTCCAGGACATCAAGCAGTCAAACTGTTGGTATGATTGTAAACAGCATTCTAGTGCTAGGGCGGGGCCATATAGATTATTATAGTGAAAATGCATAATTTCTTTGAAATTTTCTTTTCTGCTCCTGGACATTAAATAAACTAACCAATTGCAACTGCATAGTTATATTGAATAAGGCTGCCTCTTCCAAAATTGTGAATCTAATGGCCCCAGGTTCAGGGGTTCTAGTGGCAGGGTGGGGCTATATATATTATATAGTTAAATGAATTATTTCTTTGAAAATCTTCTTCTTTGCTCCTGAGTATTTGATAAACTTACCAAGTGCATAGTTATGTTGAATAAGGCTGCCTCTTTCAAAATTGTGAATTTCATGACCCCTGGGTTAAGTTTTCTGGTGTTAGGGTGGGGCTCTATTGAATATATAGTAAAAAATGCATAAGCTCTTTTAAAATCCTCTTTTCTGCACCTGGGTATTAAACCAATGAAATATGTACTTAGTTATGAGAAGGAAGGATGCCTCTTTGAGATTTGTGAACTTCAGGGCCCCTTGGTCAGGGCTTCTTGTGTCTTGGGGGGGGGGGGGCGGCTCTAATGTTCATATAGTGAAAATACACGAATTCTTTGAAAAATTTTTCCTTTGATCCTGGGTATTATGGCAATGATCTATATATATATATATATATATATATATATATATATATATATATATATATATATATATATATATATATATATATATATATATATGTGTGTGTGTGTGTGACGCGCCAAGCAAAAACCTCCCTCATATCTATTATGACGTAACGTCAAAAGACGCGTCTATAATCAACAACGCAAAAGCGACGTAAAAACGCCTCCTCAAGAAAAACTCTAAGAAAAGAAAACTACTCAGCAGAACAAGGGGATGTTGTTTAATTTATATGCTAAGAAAGATTCTTGGATGTGTTTTGATGTAGTTTATTCTATAAGAAGTTATTTTCTCTCAAGTGTCTTTGTGACCTATCTTTTTCACAATTATTAAGTTATTTTTTAAAGATGTTCAATGGTGGTTAAAAAAATTCCCGTAAGGCCGTTTTTAAAAATCGCAGGGGTGATAAGGAAGCACATAAAATATTCTACCTTGACTAAGTCATTGAAACATTACGACGTCATAGTGGGCAGGATGACGTCAATTTTAAAACACAAGTTTTCGTAATATTGGAATTTAGAGATGTAATTTGACTCTAGGAAATAAATTGAAACATGTAAAGATTAACAAAAATAAGACGTTTTTATTTTGTTATTCTGTATCTGTCAATTTGATTAACATCTAACAACAATGACGTAATATGTGTAGATCGAGTAACTTGGGAATTGATCTTGTCGTGTAAAGAGAATTTGGCTAAGACGACATGTACAAAGATACGTGAAATGGAGTTTAAAAGCAAATATCGGGAATATTATGTGAAATTCATTCAGAGTTCAGTTAAATAAACAGGTATGCTAATTTATTTTCATCAACTGTATTCTCTTTTGAAGACAGTCAGCTATAACCGTATCCCAATCAGCCTTTCCTCGGTCATTTGTGACAAAAATAATGTCATAGAACAACAATAAGCTGGATATTTCAAAACATAAGATTTGTCCAGATGGAAAGTTCGCCTTCTAAAAAACTTGGAAAGTGCTGCTAGAATCCCCAGTTAAGCATGGTTTTACGAAAATTCTCGGTTCATATGTGTAAAATACAAAACGCAGGGTAAGGTTTCGTGCGAATGTGTGTTATAATTATTTTACTGACAGGACAGTGGGATTCTAGCAGCAATTTTAAGGCAAAATAGATGTTTTTCGACCATATTATTTACTCAAAGAAGTTATTAAAAGCTGAGGTATTGTTGTTCTGTTAACTTTTTTAGTAAGGAACATTTCGCTATTAATAGAAGTCACGTGATGCCGTGTTGGTGGAGCACGCCATTTCTTTAGACGATCTTTTATCTTTATGCAATAGTTACTAAAGGTCTAAGTTTATGAGTAGTTTTGATTAATCATCAAACTTATTTTTCTTTAAAAAGTTTAAATTTCCTGAGAAATGATTTATATACTTCCTTAACATACCCGCGATGAAGTTTGTTTGCCCTCTCTCTTTTTAGTTAAAAAAATTGCGTCTGTAGGTAGTTCAATTTTTTTTTCGGAAATGTTCAATGGTGAATAAGATTAAAGGCATTTCTGAAATAAAAAAGAATAGTTATTGATTGGATAAGAAAATTCCGGAATGACTAATTCGGAGGTTTTGAAAAGATTTAAGCAGGTTTATCTTAAAAGGTCAAACAAACTTTTTAAAGATAGTTTTTTTAATTTTAGCTGCTAATTTCCAGCTGTTCAAAAAAAAATTGTAAGCTGTTCAAACCCAGTTAACACTGTACATATAAATTGGATAGCTTTTTATCAGTCCTTATAATTTAATTGTTATTATTCATGTCATGTATGAGCAAAGTAGAACAAAGTAGATTTTCATTAAAAATCACTTCAACAGTTCCAATAGTACAATATTAAAATGTTACGTCTGGCAGATCAACATGTTTTTTATGCAAGTGATTGTGATTTAGGTAACCCAATTTATTATATTTTTTTATCCAATAAAATACCGCGTTATAACCATACTTAAATTTCAGAAGCTTATAACTAAATCTTTTCGCTTCCATTGACGAAGTTAGAAAAATACATTGCTCTTTGTTGCACTTTTCTGTGCAAATAGTAAGAACTGTACATAATCTTTGATAGCTTGCCAAGGATATTGATAAATTATAGTGAAGTTTAGTTAAAAAGCGATATGAGCTGCAAGTTTGACATCGGAAAAAAGTATTTCAAATTTGGAATTAACTATTTCAATGACAGGAAAATAGAACGTTTATGAACTTCTGTTGTTCATATTTGCTATGGAAGAACTTTTTATAAGCATTAATTGAAGCAAAGTTGAATTATGTACATACATGTACATCTATGGGGAGTTTTGTGCAAAATTAGCAAAACTAGTACGGTACAAATCTGCACAAAATATTTTAAAAAACAATCATCAAAACTCTATGTTTTAAAATAATGGATTTATCGAACATAAACCCATTGAAAGAGCTTTCCTAGTTATTTTAATAAAAAACAACCGTATGATTGTATATATAAATTACATCAATAAATAATTTTTTTTATATATATATAACAAAAGTTACAACTTACGATTGTATAATGGAGGGATATTAAGACTGTTTTTTCGGTTCTCTTACTTTCTGTTGCAACTAATATTTAATATATTCTTTTTCACTGAAAAGTATGCTAACTCATTTAGTTACGAAATAATTCTAAACATATTTCTTTTCAATAATTTAACATAAATATAAAATAGGAAACTGGGGGCCGGGAAAAATTAATAAAATGTTTAAAGATTAACAAGAAATAATTGTTTAAACTTTTATTTAACACTTTAAATTTGATGCATAATCTTAATTGTTTTGATTTGAACACACATTTATTGAGATATACAAAAGGATTGGAAACAAGTTTGACAACTTACAAGATCTCATGTGAATTAAAGCCTGGTTTCATAACGACACCCGAAGAAGAAAAGGATCGAACTCTACTACAAGAGACAAATACAGTTGGGTTTTTCCCAAAAAGTCGTAGACAGGTAAACCAGTTTTGTTTCTCTTTGCTTTATTACATTTCTTTCCTTGTCATAGCAAAGAGTAACATTTTATAATCATGCACTTCAAGTTGCATGTTGATATCACATCTTATAAGAAAATTATGAAAAAATAAAGAAAGAATGTAAGTGTACACCGGCACACGAAAGGAACCGTAAATTACGTCTGTTATAGAGTTATGATCTCTGTCTGCTTCACTAGCGGGTATTAACATTCAATAATTTTTTTTAAGTGAAAGACCACTCTTGATTAACAGACATATTTAAATTCACTACCGTCCGTTTGTTTTTTACTTGTATTTTTTTAAAAAGCAGATTCAAATTTCAGTCGAAATTTAGTCGAAAAATCGCCTTACATTGTAGGCAGCAGAGAATACAAATTGTTTGAAGTCGTTCGCGGTCCAGATTTTTCCAAATTGTCTGCGTTTATCAAACAGCACTCCACTTCTTACATGCCGTAATTAACTATTTTCGGTACAGAAGAAAAACTCACTGAATATTGCGCAATTTAAAAATAACTTCATTATTAAAATCTGGTGTGTAATGTCACTTCTTTACTCCTTTTTCCCGTGTCTGATGTAAATAAACCATATCCAACACAATTTATTACATCTCCGTGCGCCGACTACGCGTTTGACGACGTCATTTTCATCAAACTCAATTGACGTCTGTTTTTAGAGATATTTATATGAAATTTTGATATGATTTAATATCATTTTTATTTTTATTCTGGTTTCAGTGATTTACATTTGAGTTCAATGTATTATATAGTACTAAAGAAATAAAAGCAAATGTAATAGTTATATGCGTAAATTATTCCGAATTTTGTCCGTGCGCCGACAGGCCTTATCGGCCTTCATATAAATCGTCCTAATATTATTAATATGAAAGATATGTGTTTCAAAATTCACATTTTAAAGAACATTGACTAGATTGTGTCTTTGCAAAATTTGGTAAGTATTGGTTGCATGATTAAAAAAAATTATAAACATTGTCTACGACTTTTTGGGACAACTTTCATACATATAGTAAACGTGGTAAAAGAAATGTGGCATCCTTAAGGAAAAAAACCCGTCGCACTCTTTAAAAATTTAGGAACTTTGTATACACTTTTGATGCCCGAGGGAGAGGGTGGTAGGGGCGGTCTCAATCTTTTTTAAGATAACTACTTTTATAGTGTAACAGAGACAATTAAGTGCCTCTGCTTAACTGGGGTTGAATCTAAGGCCTCTGGCTTGACAGTCCAGTGCTCTACCAAATGAGTTTAAGGATTGACCTACTAGCCCAAGCTCGTAGGAAGATGCATGTATAGTTTGTACTACCACAATAATATTTTTTTCATCTAAATGTTGATTATTTCCTTTTACTGTTGCAGTGATGTAGATTTCTGCCATTTTCTTTCATTAAAAAAGCCATAAATTGGATTTATATTTTTTGAGATTTGTTCTTTTTCCCTTGTTGATCATTTCGGCCCCCTCCCTTCTTTTCATTTTTTCGAAGATATAGTTTATAATATATATTTTTATTACAACGATGAAAATTTTTTATTATTACCGGCCGCCAGGAGGCGGTCGGTTAGTTGATATGAAAGTTTTAAGTAGCCGTGCGTTTCTGCGGAGTTAGAACAATTTGAATAAAAATATTTAATAACATTCATATTATAGAATATTAAACAAAGATATTCTAAATGTTTAACAAAAAGCACAATTATCATAAAATAAAATTTGTATAAATAATTAGGTAAATATTTCATCCAATCCTGATTGACAAACTCTGACATTACTGAAGTGCGGAGAAAATTAGCACGAAGTGTCTTATGTAGGCATAGTCTAAAACAAAGACCCCGTTGTATATCAACAATTTTACTTTCTCTTTTTAAACAGTCTAGACAGGATTTGTTGTACTTATTTTAAATTGCCGTGTATATTTATACATTTCCTATGCAAGTTTTTCAAAAATTTGATGAAATATTGATTTCTTAAAAGCACGGAATCGTACGACAATTTTGTCCATGAGGCTAGGATAATGTGCCAAGCATTTTCCCGCCACATCTCAACAAAGAGAAGAAATGTAGTGGTGGATCTAGATCTAGATCGATTTGGGAGGTTGTTAACATCCTCTAAGAGAGTTCCACATATTTCATATTTGTTCCGTTTACATTAAAGTAAACCTATAGCTAAGTCTAAACTCTAGTTTTGTAAACTTCCACCAGAGTTCGTTTGTGCGAAACTGCGTGCAGAGACGCAGATGTCTATGGGCAGTTTGCTTACACATATAATATTGTACATGCATTATAATGCATGAAGAAAATCTGCAATGTCGCATGCAAGTATTTCATGTCACGAGGATATTTTAACAGATAAATATAAGAAATTTCAAAAACAGATCACGCAAATTTCAGTTTCAAATTACTTTTATCAAAGGATCGAAGAATTAATTGATTTGCGGCCGATTTTTGACGCTTGCGTCAATATGTTTCTTGTTGATATTTTTAAGGGAATCAAATCAAAAGTTTGAAAATACAAATATCATCAATTTATTATATAGCTTCAGGTTATTTTACGATTTTAGGTTATGAAAATCCATGAAGTCACACCGTATAATGTACGTCAAAGTAAATATTCCGTCTTTTTCATGCGATATTTTATACATTTTCAGCACCTCACTCGATTCAGAACTGCTGTAAAACTGCTGCTAAAATTGCTGGATGAAAAAATTAGCATAAAAGTGCATAAATTGTTCGCAAGAGACCGAGAGGAGCTGGTATTCATGCATGACATCCGTACATTGGAAATCAACCTGCGCTTAGACGACTCAAAGGACATATGGACTGTTTCAGACAGTGTGTCCCTAGAATTTGGAGGCGTCGACAATGACACAAACTTCACTTTTCTACTTGCAACACAGGAGATGTATGATTTTCATCAAAACCCTCCAAAATCACTTTAAAAACATAAGGATTTAACTGAAAACTTAGATTATCATGTTTAAACTTAATATGTGTTTCTTTTTTGTTGAGTATATATATTGATGACGAAGAACGCTGCTTCTTCCAAAAATGCTAAATTTCCTGGCCCTTGGGACAGAGGTACTTCGGGAGGAGGGGGGGGGGGGGGTATTTTGGTTTAATGCTTTGAAATTTGCACTTTGGTATTAATCAACATGATTAAATATGATTTATTAAATTTCCAAAATTTTGAAAGATGTGGCCCCAGGGTCAGTGGTTCCTGTGACAACTGATAATGATACAGTGGAAATGCATTTCTCTTTGTTACTGTGATCTGCATGTACCTCTGGGTATTACTAACCAAAGTAAACATGCTGAGTGCATAATTATGATAAGCATTGGAGCCTCTTTCAAAATTGTGAATTTCCTGGCCTCTGGATTAAAACATGAATCAAATTCAATTGTTGGAAAGTTGTTGCATGATACTCAGGTGACCTATAAGGCCCATTGACCTCTTGTTATCATTCTTTTCGTATACAATTATAAGATGAATAGACAAGAGGTCCACGGGCCTTATAGGTCACCTGAGAATCATGTAACAACTTTGGACAATTGAATTTATTTCTTGTTTTAAACCAGAGGTCATGAAATTCATAATTTTGAAATTATGAAACTAACCGTTTTGCTAGATGTACCTTTTTCATCAAAAATATATATATATACAAATTATACTTAGATCATTGTCATAATTAAATACCCTGGGGCAAAGGAAAAGATTTTCAAAGAATTAATGTATTTTCACTATATAATCAAAAGAGCCCCCGCCCCCTGAAGCAAATGGCAAAACCCCTAACACACGGGGACGTAAAAATTCACAAATTTGATTAAGGGCGCCATTCTTGCTCATCATAACTATGTACTTTATGTTGTTTAATTAATATTCAGAAATAGAAAAGAAGATTTTTAAAGAATAAATGCATTTTCATAATATGAACAAAAGAGCCCAGCTTTAACACCAGAACAAATGACCCTGGGGCCATAAAATTCACAATGGTGAAAAAGGCACTCTTGCTCATCATAACTATGTACTTAGTTTGTTTATTTAATACACAGGAACAGAGAAAAAGATTATAAAAGATATAATGCATTTTCACTATATAATCAATAAAGCCCCGCCCTAACACCAGAACCCCTGACCCTGGGGCCATTAGATTCACAAATCTGAAAAAGGCACTCTTGCTCATCACACCTATGTACTTTGTTTATTTGATACCCAGGAGCAGAGAAGAAGATTTTCAAAGAATTAATGCAATTTCACTATATAATTAATAGTGCCCCGCCCTAACACTAGAACCCCTGACCATGGAATCATAAAATTCACAAATCTGAATGAGGCACTCTTGCTAGTCATAACTATGTACTTAGTTTGTTTATTTGATGCCCAGGAGCAGAGAAGAAGATTTTCAAAGAATAAATGCATTTTCACTATATAATTAATAGAGCCCCGCCCTAACACTAGAACCCCTGATCCTGGGGTCATAAAATTCACAAATCTGAAAGAGGCACTCTTGCTCATCATAACTATATACTTAGTTTGTTTATTTGATACCCAGGAGTATAGAAGAAGATTTTCAAAGAATTAATGCAATTTCACTATATAATCAATAGAGCCCCGCCCTAGCACTAGAACCCCTGACCCTTGGGCCATGAATTTCACAATTTTGGTAGAGGCCTCAATGCTGATTACAGTCATACCAACAGTTTGACTGATTGATGTCCAGGAGTAAAGAAGAAGATTTTTAAAGATTGCACTAATTTTAGTGGTTTTGGCCCCAACCCCAAGGCCCCAGGGGGGCTGGGACCATGAAATTCAAAATTTTTGTTCCCTTTCACCCATAGATGCTGTATGCCAAAATTGGTTGAAACAGGTTCAGTGGTTTCAGCGAAGAAGCTGAAAATGTTCAAATGTTAACACACGACGCACGACGACGGACGAAAACGGATAGCAATAGGTCACCTGAGTTTACTGAGTTTACTCAGGTGACCAAAAAATAATTATTTGCTTAAGGTTATATGTCTAAAAGATTTGTAGTATTCAAGTACAGTTACGCATGTGTATCTCATTATCAAATATTTTGGAGGGATTTTGTATTTTTGTGTATTACAAAGCGCTCGATATCAAATATTTGGGGCTCTCTTGCATAGAATATAATCATACTCCTATTATAATGCTATTGTGATTTAAATTCAAGATACGTGGTTTAGGTTGACCTATTCAAAGGTTATAGGGTACAGAACCGGTTTTATAGATTTATTGGCAGTAAACAGGAAAATGCTAGTCATTTTCTTCTGATAACAAATGTGAAAAAATATGTGTTTTCATACTTTTCATGAATTTTGATAAAAAAGGGTGGCTAAAAAAGGGGGTTAAGATAACAACACACTATATCTTTATAATTTACAATTATAATTTACGGCAAAATTAGAGCTCACTTGCGACTGATACGCTGGTAATAAGCGTTTTATCACCTGCACTGATAAACCTTTCTTTGTCTTATATGACTATTGATATCTTATGCGTGAAAAGAAGAAAAAACACTTGCTGTGGCCTTTAACTCAACATTAAGATATATCGACGACGTATTGTCAATTAAAAATGGTAAATTTCAATTCTACGTCAATACGATATATCCCGGTGAGCTTGAGATAAAAGATTCCCAGAGAATTTGACACATATGTTTCATAGTTGGATATTTTACTTGAAGAAGACGTTAGTGGTAATCTATATGATAAACGTGATGACTTTAACTTTTCTATCGTCAAATTCCCTTACTTATGCAGCAATATACCTTCATCACCTGCATACAGTAAATATATATCTCAGTTGATTCGATACGCAAGAGCATGCTCTACGTATGAACAATTTCTAAAACGAAGTAAATTATTGACAAGCAAGTTGATGAAAAAAGAATATCAGCAGTCTCATTCAAAGTCAAAATTTCATAAGTTTGATGGTCAATACAATGACCTTGTCAGTTAATACATTTTATCATTGAGTCAAATGCTGACTGACGTTTCATATTAATTGTTAATCCATTATTTATACACTGAATTGATAACGGAATTTTCTGTTATTTCCTGATCATGACAAGGAGCACACAGCTTGTGTGACCGGTAAGCAAGGTATGCTCACTCCTCCAGGGCACCTAATCCCACTGATGTTTTGGAAGTCCGTGTTTGCTCTGTTCCTTTTTTGCATTGTTTAATTGACTTTGAGTTTCAATACTTTTCGTTATGTCCGTATCCTTATTAATGCACAGAGAGGATCTTACCATGAGCAACTGACCAATCATTGAACGAATAGCAACGTTTTCGCAAAATAAATGTTTACATTTTAATTTGAACACATGGTTCAGGCCAATGAATGATAATGTAAAGGGAATGCAAAATTAAGGAAATGTTCTTGTGAACATAATACAAATACAGTGGAGCCTTATTTATCCGGACGATTTGGTTCTCAGTCAATTTGTCCGGATATGTGAACCGTCCTGATACCTGAATTACTATTTCAACAAGACAACATTACATTTAAAAGTTCTGTTCCGACAAAAAGTGTCCGGATACTGAAGCATCCGGATATCTGGCGTCCGGATATCTGAAGGTCCACTGTATTAGCAGCTATGAAAGACGTCACGGAAGTTTTAATTTGTTTTTATAACTAGAAAAATATGTTAAATAAAATGTAGTTTGTGTCAAGTTCACTTCGGAACATCAGCCCTTCGGAGTAAGAAAAACGAGCAGCATCTCGCATGTATTTAAATGGACAAAACAAATTTTACAAAACTTAACTCGCGATCACGTGTTTTGTCCAGGAGATCCAACTGACAATTGTATTCACCGATAATACAACAGAGGAATTGATACAGAGCAAATCGCTTTGCAGAATGACTGTGAGAAACCTAGACTTCCACGTCTAGTTAACAAATGAATTGTTTGTCATTATGAGCATGGAAAATACCATTAACTATGGCAGCTTTTTTTCGAAACATTTTCTTTTTTCAGTTATAAAGCAAAAATTTTCAAGGACCCCGGATCACTTATTTAAGAGGCCAGTCCTTTTTCAGTGGTGTCAAATGAACGACCTTGCCATTGTGCACAACTTGTATTCAATATGTCTTATTAAAATATTTCTAGTTTAAATCAGACCTAAGCAAATGTATGTAAAGAATGGGTGGACTTAACTGCCGTGAAAAAATCCGTAAATTAAAGTTTCAACAAATGATTTTTTTTTTCTTTCTATTATATTATTCACCTACATCTTAACTGTGCATTTATATCTTGTATATGAATCAAATAATTTTAATCAAAGAAATCTACATCAAAATGTTAGGTCGAGGCAATTTCATGAATATTAATAGATAATCAGGGTCACACTTTTTTCAACGTCTTAATACATAGTCAGCGCATGTTTGTCAGCTGTTCTTAAGAAAACTGTAGTAATGTTGTATATTGAACAAAACAATGTCATATTAAAAGGAGAAGAGCCGACAAATGTGCGCTCATATTTAATTTTACAAAAACACGTTCAATACAGCCTTGCCGACTCCAATGTCATGACTGTGTTAACCTAGATTTAATGACTCCGATTGACCTGCTGAATATTATCATTTATCGCGTGGTGTATAGCCGCGATGAATACAATTATTCTATCACGTGACCTCAAACCTGTTTAGAATTTAGAGCGTGTTTTGTTGGTCTGACATTCGCAAATTTGGGCATTTTAAATCCGTTGTAATCACTCCGTTATATTGTTTGTTGTGTTCACAAAAAAATTAGACATATCTTTTGATTTCATATTGACGTTTCTGTAAGTATCATAAGGTGATAATATACACATATTCGATATTTGGGGGGGCTATAGATTAGCTTTCAGGTAAGTTGAGGTGATTTTGGATAAGATCACTCTTAGAGGGGTTATAAATTGTGTTTTTTCTTCCGATAAGGTAAGTTGGGAAGGTTTAAGATAACTTTTTGTTCCCTGTAAACTATCATAAGAAATAATGCAGAAATCCTACAGTTGTATCGATTGTAATAAAAGGGTTTCTCCAAAGTATCGTCGATTTCTCAAAGAAGTAAAATATGCGGCATTGAGACAGGATATTTTTGTGTTGTTAGATAAGACAGTCAGCGAGAATGATTGTATATGCGATAAATGCCACAAAAGGTATTCTAGGGGTAAATTGGGCGAGGTTGCCAAAAATGAAATCAAAGTGACCACATTTTTTTTAGGCACAAAATGTAACAAATATGGTGCAGTATGTGAAATGAAGAGAAAATCTCTAAGGAGAATACCGCAAACAGCACGGACAGACATGTTTCTGAAACACAATGTCATTCTCTATGATAATGCCAGAGCTTGCCCTGTTCATTTTGCCGAAAATGGCCACTTGAAAAACTCCGATTTACAGCAATATTCATTTCATTTCAAGCGAGGAACATCGTCCTTGACCTCAAATGAGCTATTGCAACAATTGTGTCGCTGTAGAGAACTTATCATGAAAAACAGCAATTCTAGGATTGATTTTAACAACAGAGATTTTCTAAATAAAGATGATTATGTGTCTCTAACAGGTTTAACTCCTGATCAGTTTGATGATCTTAATTTGCAAGTCGGAAGTTTTAAAACCAGAAAATTTTCGAAGAGAACTGCTCTCGGAATATTGCTGACAAAACTCCGAACTGGCTTATCAAGTAACCTGCTTAAAACATTGTTTAATGTTGCAGATAAATGCTGCGTATGTAGAATTATCAAGAGGGCCAGGAATGTTTTATTGAGACATTTTAAACCAAAACACTTAGGCTTTGACCATATTTCAAGACAAAATGTTCTTCGGGATCACACCGCGGTCTTCGCGCGGGAACTCTTGGCATCTGGTGACCATAATACAGCCATTCTTCTTATTGATGGAACCTACATTTATATTCAAAAAAGCTCCAAGTATACATTTCAAAGAAAATCATACAGTGTTTATAAAGGTTGCCCATTAGTGAAACCCATGATGATTGTTCGAGGGAGAGGGGGAATTCTGGAATGGGCTAGAGAAAAATCACATTTATGTTAATAAATGCATTTTTGGCATGAGCTGTATTTTGTGCATTGAGAGAGTTATCTCCCTGCGTAGTATAAAAAGAATAGAACATCACCGCTAGGTGAAATGCATTTTTTGGCATGAGCTGTATTTTGTGCATTGAGAGAGTTATCTCTCTGCGTAGTATAAAAAGAATAGAACGCCACCGCTAGGTGGCAGTGCAATAGGTCACAAAGTTTGTAAACAGAATCTGAAGTTATACGGTAGTAGAAAATTAGCGATTTAATGTTTTCATCCACGTGAGTGGTTTATCTAGTTTATGTGCTGCTTCCTTAGATGTACTGAGGGGATTTTAATCCATCGTTTGTGTCCAGCCAGGTCTAAAAAACGGATAGCGTGGGTTGAGCGGTGAACGGTGGAGATTGGCGCGGACTGGCCGTCTACAGATTTGCTCCATGAACAGCATTCTTGCTCCAATGGAACCAGTAAATAATGCATGTAGGTAGACTATTTAGGAAAAGAACAAACAATTCTATTCATGAAAGACCATGTTCTTTCTGGGCGTTTTTAATTCAGTGTTTTTGGTAGGAAAGTAAGTTTTCTGTCTGTGCTAAAATTATCCTCGATGCTGATTGGTCAATATGTAAGGGAAGCGCCATGCCAGATGTTTTGGTCGTAGGTGATTCACACGTGCAAAGATTATCAACTTTCATTTCGTATTGTGATAAAAAATTTGATATAGCAGACTGCGACGTTTTGTGTTATGGAATACCAGGAGGATGTTTAAAAAATTCTCGACATATTGAAAGAATCGAAGTTTTTATAAAGACGCATAAACCGAAAGGTGTTGTGGTACACTTGGGTGGGAATGATATAGACTCGAAAGATGTGACACTTGATGAAGTAAATACAATAATTTTACGATATGTGGCAATCTTGAACTTATTGGCAAACAGATATTCCCTGGAAATAATAGTGTGTCAATTATTATTCCGTCAAAAAACAAGACATTTAACAGTTCGTGATTACAACAGTTTTGTGATTGCTGCTAACAAAATCCTGAAGAAGGAATTGTCCAAATATTCGAACTTAAAGTACTGGATTTTAAAAGGATTAAAAAACAGTCAGATTGAGATATACAAACAGGATGGTGTGCATTTAAACGAAACTGTTGGCTATCCTAAATATTATAGGAACATTCGAGGTGCAATTCTGCATACTCTGACGTTAGTATAGTGAGCAGATGAATATTATTAATAATTATAACACTTTGTGATATATATTATAATACATGTGTATTTTTATGTAAATGTTAATTATGTTCCCCAAACGAAGTTGGGGAACATATTGTTTTTACTCTGTTTCTTATTATGTTCCCCAAACGAAGTTGGGGAACATATTGTTTTTACTCTGTTTCTTATTATTATTATTAGGGTCTTCCGTCTTCAGCGGAAGACCCTTCTATTATTCTTCGGTTTCTTTTTTACCTTTATTAGGGTCTTCCGTCTTCAGCGGAAGACCCTTCTATTATTCTTATGTTTCTTTTTCAATTTTCTTATTATTATTATTCTTTTTTTCTGCACAAATTTTGTGCCGACGATTCCTCAGAGATCTTTGGACCGATTTGTTTCAAATTTTCAGGGTTGGTGTAGAATTATCCGAAGTTAATTCCGGCTGAAGGATTTTTTGAAAATCACTTCCGGTCTAGAGTTATCGCCCTTTTCTTAAAATTCAAACGATCTCCGTGTCTGTGATAGAACTCAATAACGGCTTGAGCTAGAGCGTTGAAATTTTCAGTGATAATAGAGGACATGTTGCCATGGTGCACCTGGGTCAGGATATTTTCCGGAAGTATCTAGTATGGAAGCTCGGTAGGGGTCAAAATTTAGGACACGAATCATGACTGATTTTTTAAGACATTTTGCATCATATCTTTTAAAGTATAATTATTTTGTTAAAACATACTGAACAAAATTTGTGCAAAATGACAAGATCTTTAAAATGATATCAAGAAAAAAGTGCTGAGTCATCACATTAAGGGCCAAAAGGGGCTCAAAGTCTTTTTTCGATAACTCTTTAACAGTCAATATTTTGTTATACATTACTGAAGCAAAAATGTTTATCTAAACAATCTACCACTGTATATTATGATTTTAATGTCTTATAATGCATGATTAGGGGCCAAAAGGGGCCAGAATGCTTAATCTTTGACGCTTTATATCTCGAAAGTGAGAAATATTTTGACAAGTAATATTGAACAAAAGATGTTCAAAATCATGTTCTGAACAATATGCAACCTTTCATTTTTCGCTCAAAGTCCCCATTAGGGAGTTGAAGGGTTGGCCCCTAAATATTTCTTTTACAAATAACTCGAAAACAAAAAAGAATCTCTGAATAGTTATTGAACAAAAAGTGTTTAAAATCTTAAGAGCTTCAAGATGAAATGAAGAAAAAGGGGCTGGGCACTCAAATTAGGGGCCAAAAGGGGCTTAAAGTCTTTTTTCGATAACTCTTTAATAGTCAATATTTTGTTATACAATACTGAAGCAAGAATGTTTATCTCAACAATCTACAACTAATAATTATTATTTTAATGTCATATAATACACGATAAGGGGCCAAAAGGGGCCAGAATGCTAAATCTTTGACGCTTTATATCTCGAAAGTGAGAAATATTTTGACAAGTAATATTGAACAAAAGATGTTCAAAATCATGTTCTGAACAATATGCAACCTTTAATTTTTCGTTCAAAGTCCCCATTAGGGAGTTGAAGGGTTGGCCCCTAAATATTTTTTTTACAAATAACTCGAAAACGAAAAAGAATCTCTGAATAGTTATTGAACAAAAAGTGTTTAAAATCCTAAGAGCTTCAAGATGAAATCAGGAAAAAGGGGCTGGGCACTCAAATTAGGGGCCAAAAGGGGCCAAAAGTCTTTTTTCGATAACTCTTTAACAGTCAATAATTTGTGATACATTACTGAAACAAAAAAGTTTATTTCAACAATCTACAACTGTATATTATGATTTTAAAGTCGTACATTACATAATTAGGGTCCACAAGGGGCCAGAAGGCAAAATCTTTAACGCTTTGTATCTCAAAAGTGAGAAATATTTTGATAAGTAATATTGAACAAAAGATGTTCAAAATGATGTTTTGAACAATATGCAACCTTTCATTTTTCGCTAAACGTCCCCATTAGGGAGTTGAAGGGCTGGTCCCTAAATATTTCTTTTCCGAATAACTCGAAAACGAGAAAGAATCTCTGAATAGTTGTTGAACAAAAAGTGTTCATAATCCTGTGAGCTTTAACATGTTATGAAGAAAAAAGGGCTGATCCCTAATATTAGGGGCCGTGAGGGGCCAAAAGTTGACTTTAGAAGTCTTTATTGTTCAATGTCTTTTTACAGAATATGGAAAATCATTACTTAAGAATGAAAATCTCAATCAAAATCTTATCTCATCTCATCAAGAATCGAACGGAAGACCCACTCGTTGCTCGCAACGAGATCGTATCTAGTTATTATTATTATTTTTATTCTTTTTTCTTCTTACAAAATTTGTGCAGACGATTTCTCGGAGATGGTTCGTTCGATTTGCTTCAAATTTTCACAGTCGATGCGTTTTTATCTGAAGTTAATTCCGGCAAATTTTTTTTTGGAAATTCACTTCCGGTCGGGAGTTATCGCCCTTTGATCAAAATTTGGAGGACCTCCTTGTCTGTGATGGAACTCAAAAACGGCTCAAGCTAGAAAGCTGAAATTTTTAGTGATGATAGAGGACATGTTGCCACGTTGCAACATGGTCAGGATATTTTCCGGAAGTGCCTAGTATGGAAGCTCGGTAGGGGTCAAAATTTAGGACACGTTTTATGAGTGATTTTTTGAGACATTTTGTATCATATCTTTTAAAATATAAATATTTTGTTAAAACATACTGAACAACATTTGTGCAAAATATCAAGATCTTTCATATGATATCAAGAAGAATGTGCTAACTGATCAAATTAAGGGCTGAAAGGGGCCAACAGTTTTTATTCAATAACTTTTTAAAAGTCAATATTTTGTAATACATTACTGAAGCAAAGATGTTCATCTCAACCATCTACAACTATATATTATGATTTCCATGTCGTATGGTACATAATTAGGGGCCACAAGGGGCCAGAATGCTAAATCTTTGATGCTTTATATCTCGAAAGGGAGAAATATTTTGATAAGCAATATTGAACAAAAGTTGTTCAAAATAATGTTCT
>PRKT01000377.1:55995-76467 GCA_003671525.1 Saccostrea glomerata | reverse complement strand
CCCCCCCCCCCCCCCCCCAACCGAAATAGCTTCCTAAGGGTCTGTCGTTCTTGCGTAAAAATACAGTGGACCTTCAGATATCCGAACGCCAGATATGCGGATGCTTTTGTATCCGGACGAGTCATCGGAACGAAAGTTTTTAACTTTATTTTTTTCTTGTTAAGCTGTTAATTCAGATATCCGGAGGCTTCATATATCCGGGCATATTGACTAGGAACCAAAGCGTACCAATAAATGAGGCTCCACTACCAGTATTCATTCAGTTTCAGTTTCAAATAGATTTCGTCAAAATTTTAATGGAACAGTAATTTTGCACAGAAAAGTCGCACCGTTTATTGTACATATAATAAAAAGAGACAAGAACAGCACAATCCCAATCTCTTTCATTAAATTATACAATATTATACATAAATACTTTTCTGTTGAGATCATAGTAGTGGTCCTTGTAAGAAATAAACAAATGTTTTGTTCAAGTGAAACAGGGTACAGGTGCCAAAAAAAAAAAAGGTTAATGTGCAGAAATATTTGTAACCGATTTTAATTGTAATTTACTTTTTAAAAAAAATAACAATTTAAAAGACGGCTTCAATTTGAGGTATAAATTCAAAGAAAGTTTCAATTTAAGGTATATGGTATATAAATAATTCATTTTTCTTTATTTACTTACTGTTCTAATATTTTATTTTATGTAATTTATTTGCCTAAAAACTGAAGACTTCACCCGAGTATACCCGATATACCGGACGCATTTCATAGCGGTCCGGATTTCTTTCTTTATTGTTGTTCTTAAAAATTTCGAATTCAACATGTAATTTATTAAGTATGTAATTATCTAGTGTTTAGTAGCTTAGTAGTAGTGCTAGTTGTTTTTGTTTCTATTTTTCCTTTGTTCTTATGACTTTTTAACCTTTTTCTTTGTCCTGAGGAAGGGACAGGGCGTCCCGAAAATTTGACAATTTTTATTATTCGTGTCGTTGGTCATTTTTAGTGCTTATATATATATATATATATATATATATATATATATATATATATATATATATATATATATATATATATATATATATATATATATATATATATATATATATATCTTTTAATCTTTACGTGTTACAAGTGCTTTATATATTTTATAAATTGAATTAGATCATTTTATATAAAAAGAGTTTTCTTTATCTAAACAAATATTTTTTTCCCTACTGATAATGTTATAAACCGATCTTAGATTCTTCCTAGACCCCCTTCCCTTTTTTTACGAATGACTAGATCTGCTCTAAAATTAGCATGAAAATAGTAATAACATACGAAATCCCTTAGAAATAGTAACATACTTGTGGCTTGGAAGAAAAAAATTAAATACTTTCTCATGTTAGGTGATTGAAATAATATATAATTTTAGATTTTTTGAAAATTGAATAAGATGCAGGGGACGTATATATTAAATATGAGTTTATGTTATGTTCAAGTTGAGAAATCTGATGTGAACTCATTTTTTAATTAAAGGCACCGTAATTGCTGTAATTTTTTTTTTAAGTTTACATAATGAGTAGTTAAGTCTATTCTTTATGATTAGTGCACCCTTCAGGTGAATATGACCGATTAGATAACGTAAAATCAGCATGCTTAACGATTGAAGTAAAGTGTTCATCTGACCCCCTAAAGCAAAAAATATAAAAAAAGGAAAGATTGTAAAAGTACGCAGATAAGAAAATGTGCAAATAATCAAGATTTTTAGCACTTTTTATGTTTGTTTTGCAACTGGTTTAATTGTTTTTCTTGCCTGCAAATATGATTATGAATATTATACGAATATGAATATTACGCAATAAACTCATAGATGACGTCACAATAGATCCTGTAAAACAATTTGCTATTTTTCAATTTTTTTTTTAGTTGCTGCTGATAATATACTCCCCGTCAATGAAAACGCAACACTCTATTTTTAGGGTGAAAATTATATACGGGATATAACTATGTACCAAACAAGTAGGACATCTTTTACTTTGCCAAATCAGTTATTTAATGGTTGAATGTTTTTCATTCCATTACCGAAAGTTGATTTTTTAACCCTCTTAACAGATAACATTTAAATAAAACACCCCCCTTCCGACCATTTAATCAAAACATGCTAGTCCGCCATGTACAACATACAGTGTATGCAGTCCGATTTCTACCTTGCAGTAGGTTTATCAATGTCTTTATCTGAGCGAAATAAATATTCTTGAGCATTTTTAATTGTGTGTTGTTCAGATACTGAGGTCGAATTTTCTCTAACTTGGCGCAGTGTAGGAACCCTTAAACTTCCGGTCAATGAACTGTCATTCATGCTTTTGAAACACATGAGCCCAAAATGTCGTTATGTAGCGTATATTTGCATCTGTACCTCTCCTTTTTCTTTATTTTGAGAATTTCCAGCATTAGCAATGAAATGCGTGCTTTTGGTAATTTTGAGGAAATACAGGAAATCACATCTGGAAAAGAAAGAAATATTTTTTCCCGGCATTTTAGTTCAAAACTTATGATAAACAGGTACAAAACCTTAAAAACCAAAATATTGTCAAAAATTTTATCAAAATTGCTAATATTTGATTTCTGTTGAGAGGGCTAAAAATCAACTTCCGGTAATGAAATGAAAATCATTCATCCGTAAAAAAAACTGATTTGGCAAAGTTAAAGATGTCCGAACTTTTTTTGGTACATAGTTATATCCTGTACATAATTTTCACCTAAAATTAGATTGTTGCGTTTTCATTGACGGGGAGTATATTTATTTAGAACTTAAAAATTGCTTAGGAAAAGTAATTTGAAAGATCTATGTCAATTTATATTTGTTAAGAGATCTTGAGATTATGAGGACGAGGAATGGTTGTTCAAGTAAAGTCAATCGATCTACTTATTCAAAATTTAAAAAGAAATATTCGTAAAATTGCTGCATGTTCCTTCTGAAATACGTTCTGTAATCCATAAAAAGAAAATATGATTGATTTATTTTTTCAAGGTAAGTTGTCCAACAGAAGTGAATAGATATATCTCTGAGACGTTTACTGCTTGACTTTGAGTTCTCATTTATTTATTCATATACCACGCGGGTATGTTAAGGCATCACATGGACCAGAATTCGGCGAATTAAGACTTTTTTATAATTATGTAACACTAATAAATCGGAAAAGTCAAGCATTAAACTTTTGTTATAATTATGCATTCTATAGACTTCAATGGGACTTGTACTAAATGAAGCACTTCACCACGACGTCACCACGTGACGTCTATAATTAGAAAATATGCCTTAATGAAAAAGTTCAACACTACCCCGGGGATAATTAATTTCAATTTCTTATAATAATCATGTAAAAACATATCTGTACCATGAAAAGTGCTGCTAGAATCCTACTGTCCTATCACAGAAATAATTATTTAACACTTTCTGATGAAACCTTCCTAAATTTTTTACATTTTGTTCATAACATCGAAAAAAAATGCATTTATTCCCGTAAACCCTACGATTCTAGCAGCACTTTCCGAAAACAATAGTATAAGAACTTTAGATAGAAACAAAAATTAAGATTCAAAGTGTGCCGCGTAGTGTTGAACTTTTGCATCTTTTTTGTTACGAACGACAGAGGAAAGGCTGATCGGCAAGTAAACACCCTCCCTGCTTTAATTTTACGAAGAAATTGTTGAAGTGTATTACCATACCTTATTCATAAGCTTTATTCCCACACGAATCACACATGATATTCATTCTAAATGCTTTTAAACCCCGATTTCTTGTGTTTGTTTACATGAATTCTCGTTACGTTTCACTTTCACTCTGCTACTGCATGATCAACAGTTATGACGTCACGGGTTTGGTATTTAACCCCTGTGATAACTACAGAGACCCAGAAACGACAAAATTCTGTTTGTATTATGCCTCTGCATATTTTAATTAATTTTTACGACCTGAAATCAATCTTAGATATCGATTATAAGAAATTGTTATCACTAAACTTCACGTCATACAGCTTACTATGACGTCATATCATATAGGCAAGCTGAATATTTGGTTGTAACCTTAACCTACCTGCGCAGTATTTTGGTAGAACTGATATTGTAGTAAATATCCGTATATCGTTTACCCGATTGTATCAAGATCATATTAGTGGGCTTCATTGTTTTCAGTGTATTACATAAAACGGTATTATGAATAAAAACTAATAAGTATATTTAGTGGTACATATTGCATAATACATGTTACAAGTTCATTATACTGTAAGTATATAATGTAATTTAATTATCAAATGGGGGAAGGCACGCCCCATCGTTGGAGAGAACCTTTTTATTATTATTCTATTATTCTATTGTTTCTTTTTCATTTTTCTTATTATTAGGGTCTTCCGAGCTTCCGCTTCGGAAGACCCTACTGTTATTCTATTGTTTCTTCACTATTATTTTTTTTCCTTCAAATTTTTGTCAGTCATTTTCTCGGACATTTTTTGCTCGATTGTTATGAAATTTTAGGGATTAGATACCTTATATCAAGGCCTAAAAACGGTTTTTTTTGTCAATTTTTTTGATTTTCGCCCACGTTTATGAGTTATTGCCCTTTGATTAATTTTTGGAGGGTCGTTTGTCCGTCGGTTGTCCGTCTGATTTCTCAGGAACTACTAACGACAGTTAAATGAGCATTTTAAGAAAATGTAGCTAACGTATTGCAGTTGTGCAAGACATAAATATTTTAGGCTAATTCTTTTCAATTTATTTTAAGAATTATTTTTATTATATTTTGTTGGTTTTTCTTTAATAACTTTTAAACTGAAAATATTTTGTAAAGACATATAGAGGAAAAGTTGTGTAGAATCATGATGGCTTTTAGATGAAATCATAAAAGGGGACTGGCCCCTATATTTAAGTGTCAAGAGGTCATTAACGTGTTTTATGAAAGAAGAATAAATGTTAACATTTGCTGTAAAGTATTAATCTCATGTATTCTTGAATAATAAATCTTTTTATTTGCCATGGCTTCGAAACTATCTTTGGTATAAAGTCAAAACGTTTACAGTTTATAAATATATCATTAATTAATAGATAGAGAGTATCATTTGATGACAAATATTTTTTAAAAGATGTTTTTTGAGAAAATTTTTTTCAGGAAATGTGCATATTTTAAAAAAAAAAATGCACCTGCTTTATTCTGTCTTTTTTATGAAAACCATCGTTGCAGAAATAATATTTGTTTATCACTGAAGGGCAAGTTGGACGTGAATTGTCTCTGAAAGGCTGTTATTGAAAGCATGACAAGTGTAAAGACAAGACCACTATAAAATCTGCGATTTGCACTGTACTTTCACTTTCATGTCTTAATATTTGGACAAAATAAACAGGAAAAACAACTTTCCAGAGGCTATCCAAGTCTAACTTGCCCTTCATTGATAAACATATTTTGTTTCTGCAATAATGGTTTTCACTAAGATCGCTGAATTAATTAGGTTTATTTTTTGAAAATATATACATTTTTACGAATTATTTTTTTCAATATTTTTTCCAATAATTTTTTTTATCAAGTGATACTTTCTATCTGTTAATCAATGAAAAAAATTATAAACTGTAAAAGTTTAAACTTTATGCCTCACATAGTTTTGGGGATATTGTAAAAATAAATCTTTGGACATGTTGACCTTTAAGGAAACCTTAATAAATTGATTTTTTTTTATTTCTCGTCAGGACTTGGACTGTAAACCCACTATAATCAAATCTTTACTGCAATAGCTTATAAAGCTTTTAAATAATTTCAAAACTACATCTGATTTCACAAAGAATTAAAAATGAATTAGACACCTACTTCATTTAGATAAAGTTGTAAAAGGCATGGTGCCTTTTAGCTGCAGTGATATAATAAAATAGCGTATGTTTTTCTTAAAATAGTGAACTTGGTATTCCCTGCAGTTAGTGTCATATCGTTACTTACATTGTTTTTTGGGGGTACCGGGTTCAGATTTGATACCTGGTCAATTTATTTTATACCTGGGAAGACAAAGTCCAGCCATGTATACAATTTACTTATCATCATCCCTTACCTGGTCGACCCACTTAGTCACTACAAAAACTATATATTGAATGTATATATTTACCCCTATGACAGATAAAATTGTAATATTTAAGTGGCCATGTCTGGTGGTTTGCAGAATCATTAATAATCCTTCCTGCTCTATGGATCATCACTCTTGAATAAGTGGAAAATACTTAATATTTAGTTGTAATCTGATGTCACGTAGTGCTACATAATAGCTGTAGTTTTGTGAGTCACGCTGTAAAACATGCAGACAAGGTTTCATACCGTGTGTTTGTTATCGACCATTTTGACTGTTTCTTAATTCTAAATTATTAAGAGCCATTCTCTATAAGCACCAAAATTTGATGGAAAGCCATAGTCACCGATTTTTATAAAACTTTGGTAAATTAATACATACTACTAGTCAAGTATACTGGTATATGCAAAAAGACGGGATACGGCTGTTTCCATGGAAACCAGCAATTCATACTTTTGTCACATTTGCTATTATTTCCTTTATAATGTATGTGGTTGAAACTCATAAACGCAGCGACACAATTCAACAAAACTAATCCTGTAAAAAGATTATATATATACATATATATCAGAAATCCAACAGACCGATCCCAGTCAATGGTCACAGGTGTACTCAAAAT
This sequence comes from Saccostrea glomerata, assembly GCA_003671525.1. Taxonomy (NCBI): domain Eukaryota; kingdom Metazoa; phylum Mollusca; class Bivalvia; order Ostreida; family Ostreidae; genus Saccostrea; species Saccostrea glomerata. Next base: position 69,780 of record PRKT01000377.1, on the reverse strand, counting down.
ACACAGAGGCTAGAGGACTTGTTCTTCCTGGAATATGTGAGTATTGTACAGTCAGTGTATACTAGTATGTGAAATGGAATATTTATTATTTTAAAGTGCACATTTCTGTCTATGAATAAATAATAACATAATTAATGTTTAAACAAATGTTGATTGAAATTTTGATTTAAAAAAATGGGATAGGGGATGCTTAAATTAAGCATATAATACTTTAAAAAAAACTATATTAAAACAAGATTTGTATGAATAATATATCTTTTTGATTATCTGCTCAAATATACTTAATTAAATTTAAACTTTTAGCTCAATCCACCAGCCTGTCCTGTGAAGTTGAATGCTCTAACAATACTAGTATGAAGAGGAAGAAAATCTAGCTTACAATCAAACCACAGATCAGGTTCGTAATTTATTATTCATTATGCAAGCTATAATTCATAGTTTAGTTTGTCATTTAGAATTTTCATAATTTCATAATAATAATAAACGGTTTAAAAGTAAACAGGGAACATATTGGAATAAAAATGTCTTTAATGAAAAAAAAAATTTAAAAAGACATCATCTATAACAATGATTACAAGGTTACTGGTACATACCTGGTCTATTGGAAATATAGTAATCAAAAATAAATTAATTTACACTGAATAATTAAATTTATTATATCAAATATTTAAGCATTATAAATATTATGTGTATTTTACAAAGTTCCAGGATAAACAATGTTGTAACAGTAAACACTATGATTTTGTCATTATAGTAGAAGGGATACTTATTCTGCTTATTTATTTTAGGCTCAGTCACACCTTAATGAACACGAAGAGCTACTTCATTCAAGGCCATGATATGTTATAACAGCTGATTCAATGAAAGAGGTACTAGATATCCATTGCAGGAGAAATGCCACACCAGAATTTTAATAGATCTTTAAAGACATAACTTTTAAACTATGCCAGTGTCAGTCTTCAGAGACCAATATTAGCTCTTAATCATTTTATTCAATTTATTGGACATTTTTCAGAGAAAATAATTTTTTAAAAACTTTTATTTCAACAAAATGCTTATGGTTTAAAATTTGCTGTTTATTAATAAGTAAAAAATATGAAGGTCTATATTGCATGGTTAAAATCTCCATAAAACTATTGTCAAAACAAAGATGAACAATTTTAGTAGTTAGTCAGTCATATTTAAAAAAAAATTAAATTAATTAGCAAAATATTTAAGAAAGTGTTTGATGTTGAAATTTTGACAAATTTTTATCAAATTTAAATGATCACATAGACGATTATCAAATTAATAACATAGACATCATTTTCTTGCTTTGTTTATGTATATTATCTACTACTAAGAATTTCATTTGGTTGTCAAGGTCATTAACATTTTAACCCACATTACATACTATTTTATTTCAACATTTTTATGTCTTCAAGATCTATGAAACAAAATTATGATGAGGCATATTTTCTCAATTTGATTTGCACTACACTGTATTAACCAGCACTGGTGAAGTTTAAACAGGAATAACAGATTTTATTTTAAAAGATATGTGAGCCAATACACAATAGAAATACCCTCGCTCTGATGTGAATATACACTATCATGTTAATATTATTATTACACAAGTTCAGTAATGGGAAGATGCAGGGAAATAGTAAGATCACAGAAATGAATTAAATCCTGCCATATTGCATGCCTCAGCAAAGAAAGTGCTCAAGTTTCAATCATCTGCAATGAGTAGTTGTTGAGAAAGTTGTTATAACAATTTCTTTTGTATGATATGATGTATGTCAGATGCACAAACAGGAAGTTGACATCAGATGGCATGCTTTAGTAAAGAATGTGCAAAAATTTCAAGCATCTGAGATGAGTAATTGCTGAAAAACTGCCACCAAAAATTTGCTACTGACAGGCGCATGGACAGACAGACACACAAGGATAAAACAATATACCACCCTCTCCTTTGAAGCGCATGGGGGGATAATAACTACATTCATTTATATTATAATACTTTCAGCTTCATGGAATATATTACATGTATTTTTAAATAATTTATAACTTAAGGTTTAATTTTTGCATATTTTATTCTTTTTGCAGGTTATTGAACAGTCTCTGAAAACTGTCAAGAGTCAGAGTGGTTGTAGATGCATGCACAGAAAATGAAGAAAAAACTCTACTGAAACCATGGCTTAGATCTCAACCTAAAATAACTTCTCTTCTCAATTATATCTCTTTCCCAAGTATTCCAAAAGAGGATTTTTTTCAAATTCAAAGTCAAGTATCACAGGGAGCATGTGAGATTGTGAAACAGTCTGCCTACAAAAATTAAAAGGGAGGAAAACATCTGCACATGTACCAAAGATGGTTGCACACTATTGTTCTCTATATATTCCCCTTATGGTTTTCATGTACAGCCTTCTGTGTGATTGTTAAGTTTGGTGTAGCAGTAGACTTCTCCTAACCTTGTGTAGAATTTTACAATTTAAATTCTGATGTAAAATCCTGTTTTTAGTGTTCATTCAGTTATAGAATAAATGGGCCACTCTCCTTGTAAACAGATTGATGTCAAAATATCTCTCAACATTGAATACTTATCAAATTGTTTAACCGAATAAAAACATATGTATCATATTTCCAAAACCAGATTTGTTCTTTTTTCTTTTCAAAACAACCACTTTGTATGAAATGTGTTGCTACTCAAAGAAATGAACTGTCTCAATGAATGTACCTGTGAAATATGGAAGTACTGGCACAGTCGTGGCTTACGTTAAATGTGGGTCAGACTCCAAGGTCAAGATGGAAAGGTGAAATAGAAGGTAGAAATAAAGGCCTCACAAGAAAAACACAGGTAAAATATTTAAGTTTTGGCACCAATTGTTAAAATATATTGCCATGGTTAATGCTTTTCAAAAGTACATCAACAAATATTATAGTAATGGGCCACTCTCCTTGTAAACAGATTGATGTCAAAATATCTCTCAACATTTAATACTTATCAAATTGTTTTAACCGAATAAAAACATATGTATCATTTTTCCAAAACCAGATTTGTTCTTTTTTTTTCAAAACAACCATTTTTATAAGAAATGTGTTGCTACTCAAAGAAATGAACTGTCTCAATGAATATTAATGTACCTGTGAAATATGGAAGCAATGGCACAGTCGTGGCTAAGGTTAAATGTGGGTCAGACTCCAAGGTCAAGGTGGAAAGGTGAAATAGAAGGTACAAACGAAAAGGCCTCACAAGAAACACACAAGTAAAATATTTAAGTTTTGGCACCAATTGTTATGAATATATTGCCAGGGTTAATGCTTTTCAAAAGTACATCAACATCCAAAATCAAAGTATCTATATTGTTTGGGGAGGCCTTGTTGAATTGAATACACTTATGAAACATGAAGGTCCTAATAGTAACAACATGCTCAAAAGTTATACCCAAGGTTAAAGTGGGTCAAATTCCAAGGTGAAGGTCAAAAGGTAAAATATATATTTATAAATTCATATGTCCATGCAAACGACTTGTCACAGTAACGCGTTGTAGGCAATGTAAAAATTGGGTAAATTCCTCCTAAACTGGGTCACACTCCAATGTCAAAATATCAAATATTTTGGTACACAATGAAAAATCTTGAGGGAATACATAAATTATGTTGAATATGAAAGCCATAACCCCAACAATAAAAAAAGTAATAGACAATGTTAATATTTTAGTGGACAAACAAACAGAATGGTTGAGAGGGCAAAAACTACATGTATATACCCATATTCTTTGATTACTGGGGCATAAAACATGTAAAACACGTAATAAACATACCCATCAAAACATCTTTACCCCAAAAAAAAACATTGAAAACATTTCAATCTAATTTTGTCTTTCCAATGTCAAATGAAAAATACAGATGTATGCTTTAGTACATTGTCTAAACAGCTGTTGAAAGACTTGTTGCTAAGGAAAATTCATCATGGCTATTTCCATGGCAACTACTCAAATATTTTAGAATAAACTACGATACATATCCCTTCTCTCAATATTGTCTCATTATGATATATAGATGGGGTCTTGTTTTAAATATACAGTTTATAGTTACGATGTATCACCCTCTTTCTGATCTTAAAAAGACCAGTAATATTACTATAACTCACATGCATAGAACATTATACAGCATATTATATTAAATGAAAGTTTGAAAGGTTTCCATGACAACTGTGCATGTGACAATGATCACATTAACACATTAAGATTTTTTAATGAAAGTATCAAATGAATTGATGTTTAGCTGATTGAATTTTTTTTTATATGAAAATCGAATATGAAGATCATATATAATTATGTCTCTTTTTACAACAAAATCATAATACATGGACATATATAGTTGCTATGACAACTAGTAAAACTTATTTAAAAATTAAAATTCTGGATTAATATGTGATACAGGTAGATTGATCCAAATTTTAGTTTTTCAAACATTTTTTAATCCAATAAATATATATAAACACATGTTAATCTATCTTGAAATATTTCTGATGTTGCCATGGCAACGATTTTGAAAGTCAATTATTTTGGATTTCAGAAAGAACACACCTTTTAATTTTTAGTATATTTTTCATTAAGTTCAAATTCACATTATACTTGAATAATTTAATTTCACTTGTATCAAGCTATTTCATTGGCTGAAGCATTAAGAGGAACATATAATATTTTGGATAACATAACTTGCATACGTCACAATGATTTACGTCAAAAATGTATTACTCCGCTTGACGTTACTTTTAAAAAATTGCTCAATTTGAAGCATTATTCTGGAGGAAAAACTGTTTTATTGTCTATACTGAAATTAAATTATAAGGAATGAAGCTAATTTCAACTTATGTTATACGATATAACAAAACTTGGGGCAGTTTACGCTTTTTTATAAACCGCTTCGCGGTTTATAAAGCGTAAACTACCCCAAGTTATGTTATATCGTATAACATAAGTTGAAATTAGCTTCATTCCTTAATTGAGATGAAGATATGTCTCTGCATTTTAATTCAATTTATGCTCAAAAATGTATAAAAAATGCAATTTTCCAAAAACGGTCAATTAAGCAAAACATTGAGATTTAAGTGATTAAATTAGATACAATGGTGACAGACAAATGTATACAACTTGCATCATTTTTGTTGCTTTAAGTCGTGTTCTTAAGCAGATATGTTTATTTTATATTCAAATTTATCGGTTGTTTAATTATTTTTGTTTAAAAAATGTCAAAAAACAGTACCGTGAGAGGTGTTCAGGAGGCCAAATTTAGCCATGTGTGGTTACCATGGTAACGGCACCCCCAATAATTTTTTTTTTGCTAAATTTAAAGAAAGGGTGTTATATAAGTAATCATTATAAAATTGAACAAAATTGGTGACATCACCTTTCCACCGATTATTGAGAAATTTTGGTTCTTATAGAAAATGGCTCTTAATATGAAGTCAATGAAATAAACTTATTGATTAATATAATTTATAATTTATATGTTATTTACATACCATTCTAGAATTTATGACTTAGATGGAAATGTCACTTAGCCTAGCTATAGCTTTGTTTAATTCTTGACACTTACATGCAGGGCCGTTTCTGTGATAAGACTGTAGTATTGGTTTGTTTGTTTGTTTATTGTCATTTTGAATATTTTTCAGTCATGTTATGATGCCATCACCATGATCACTTGCTGGTGGAGGCTTGTAAATATACACACCAGTGACCTGTACTCAGCACTTATGGTTTTTCAGACGTGAGGGATTTATTTGTGCCAGCTGTGAGACTTAAACTCAGTTTATGCAGTCTCATCCGAGGAACCTGTTTGAGCTCTCTCCACATCCAGCAGTGGGATTTGAACCTGCCATGTAAGGTTAGGATCAGCTGCTTAATGATACTTGATTGATTGTTTGTTGTTTTAGATCTTATTTGAGAATTCTTTACTAATATAGAGATGATACCATATAAGGTAAATGTCTTCAAAGAATGAATCGTTTAAACGTCCACATTTAGCCCTCCGATAACTTACAAAAATAAGTTTCAAGATTTTCTACATATTTTTGTCTCAGTCTTTTCATCAAACATAGTAGTTTATTAATTTCATTTTCGATTTTCACTTACTAGCACTGTAATTGGGTATTTATCTGATTAATATAGCAGGGGTACTTTGGTTTACATCGATTTCCCATAGACTTTAGGCCACACTCCCATTTTGAAAGTCCATTTTTTATATGAGCGCATAAACGTTTCAAGTTGTAGTAAATAGGGTCATTGTAAAGAGTTAAACCTGTCATTTTAATTCATGAAAGAAATTGAAACAGTCGTGCGCTCACATGTTATTTTCCAAAAAGGTGCAAAAAAGTACTTGTCCTTATAGTAAAGGCCTTGTTTACAAATTTCAACCCGCCTTTGACCTCATGAATAGCAAAGCATTGATCACGTGACTTAAATCTATTCACTTTCATGCTTTGAGTAGATCAATGCGACATCGTGTCCAGTGTTGCGAGCTATCGATGGTCAAATCCTTTTCAAATGGGAATTTAAAGTACCCTGACCCTGGGATAAAGCTTCTTTAAAACGGTATATTTAAGACTTGTTAACATTTTTGATTTACTTGTTATTTCAGTCAATTTTGTTTGAATTTTTTTTCGGTATTTATCAATATATTTTAGAGGGTTGTAGCACAAAACTTGCACTTACTGCTTGTATCGCATTTAAAAGATTTATATATCGGATGAAACACATTTTCTTCTTAAAAGTCCTATGATAAAATCTCCCCAATTTCTTAAGTAGGGTTTACTTCATTTGATTTTTCCCCAACAGTGTACATGTAAAATACCTTCATTTAAATAATGCAAACATCATACCATCATACTAGTCATGACTTTGTACATGTAGATTTCCTTTAAAAACCGTATCACGAAATCCTATTAGGATCAATCTAGAGAAAAAAAATTTAAAGGCGTTATAACGCCTTTCGAAAAGGCTTAATAATGCGAAAAAAGGCGTTATAACGCCTTTTTAAAAGGAGTTTTTACGCCTTTCCATTCAAAAAGGCGTTATTTCGCCTTTTTAAAATACGTAATTACGCCTGTTTAAAATACGTTATTAGGCCTTTCTAAAAGGCGTTATAACGCCTTCATAAAACTTGTTTTTACGCCTTTATGATAGGCGTTATTACGTGTTTCCAAAAGGCGTTATTACGTCTTTATTTTGAATACATGACTAAACAGATTTAGCCCAACCGAGGGGGGGGGGGATGCAAAAATCTTACCTCTGGTACATGAATTTCACAATTCGATATAGGAATAATTTCTCAAAAAATAATTAAAACAGATAACAATTAGATTTCCAGGAAAAAAGATTTTTTTAAATGCGTCATAAATTTTCAATGTTGAAGTCCTTCTTTAACTAATACCAGACACACATCTACCAAGTATCATTGATTTCAATTGATCATTATACCTATGCAAATAGTTTGTCTGCTTTTTTCCAAGAAGAGAGAAAAATATCTTCAAATGACATGAATTTTAATACAGTCATGGCAAGCAAAGCTCCAAGATACATCTGCCTATATCGTATCTTTACAAGTAGAGTGTTGCCTTCTCTTAATACGAATGCAAACAGTTGTCAGTGAGATGTGCAGGAATATAGAGAATATAGAGAATTGCATAAATAAAGATGGTTTTAATTAAATCTTTCAAATATTTATTAACATAAAATAACGCCTTTCCATTTTCTTTTCAAGAAGACCAGTGATACGAGTGCGAATGGGGTAACCCCCCCCCCCCCTTACAGTGCTACAGATTAGATATTATAATTAACTACTGGGTGTTTTGTTACAACGCACATTGAAAAATTACGCACTTTGAAAAATTAAAAAGATTTTTCAAAGTGCATAAAGATTGATAGAGATCTATATTCTTACAAATAATTCGTATGATGCAAAGGGGGCACTTACAGCGGACAGCTTTAGGCAACTTAGCATTTATCATAATAAAAAGATTTGATTGTTTAAAAATATGAAAATTCTTTCTATCATACGTTTTACTGTACTTAAACATTTCTAGTTTTCATCAGTTTTAATTAACTCATTTAATATTTAAAGTTTTCAACGTCATACCAGCTATGTAAATACATAATTATATACATGTTTTGGATAAAGCATAGACATCGAGACCGGGCGAAGGGCCAGGGGAGGGGGGAGGGGTAAGCCCCACTTATTTTGGATAGATATATACATCGTATCAGCATTGAAAATACAGCTTACCCTTTATGGGTTTATTGCTCCCCTGTCCCGTTTGTTACCGACACCTATGTATTGGAAAGATAAAGATTTGGACTAAGGGATCTTATACCCGTCTTCTCCTCTTTTCGATGGGAGTAAATCAATTCATAAGTTATTTGAAATGTAAATAACAAATAAAATCTTTACATAACTAAAATAAGATTTTTTTCAAAGTGCGTTTAGTGTCTCCGTGGTAAAAAATATTGATGTAGACTCTTAATGCACTTTAAAAAAATTCAAAGTGCGTCGAGTTGGTCCCAAATTTAACGCACTTTGAAAAGTATTTTCAAAGTGCGTAATTTTTTCAAAGTGCGTTGCCAAAGTGCTTGCATCCTGAACATTTTGTTGCAGTGTGTAAAACTGTGCCAAATCATTGCATTTAAACAAAATTTTACCGAGAAGTCGAGTTTGGCTAGAAGAGTGGGGTTTTTGGTGGTGGTTGGGGGGGGGGGGGGTTAAAAAGCAGGGGCCTGTTAAATGCAATGTAATAACCCTTTGAGAATGGTAAGGCGTAATAACGCCTTTTAAAAAGGTCTTATTACGCCTTATGGAATGGAAAGGCTTTATTACGCCTTTTTCGCGTTATTATGCCTTTTCGAAAGGTGTTATAACGCCTTTTAATTGTTTCTCTCCAGATTGATCCTAATAGGCTTTCAAAAAAAAAATACAACACTCAAACCACTATAAAAAGAACACTAGAAAGACATAATTAAAAAAATAAAATTGTGTTATAACCCACAAAAATTCTATATTAATAATAATCAGAATAAAATTTCACTTATTTTGGTGACAGGGCAGATTTGGTACTTCGTGGCTGTAGCTCTTAAATAGATGAAACGAATAGGTTATCAATCAAATAGATCAATCTGATCTCATGAAAGAGACGTTGATATGCTTAGCATTGTATAGTATTACATCTGTCCGATTAAGATCCCGGTAATACAAAATACCCCCATCCTGCATATCTGCCAAAAGGCACTTAGTTCAGTATTAAGTTTATTACACGCGAAGTAAATATTGAATGTGATTCTTTGAATGAATATTCATAATAATGATTATGAAAGAGTGCCAAAAATACAATTTTTGAGTTCATAGGCATAGCTTAGAAAACAATGATTTCGTTTTATTTCACAACCATCAAAATGCTTTGGATTCATCTTATCGCTAAAATTTCAAACTTGTTTAGACACATTAAACACGTACCGGTATGTATGCAGGTACGTTAAGGCTTCCCAGAAAATATTGCAGTGTACTCTCTGCATTTACTTCTCTGAACTACGAATGTATATGTATGACGTCATAATTGAATATGACGGCAAGTCACTGCATACCTCAGCTGTTATATAATGGGGAGAGTGTCATAAACTTAACATCTTATTTCAATCTGCATGATAAAGCTAATGTACAGTAAACGTGTTTTTAAGGTAGGATTCTTCTCTGGTTCTTGAGTAGATGAAATATTCAAAGTATATTTGCTTATATGTCTGTTATATTTAAGTGTAAGAGATTTAAAAGACCATATTTTTCTTTCCTCGTCACAATTGTACAACTTTATATAGAAATGGTTAACTGCGTTTGACAACTAGCAGGGGCTATATTTTTGGCCAAATGGTGGTGTATGAAAATATCTTCTTTTCTGCCTCTCAAACAAATTATAGAATAATGAATTAATATGTAATTTTTACACAATCAAAGGCTTGAAGAAGTTTTCAAATGTAAGTTAAATTAATCATAAGGGACTAAAGTTTCAAAATATATCAAATAAATAAGATTTTTCAAACAAACTAGAACTATGTTGGCTTTTAAATGTTTCAAATCAAAGTACAATTTGAGCCAAAAATTCGTAAATGTTTTTCTAAAACACATATTTCATAAGGTTACACTCTGTGACTCGCAAACAAAAGGAGTCATTTCATTAATACATAAAGTGAATGAAAGGGAAGATATAAAAAAAATTGGAGACCTTTAACAATGCTCAACAATGATTATAAAATTATTGCTAAAATACTCGCCGAGAGATTGAAAAAGTACTGCCAAAATTAATTCATCCAGATAAAAAGGATTTGGTAAGGGTAGAAATATTAGTGTTGCTAATAGACTGATTTAAGATGCCATTGATTATGCAGATAATTAAGATTTAGAGGGGATAATTATATTCTAGATCAACAAAAAGCTTGTGATAGATTGAATGGGGCTGGATAAAAGCAACACAAAAAGATTTAACTTTGGCGAAAAGAAATATTGCGATTGGATAAAAATGCTACTTATTACGTCATAAACGTGCATTAAAACTAATGGATTTGTATCAAAATATTTTTCAATTTCAAGATCGGCAAGACAAGGCTGTCCTATAGCTCCATTGCTTTATGTGCTTCAAATAGAGCATATGGCTTGTACAATTAGACAAAACCCTCAGATAAAAGATAATCTAATTATTTTTATTAGAAAACCAAAAGGTAAAACACCAAAATTTATAAAAGATACAGTGGATAAAAACTGATATAAAACTTTGGGGTATATCATGGATACGGTATTAATACGGAAGCAATATGGATGGAAAAAACTAGGGGGGGGGAATAGAACAGTCTGCATGTTTAGAAAACTAGAAACCTTACAATGAAAGGGAAAACCTCGATCATAAAAAAAGCCTTATTGCCCCAATCATTGGAAATGAAATTGAATAATAGGAATTCCCGACACAAATCCCCCCCCCCCCCCCAAAAAAAAATAATAAATGATATTATTTTGTCTTTTATTTGGGATAATAAATCAAATAAAATAAACATAAATGTTTGCTTTCTTAGTAAGAGTGAAGGATTTAATGAATATGATAAATATATGTAATTTTATGAAAAGTAAACAAAAATAAAACGATAAGAGTGAAGGAGGAATGGTTATGATAAATATCTTTACTTTTATTAAAAGTAAAGACAGAAAAACGATTTATTAAATAATGAATTCAAAATCATAAACTTGGAATGCTATTGAAAAACACTGGTTAAAAAGTAAAGTAGACATCCGAGACAAGAATATTTTTTATGCTCTTGTTTGAACTGCCCCGTGGGGATCAGTGTAAGAAAAGGTCCTCAGTACCCCCTTGCTTTTAGTAAAAGGCGACTAAATGGGGCGGTCCTTCGGATGAGACCGTATAAATCATGGCCCCGTGTCACATCAGGTGTGGAAAGATAAAGATCCCTCCCTGCTCAAAGGCGGCAAGTGCCCAGCATAGGCCTAAATTTGCAGCCCTTCACCGGCAATTGTACGTCTCGATATCAGTAAAATATTCTGGAGAGGGACGTTAAACAGTATACAATCAATCAATCAATCACCGGCAATTGTGACGTCTCCATATCAGTGAAATATTCTGGAGAGGGACGTTAAACAGTACACAATCAATCAATCAATCAATGTTGTTTGGACTTATCTCAATTTTCTGTGAATAACATGTCTATTTTTTACAGAAGAGCACTTATTGCATTAAACGAATTTAGGCCTAACTTCGGACTTGTGAATGGAGATGAAATACTTAATCTTTAGTTTTTGGGAAATAAAGTAATACAATTACAAGGGAAACCACTATATGTGGCATCATGTATTAAAAGCGGCTTATTTCAAATCAGAGACATTTGGAACGATGAAGGCAACTGCTTTACACACAATAACATTATATTTAATAAGTTGGTAGAAAAAAGGTGCTGGATATTTTAACATAGTAAAAATGTACACTGCATACCTAAACCATATTATCAAATACTGATTGGACAAAGTTTGGTCGATAATAATGAATTAAAAAAACGTATAAATTGAAAAATAATTGTCTAATTAAAAGAACTACAAATAAAGTAGTAAAAAATGATATTAGATTAAAATGCATATAAAAAATCCTAAATATAAAACAGTACCAAAATGTCAAGAAAAATGGTGATAATATTATAAATTAACATACAGTGGAATTAGTTTGGGAAAGCATAACAAGAGTAAAATTATAAAAATATAAAATTCAAGAATTTCAATGGAAAGGGATCCATAATATCTTGTACACTGAAGATAAGTTATGCATAATTGGAATGTCCAATGGAATATGCAATTCATGTAAAAACCAAAGGGAAAATCAACAACATTTATTTTTTCATCGTAGGTTGGTCAAATCAACACTTCAATTAACAGAAGAAACAATACTCATGTGTTAAAACTAAATGGAAACATGAGACTGGACCCACAGACAATAATTCTAGGCTACTTAAAAGAACCACAAAGCTCTAGTATATTTATTAACACTTTGATATACATTTATAAGTTTGTGATATAGAAAAAGAGAAACATGGTTGATTATGAAAATGTAAAAGTAAATTAACCAAGTAATTACGGTGCCTTAAAGCATGAAATCAAATCCTATTTGTCTTTACAATTATACGAACCTCCAAACTGCCAACTAAACGGAGATAATAAAAAAGATAATTTACTATAACTTTTTAAACGATCTATTAAGTCGTTTAGAAATTTTACCCTTAGAAATATCGTATTCATGTAATAAGCCTGGTATATAATGATAGGATGTTGAAAAGCGTTTCTTGTTATAATGAATATCTTTTTATAATCCTACATTTTTTTTAATTTCTTTATGAATGCTTAAAATATACATTTAGAAACAAAATGTTAATTTCTTTTCTTTTGGATCTGAAATACCGTTGTGATATTTTTTCTCATACATTTAACTGAAGGACCCATACCGGAGGATGACCTGGCCATAAGTACAAGTAGCAGTGGGATTTGATGGACTCTTATTTTTTATACAAATTTCCACTGCAACAAGGGTCATAAATACAAATGTACGTAATATTATATCAAATATTAACAGAAACATGTGTAAGTTGTCAGTCTGTAATTTGCTTTGATTTATTTTTCTGCCATTGTTTGATTTCGCTGTTTGTTTTTCATTTTGGTACTAAAATGAAGCATACAAAACAACGATATTTATATAATTTGCAATAGTTTATATGTACAAATTGATCACATTTTGCGTGTCTACTATTATTGTATGATTTTTACAATTTTGAGTTTTTCAATATTTAAAACTATGTTTGCTGTTAAAAAAACTCATTGTATATAATGTATTGTATGATACTGTATGTAAATACATTGTATGTAAATGAAAAAAAAGAAAGGAAAAAATCTCCAACAAAACAGAATACCAAAGAGTTGAATATCTGTTTTGTATTTAGATCGACATATAACAGAACAACTTTTGACATTCTTTTTCCAGATAAGGTAGAACCTATGTCGGTAAAGTCTTTGTCACAAGATTTTCAAAATTTTCAAAATGATTAATTTGCACCCGCTAATCAATCAGTCAAAAGCACATGATTCGTGTTATTTATATTAAATGTAGTGTAGCCTTTAAAACTTGGATTGGTAATTACATACTCCGACTACTCCTTCTCCGTCATTTGGGGGGGGGGTGTGGGTGGGTGGGTGGGTGGGTGGGTGGGTGGGGGT
>PRKT01000377.1:7400-46284 GCA_003671525.1 Saccostrea glomerata | reverse complement strand
ATCGTTGAGGAAATGCGGGAGGTTTGAAAGACATTAAATGTATACAACGTATGGAGAACGAATACACAGAAAAGAAAGAAATGTCAAGGATTTTTATGCATACCGTTTGATTTAGTAAAAAAAAAAAGAGTCAAGTCCTACCCGCATGTATATTTAGTTTAAATTTACGAGATAAACAAACTATATCAAGTACTCCAGAGTTATCTCCCATGCTGGGTCAGTGATGCGTTTGAAAACTATAATTAGATTGACTCTTCCAAGATTTCCTTTTTTAATCAAAAAGTGCAAGGGCAAGGCGACAATCTAAAAAGTAAGTTTTTATTTTAAATTATTTATTTTATTGTATAGTTTTCAAAAAGTGATGCTCATTACTTTGTAATCCTTTAGTTAATTAATAATTCGTGATGAAATTAGGAAAATATCCTATTTTTCATACATTACTGTCTGTTTTAGCTGAATAACTTAATTATATCGGAAAACTAACTGAATGAGCATCACTTTTGAGAAAGTATAGATACATAGAGACAACATAAAACATTGTGCAGTTAATTTTTTTGTTTGTCATGCCCTTGCACTTTTTGGTTAAATTTGATATTTCATGTTTTGACCTAAAATCGGAGCCCACGTGACTTCAGGGGGTCACATAATGTCCAAAAATACCGATGTGAAAAGCGATGGACATACTCTTCAAGATCACAAATAGCTGTTTTAACTAAAGTGTCTTGCTAAAAAATAAAACTGTTAAACATTATATGTATCGGATTCCGTGATTTTTTATAGAAAATGTTGCCTTAACTGTACTGCGTATCAAACTAAAGAAAGTGATATGAACTTTTTTTCAAAATCAAATTAGTGAAGCATTTTGTAAACGTAAACGTAAAATATTAATTGTAAAACACACTATTTAAAAAGTATTCGCCTGCGTAGTATTACGACTGTGTACGCATCATCCATTATTTACTTCCGGAGATATATTGATTATTTAGGACCAGGTGAAATTCGGACAATTTAAAAAGGTTTCTAGACTTAGCAATTATTGAATTTTCTACTTCAAATTGAATGAAAAGCGCGAATTTATATTATTCACAGTTTTGTTTTTAGTTTGTTAATCTAAAAAAAAAACCTTATCAAAACTCGTTAAAAAATCTCATTCTTGAATTTTTGACTCCGTCTTTCAGTACTGTCTCAGTACTTTGATTCATTGTTGTAGTACTAGTTTCTACCAGGTATTTAAGTACATTATTTTTATCCTTAATATTTTTTTTCTGGACGGTCATGATTTCTTTCTGGTGACAGATTAGTAAATTGCTTCATTTTACATTGGTCGAAGTTTCCAACTGACGCCCGCCTTATTAAGGTACAAATTTTATTTTCAAAATAATATTTGATAAATCTCACGTCAGGGATATCCATTGATTGCCTTTCCATGCAAGGTGATAGTTCACCGTAGTGGCAAAAAATATACTCGTCTGTAATTTTTCGGGTGATAAAGCCTATTCTTCAATGTAATTTTCCAAAAACGATCTTAATTTCTCTTATTGAAATAAAAATATTTTGGACACAATAAATTAAAAATACGTTTTCTTTCTGCATAATATAAATGTAAATACATGATAAATATTTTGCTACAAATTACTGAAGAAAAAGTGTGCAACTAATTGATTCACAACAATATATTCAAAAAAAATCTAATCAAATGTTAGGTAATAAAATGTCAGAAAGGGAATAATGTTAAGGTCTTTGACACTTAATTACTCGAAAAAGGGAAGTACGTATTTTGATTTGCAGTACTGAACAGAAGATGGTCAAAATAGTGTTCAAAATAATATGCACCCTTTTTTGAAAAAGAAAAAATACAATTTTACCTTTTTGAGATGCTTCCTAATGTATCTTAATTCATTTTCGACGTTCATGCCATTGGGCCCTTGTTCAGAGAAAATCTTAAGTCTTTTTCCAACCTCAACAAGACCATCAAGCTCTGAGAAGCATCCTGTGCTGACATCTGAATGATGTATATATATATATATTAGGGATGTCAACGAGTACCCGGTTAACCGGGTACTCGATCGAACGTCGAAGTATCGAATACTAAAATCGGTACTCGGTTACTCGAATGTATATTTTTGAATATTTCTAAGCTTATTTATTAATGCATTAAACAATCTGTTTTAAAACGTGAAATGCTCATTGCATGTGTATATACAGTAATAATTAGGGTTTCTCACACCTCTAAATGACCGTTATTGCCCGTGCCTGTGTTTATACAGTAATTATCGTGACCAAACACCTGCTACCTGGCCTTTTCACCTTTGGCTGTCTTCTATCTACCCTTATTTTTGGTTTGCTTTATTAATTGCTTGTTTTCACTGAACATCGTTTAAGGTCTATTTTGTTGAAATAAATTAGATAATTATGTTAATTCTCCGAGAAGCCTTAAATTATCGGAAGGAAGACAGATGATATTACACGTGCGATTGTTGATCAGTTGTGTTTAATTACATGCCAATACAAATGGTTGAAGGCAAACCCTTAAAAAATATGTCCGTCGTTGCACTAAATTACAAAATACTGTCCCGTAATACAATAAAATATAGAAGCAATAATGTGTACAAAAATCGTAAATCCGCTCTGTTACGAGAACTTGATCAAGTTCAAGTTGATACTGTACCTAGCTCTGACGACTGATACCTGGACGTAAAACGCAACAAAGAGTGACATTACAATTACGGAGAAGATTTTTTTTAAAACAAAATACTGAGAACTACTGATGATTTTATTTCTTGTGTTGATCTGATATTAAATTAAACTTTAAAAATGCCATATTAAATTTCGTCGGGAACGAAGTGCGTATAATTGTTACAACAGAATTACAACAGAAATACATTTACGGGTAAACCTCCTATTAGAGCATGTAGTTTTATTCCTACAAGAGTTTGATATGTTTTAAATTCATCAATTTACTTGCTCATATTTATTTACACTTTTTACCGAGTACCCGGGTACTCGATCGGAAAAACGTCCGAGTAACCGAGTACTAAAAATTGACCGATTTGACATCCCTAATATATAGAGTTAATGACGGATGTGACTGGTCGATCTACAGGGAATACTTACTCCTCCTCTTTAAACAGAATTAGATATTACAATTTGACA
The DNA here is from genome assembly GCA_003671525.1 of Saccostrea glomerata. Taxonomy (NCBI): domain Eukaryota; kingdom Metazoa; phylum Mollusca; class Bivalvia; order Ostreida; family Ostreidae; genus Saccostrea; species Saccostrea glomerata. The sequence goes on along the minus strand of PRKT01000377.1, from coordinate 43,131 downwards.
GATATTTCAAATTAAATGAAACATTTTTACGAGCATAACTTTTAAACAGTGTTAAAGTCTGTCCAGTTGTGGTTAGGCGGCCTTATCGTGACATTAAAACTATAATGTAAATGTTTCATACACATAATTTCTAATATCACTCGCCAATTGTGACTATCTTCTTTGAAAAATAAAATATGATACTTTACTTTGTTATACCTTTAAAAATCTGTTCCTATACAAATCTATCCGGAAAAAAGTCTAACTTTTGCTGAGCGTGCAAAATAAATTTGATGTTTGACCGCTGAGTGAGATGTTGACCGGACGATGAGATATTAGACTGTTCACATCACAGAATGGATAGAGCTTAATCTCATTTCCATTCGTTGGTGTTCAACAATGACGGACCTGAGGTTACATCACGGCAGACAGTACAAAATACATGTATGTTAAAAAAAATTAAAATGAAAGGTATAGCAAAACATTTATTGACTATGTTCTCGGGCAAAATGCGTTTTGTCGACCAGTCAGTTTGGTTCTTTGGTCCGACAAAATGCATATTACCCTGGAACTCAGTCAATAAATTTATAATAAACTAATGATGTGGTACATGAGAGTTTCAAACACCTATATGATATAATAGTATTAAATCGATTTATTAAATGCAATTTGTTATAATATAGCTTATAAAATAACAAATTCGAAGAAATCATCAATAAATCGCTCAAGAGAACAGGAAATCCAAAGCACATGTAAAAAAAAAAAACCTAACGATCAAATTAAAATTTTAACTCATACACAATAAGTTCCCTCTATATGGTCAGATGATGTTGAAACATATCACACTATCATAAAGGAAATAATTTCTTAAGCTCGTACATGTATTCAATCTCAACTCTAGTTTCTATAAACACAATCTAAACAAGTGGGTTTTTTTTTTAATCTTTGTGTGTTTTCCTTTTTTTAATCTCGTGAGTAACAAATAGAAACTGCAACATATGAATTACACTCTTAGTCATCGTATCGTGAATAAAACACTTGTTGCTACAAGCTTGTCATTCGATCTTTACATTGTCATAAAAAAAAATTGTAACACAGTCATCTTCAAACTTGCTAAAACGAATCTCTGTCAGATGGGAAAATGTTAAGGATGAAACATATGGAGATGATACAAGTATCTACAACTCATATTCATATTGCTGTGTCATTTTAATGGCCTAAGGATAATTTATCACCTCCAATCAAATTGACTAAATATGTTGTGTATGGGATACATGTTAATTCTGAACGTGCATTATCATTAAAATATTTATTACCTCTAGTTAAGGGTCAACACTATCAAATTATCAACTTATGAAATACTAAAAATTTAAACAGGTCAATGGGGAAGAAAATAAAATATCTAGGTCACAATGTCTTATCTCATTTGCAATCAAAATACGAGGGCATTTATAAAGCACATAAAAAATTAAGTTTTATTATTGCACATTGACAATGATATACACAGGGGTAATTAAAAATCAAAAACAAGCTTGAATAATCTAATGGCATTTTCAGTTTTCTTTTCACAACAATTTCCTTTAATTTCTCTTGCTCTAAACACTTTTATTCTTCCATAACAAGTATTTTATAGAATTGTTCAGATGATCTCACAGCGTAGAGTAATTTTTGTGTCTCGGTTTTTTGTGTCTCTTTGTTGGGAGACCAGGAAGAACATTATTACTACTAAACAAAGTTTAAAATACTGAAAGTTGAATTACTGAGATCATCTAAAGAATAGCTAAGTTGTATGGTAGGCCCAATTTTCTGTTTCTAAGACATTATAAAGTGCCTGTAATTTTCCAATGAAAACAGCTTCCCTCGTTTATATTTCGATTTCAGCGAAAGAGGAAGTGGATTTTCCATGAAAACATTAAATTATTTTTATTGCAATGTTATCAGAAAATCAATACCGAATATATATATATATATATATATATATATATATATATATATATATATATATATATATATATATATATATATATATATATATATATATATATATATATATATATATATATATATATATATATATAAATTGTTATATGATTAATGGTTCAAAAGTATTCATGATTCAAAAAGAAATAACAAATATCTTATATTTAGTACATGTGTACATGTATCATACTCATTATGGACAATATCAATATCACATGAACACTCAGACGGACTGATGAGATTGCGTCAGAATAATGGAAATGATATACTGTTGATTTGTTTTATTTTTTGCATACGATATTTAGTGGAAATTGAATTTAATAGCAAGGTGTAGATGATTTGATTTCTCGTTTATGAAAAGAAAATAAACAATTGCGACTTCCATTTATATATTTCGACTCTATGTATATTCAAATGAGCTTAGACATATTAAATTGATACGCGAGACTTCAAGACATCTGGTTCATTTTTGGATATTTTACTGCAAAAATACTTTAAGGGGGGACCTATGTCGTTCGACGTCAAAGCAGCGTTATATGACGTCGCAATAGCGACGTTTGTTTTTTCCCCGCTGACTTTTGCAACTGTGATTATAGGCATAACATTGTTATTCATCAAAAACGTACACAGTTTACAAAAAGAATTTTTTTATCATTTAAAACAGTTTTTATTTGATTTATGGAGTTTGTTAATATCAGAATTCTCTTCCTTTGGTTGACGGGAGGCCCGGGTTCGATTCTCGTTCCCGGCGCTGCGTCATACCTAAGACGTAAACAAAGGTAGTGACTGTTCCTTCGCCAAGCGCTCGGCACTAGAAGTGAAAGTCACGGGTCTTTCGGATATGACCTTAAAAACGTAGGTCCCGTGTCACGGTAGGCGCTGGCACGATAAAGAACCCTCACTGCTCAATGGCCCTGAGTGCCGAGTATAGGTCTAAATTTGAAGCCCTTCACCGGCATCGGTGACGTCTTCATATGAGTGAAAAATTCTCAAGAGGGACGTTAAACAATATACAATCAATCAATCAATCCTTTGGTTGATAATTCATAGCAATTTCAGTTGTGAAGAAATACCTATATGATATGCTGATATAAAAACGCAAAAAAAATCAGATAAAATTCAGGAAAGACAGCGTCTTAAATTAGGGAAAAATGTTTATTTTATGATTACCATAATTCTGTATAAAACTAAGAAAAAATTAAGAAATGTACTTGTACCTATATTGACTTATTGATTTATAGTGTATGTAGATTTAATTGTATAAAGTCATTCCTAGGTTCTACATTGTATTAGGTGTTGGTTGTTGACGACAGGGAAGGGGGGATGACTAGAATGAAGAAGAAAAGAGTTTATCTGTTTAAATTATTTCTTATCAAAACAAAATACTCGTTTTCTGCAAAATAGTTTTTTATTCAGATGTTTGTCAGTGCTACCTTACCTTTTTTAGTGCAGAAATGTCAATATTTATTAGAGAAGAGTACAATAATAAAAGAAACGTCATTTTTCTTGTTTATTTTGTCATAAAGGTATACTATTTTCCTTATCAAAATAAAGAAAGCGTTCATTTCTTTCAAAAAATATGATTTACAACATTTTCACTCAAAAACCTTTTAAGATATTACCAGTGTTATGCATGTTGGAATAGTAAAAAAAAATACGACAAGAAAAACGGGGTGAACCTTTCGTTGTGCTCCTTTATAATTTTTCATGCGAGATGAATTACAATGAATTTGCTTTCATTTTAAAGATGCATGTCATATAAATTAAATACATGTTTATTCCGAACGTGATTTGACGTTTTTGGTTCTATTTAGCGCATATTTGGAGTAGAACAATAATGTCTGAAAATAATCTATTTTTAGCATTTCACACTGTTTTTGCACATGCTCCTGTGTAAAAAATAAGCATATAAAGGTATTATTTTCAATACTTAAAAATTAAGATCACGTTGTCAGGAAAGAAATGCCAAAGTTTTGGAAATTTCACACAAAGACTATTCGGACATAGGTCACCCCTTAATGGTGACTTTAAACAGGGCTGTATGATAAACAACATTTCTATTTTTCAATCACCACCTTCCTTTACTACAATCATGTACAGCATTTATATGTACGTAGCAATAAAACCATATATTTCCATTTCTATTTTTTTCCTCTGTGATAACTGTTTGAAAGTTCGGGGAATTTATTTCTTGATAATTCTGCCGGAATGTAAATTAGGCAGGTCGATAGGTCAGCAGCTAGGGAGGCCTATTACGCATGCAAATCTCGTGCGCATCTATCTCTGTGTCTGACGCTAAGGAGGCCAAATATGCACGAAAATCTCGTGCGGCTGCCTTTGTGTTTGACGTCAGTGTGCGAGGACTATTGAAATTGGCATGGAAGTCTTCGTGTAATTTAAATCTATTAGTCTACATTTTTAATGTCTAAGTCTACAATTTTATTTAGCAATGAAATAGAAATATAAGGAATCACTGTCTAGTTTTGAGAGTATGCCAGGGACATCAGCAAATTATCCCATGTTTTCCACTATTGTTGATGCCTGGCATACTCTCAAAACTAGACAGTGATTCCTTAAATAACTTGCATTTTTTTCTATGTTGATTTGATACCCTATGCAGGCGCATGTTTTTCGTATGAACAATTTCACAAAACACCTTTGGGCAAGCTATAAACATAAAATTTTTGCTTTTTAAGAAAAAGGATATCAACACTCGTTTTAGGTCATCATTTCGCATGTTTAATTGTCGATAAAATGACTATGTAAGCAAATAAAACCCAGCATGAAGTCAAATGCTTTCTGACGTTTTTCATGCTTATTGCCAGGTCATAATTTACAAACTGAAGTTGCAAAAGATTATTCGATATTTCCCGATCACTACAAGGAGCATATAGCGGATGGAACTGATTGATATGAATTGCTCACTGTTCCATGTAACCTTATAACAACTCTGATGTTTTGATGGTGCTTGTTTTATCTGCAACTGATTTGTATTGTTTAATCGGGCGTTGTACTTAAATATAGTGTTCTTTTACTTCATACTTCATATAAATCACTCCTCAATGGTACCTGATCCGACCTTTTATGTTTAAGAGGCCCATATTTGCTTCTTCTGCACATTAATTTACATTTAAATTGAGCTCATTTTTATCACGCTCACACCAGTGTTTAAGAAACAGACATGCAAGAAAAAAATGAACGGAGAGTATTTTACTGAACATCTGAGCAATCAATACTTAGTAAATTAATCTTGAGGATACATTTAATTAACGTCTTTTCACCTTTATCCTGAAATCCAACAGAGTATTTTACGAGGTGGAAGTAAACCTTGAAAGTGTTCTGCAGGATATTAATCTTTCCATCTGATGTATTTGAGAATTCCTCGACAGTATTCTAAAATAAAAATCAACGGCTTTTAATTGCATTTATAATTAAAATAAAAATCAATCTTTTAGTCTTTTTTATCACCAAATTTAAAACAAAAAATAATTCAATTTTGAATATGTTTATAGAAATGATAACCTTCTCATCTTCAATCCAAAATGACTCTGCACTCTTAAACACTTCTCGTTTAACATAATGTTTACATGTTTGACAGTAGCCTTTCTTGATACTTCTTGATATAAAATGCTCCTCTGCGTCCTTCTGATAACCGCGTTTCTTGCAACACAAATAACCCACTTTAAAATCGTTGGAACCTGTATAAAAATTATGAAGGGCATATTTTAGCATAGACGTAATTTCCTGCTTTACCGCCGGTCCGTGCTTTCCTGAACTCTGTACAATGAATTGTACAGTTATTATTTTCCTGGATGTAAAAAGGTAAATTTGCTGTTCTTCGTCAACAGAATACTGATAAAGCATATCAGCTCCATTTTTGTACAGATGGTAGTCGTTCGGTTGCCAATATCCTGAGTTCACACAAGCTACCAATAGCCTGCCAAATAAGTCATGTGGCATATAATCTGTGAATTTAAAACAAAGGATCGGTGATGTTTTCTCACAAACATACTCTTTTTCGTCGGGTTCAAATATCTTACAATTGATACTCGGAATATACCATCCTGCTATATAAACGCTTTCATCAATATTGATTTCTTTCAGCTGAAACATTAAACCGAGTTTTTTTTGATAATCTCCTAATTCTTTCTGGTATTGTTCGGCTACTCTTCCTTTTTTCTTCAAAATTTTTTGGTAAAGACTCATTTCTAATATTCCCCTTTCACAGTAGTTACTCAACATCTGTGCATCTGAGCGAAAAGCAAAATCATTATCTTCATCCACATGCTTGTGATCAGAAATAATGTACTTGAAGCAATCGATAAACCATTGAATATTGATGATGACCAAATGTTTCAATGTATCAATATTAAAAAAAATAATTTTTCCAGAATTATGGAAGAAATGAAGCATGTCTGCTACTTCAGTATCACTCATTTCATAATCAAAACAATCGGTCATTTCGAGAACCTTTTCGATTGTAAGAATGGGGAAATCTTCCTTTAGGATTTTGAATATATAAGCATAGTTTATCCATTTAGCAGGTTGACGTTGTTTTTTATTGTCCCAAACAATATCACACACAAAACGTTTTATCTTAGCAAGTTCTTCCTCAGTATCTTTATCCTCTCCATGTAGATCTATTACGACAGGTTTATAATATTTCTCTGGTAACAGTTTTTTATCTACTAGAGATTCTAACTTGAAGTTCTTCCTACAAAATATAAGATAGTTTTACAGAAAAACAAAAAAACGAGCGACAATTTGAATACCTTACATATTTATTTTTAAAAAACGATGGAATCCCCTTCTAGAGCATCATCTATTTTATATACAGTATATTGATGCTTCAAATAATTTTAAAAATGGGATTTTATCTTTTTGTTAAGGTGGTGTCTGGTATTGTTATTATGGTTATTAAATCACATATCAATAACGATCCCGATTTAGCTCACCTGAGGTAAAGGCTAAATTGGGCTAATCTGATCATCATTTTGTCCCACGTTTGTCTGTCAGTGTGTGTGAATCTGTCAGTCTAACCGTTCGTCGGAAAGAAAACTTGTCACTTTTTTTTCTTTTCAAGAACGACCGAGCCAATTTGAGGGGACGAAAGATGTATGGTCACTTGACCCAGTTTGATATAACCTCATAATATCTTATTAAACATGTACAAAACAAGACTGAAACCACGGTTCCTGTATAATCTTTTGACTGTTTGTTACCATCTTGTAAAAGAATATTTAAAACATTCATATCTTATTGCAAAAATGATCAAATTACGAAAAAGAAAATTGTTCCACGCTTCTGTTTACCTACACTGCGCGTCCAACGATTCGTTGACGTCATAGTGGATCTCTTAGTGCAGTAAGATTAAACACAGTAAAACATGTCTAATTTGATATCATAAAACGGGTCATGATCGGTACAGTCATGGTGAGGTATTTTTTTGAATTTGAGAACACAAAAAATATTTTTACATTGTTGTTGACAGAAATATTTTGTAGGTATGTCTTATTTCGCTTATTTCGCAAATATGTGATGTCATAGTTGGGTTTTCCCGTACTCGAGAAATGTAAACACATGACATGGTTTTCTCATGTTCATGTATTGTTTAACTATGTTTTGTTCAATATTGAGCTCAGCTTCACTAATCGAGATTTTACAGTTAATCAATAACATGACGAACTTGAATTTCAACGCAATTTTTCAAATATTTAATGAAAGGATTTTTTGCAAATCAAGTTTTTGTTGTTTAAGTTGACTTAAAAAGTACGCAATTTTCCGTCTCCAAATGCGCTGTGACGAAAGGAAGTTGGGTTCCCTATCGTTGCCCCGCCCTAATCCCTGGGGTAATAATTTAAGCAATTTAAAATTTACACTACCCCATGATGCCCCCACATTAGTTTCAGACATTTATTTGTCCGCAGGTGTTCTAAGAAACTGCTCACCAAACTGAGTTAAGACCCTTTTTGGGTTAATAGGTGTGTACTGTAAGTTTGCAGAACGAAGGTAATTTTGCGCGCATACGCATGCATTCACGGGGGCGTAAACTGAGTGAAATGAATGATATACATTATACACCCATAACTTTTCATTTTTTATGAAATGCTTTGATCTCATTAAATAAGGGTTTTTTAATAGTGTAGATAATATGCAAGGCTCTCCATTATTTGAAATGTTACTGTGTTGCAGAGTTTACGCAAAACACTAAACTTTCGCGGTATTTTCGCAATCAAATTTGCAACTGAATCATTATTTATTATAATTAAAAAAAGACGCAGCAAATACCATTAAAGATGCATATGACGCGCTTTCTGCCCTGCGTCTTTGGAAAAAAATTGAAACCAATGAACAATGGGAGTCGACAAAAAAGGAAATCATGGAGGATATCCTTGAAAACAAATGTATGCAAGTCCCTGTCTTCTTAGAAAAGCTGAGGACCGCTAAGCAGTCTACAACCTTTGTGGAAGCCACTTATAACAACGACTGGGGATCGGGACTGGATGGTACGAGAACACTAAATACCAAACCGGATCACTGGCCGGGATCTTATACCTTCGTTGTCATGATGAAAAAAATCTCCAAAAAAAAAAACTCGAAAAAAAAAAGAAATTAAGCGACAGCATTAGTCGGAAACAAAAGCAAACACATCGTGAACAATCAAGACAGCGCAATATCGTTCAGATGCTGAAGGATCTAAGAACTGCGTCCGACAGTGACGTTTCAGGATGCAATGCCGATTCCGATAGTTCTGAAGGGGACAAATAAACAATAAAGATCCTCAATCCAGACGCTGTATATAAATGAACTGAACTACATGTATTTATACTATTGCATAGGTACGTGTATTTAAACACTATTTTCTTAGAATGGTAGAACTATCTCATGTGTAATTTAAAAATAATATCTTTCAATGCAAGAGGGTTGAATTTATATGATAAAAGGAATAAGTTTTATCCTTGGTTAGAACAATATAGAAACGATGTAGATTCGATGTTGTTTTCAATAAGAAATTCAATATATAGATAAATCTAAAAAAAAAATATGACTCAAATTAGAAAGATATAGCCATACATGCCTTTTTTGATTCTTCATATAGTAGATGGGCTTCCATACTATTTCGTAAAGAACTTAATATACACAAATCTGAAGATGCTAGGAAACTTTAATGTCAAGGTAGATGACAACTTAATTACATTTTCTTATGTGTATGCACCTAAACGTGAAAATGCGCGAATAACCCTTTTCAACAGGCTTAAAACATTTACTTCTTTATATTCCCCTGAAGGAAGTAAAATATTTCTTAGTGGAGATTTTAGTTGTAGTTTTTTTTTTAAAGAAAAGTGATAAATGACAAAAATATTATTAGAAGTTTTAAATCATTTAGATCTTGTAGACCTTTAGCAATAACCGTCCTCAGAGAGATGTTTTTACCTGATGTGATTCAGATAACTGTCTTAAAAGCAGAATAGATTATGTATTTGTAAGTAGCGAAACCTTGAATTTCATGAATATAATTATAAGATGCATACCAGGCACACATATAAAAACACTAGATAGAGCGATCATAGATACCTAAAAACATTTGTTGATTTTAGCAAACAAGAACGCAGTTCATGATATTGGAAATTAAACGTATCTCACCTAGAAAAGACTGATCATAAAGAAGGTATCATCAAGATTTTAATGAATTAGATAAATCTCTTGATTCAATTTTAAAATGGGAATTATTTAAAGTAAAAACTCTCGATTTCTCGATACACTATGCTAAACAATCTAAACACAATATAAAAATGAAGATACAGTTAACTGAAAAGAAAATTGATGAACTTGAAAATCTTTCTAAGGCTCAAATTAATATGTACGAAATGAAACTAAGACATTCTCTGCACGAAATGTGCACTTTTTACGAAAACCTTTACAGCAGTAAATTAATTGATAAAACTGAAATATCAAAGTATCTACAAAATATTAATTGTCCGGAATTAGAAAATCAAGAAAAAGAAAAATATTTATCAATGACTACAATAGATGAATGTAAAGAAACAGTTTCTTATATGAAAAACAATAAATCTACTGGCTTAGATGGTTTTCCGTGTGAATTTTATAAATGTTTTTGGAACCTTATAGGCTCTTTATTTTACGAAGTACTGCTATCCGTTTTTGACAATAAAGAGCTGACTTTTTCACAACGTATATCTCTTATTACAGTTTTGTTCAAAAAAAGGAGATGAGAATGATTTAAAGAATTAACGACCTTTAAGTTTAACAAACACTGACTATAAACTTATAGCTTTCATATTTGCAAGAAGATTACAAAAAGTTATAAATCAATTAATAAGTAAAGAACAATCGGCATATAATAAAGGACGGTATATTGGAATGAATGCTAGAATTGTTTTATATATTTATAAATATTGCATGGAAAATAATAAGAAACGACTTTGAGATTTTAAAAAAGCATTTGATTCGATAGAATGGAATTTTATATTTAAAGTACTCGAAATATTTAACTTTAGTGAAAACTTTATCAGATGGATAAATATTTCATACACCAACCCAATTTTTAAAGTAAAAAATAATAGTTGGCTTTCAAAAACTTGTTCTATTTCTAGAGAAATAAGACAAGGATGTCCTATTTCAGCCTTGCTATTTTTATATGTCGCAAAAATATTAGCTTTGAAATTAAAAAAAATTATGAACATATTAAAGGTATAAAACTGAATGCAACTTCGCTAGATATTACAGTCCCTGAAACGTTCTACTTTCCCATTTTTCCGTTCGCTCACCGTTCGTTCACTGTTCGCTCTTCATTCACAGTATTGTGTTCACCGTTCACCGTGCACTCGCGTTCACCGTTCGCTCTTCGTTCCGTTAACTTTGCGTTCACCGTTCACTTATCATTCAGTCTTCATTGTCATTCGGAACTCTGGAGTAAAAGGAATTATCTTTTTAATGGTAAGGATTTACATGTTTTTAATTAAATAACTTAGATATCGTGTTTGAAGAATAATTATTTCATTGCAAAAATTATCTATGATATTTATATTTCAATTATTATAACTCAGTTGTTACTTATTTCACGAAATTTCCCTAGAAAATAATAGATTAAATACCTACATATATGAAGAACGATGCTAAAATATTAACTTTAAAAAAGGGCAATGTACAAATGCTTCAAGCACGACATCAATTTGGTGTAATTTTAAAGAGAACAAATTATTAATGGATGTATAATAATCAATCCAAGTCTTTTACAGGACAAGAATGCATAAAAAAATATTTCTACAGTAACACGTATTTTAACTACATGTAGGTTTGAGAATTATGAACAGTACTGCAAATATTCAGTTAATAAAATTTCTTTAAAGCTTATTGAATTGATGGTGTGGTTTTAAATTTCAGAAAAGAATCAGTCTATTATTAGCAAAGGAAAATTCCTTCCTTTACCGTACCTAAACACATGTCTAAATATATGTTTGCCATACAGTATAATTAAGACATCCCCCGGTGTCTTTTCTCCCGAAATAAAATTCTTATTGAGTTTTTTAGTATATTTTAATTAATATTAAATTTGTATTGTAACACAAGAAAATCAGTCTAAAAACCAACATCAAACAGTCATTAAATAATAGTATTTTAGAATAAACTTGTGCCGACAGTAATATTTTAAATTGGCAGGAAATATGTTTTAAATTCAAATTAAAACTTAATCCATCCAAGTATATATTCCAATTATTTATTTTTTTCTGCAGGAATCTAGATCAAGAAATGATAGGGAAAAATATTAAAACTTCTCGGTATACTAAGTGACTCTTTGCCTTCGGCATGTTCGATGAAACGCGATTTCCACACCTCTACTGTGTCGAATGATTTGGATTGACAGGACAAGAACGCTACTAGCACGGACTTCCTTTGAACTGTGTGAACTTGAGGATGGAAAATAAAAGACAATGATTACTGTCAAATGGATTTGTTAATCTAAAAAAAAGTTTACATGTACTGCTTGGAATATTTAGGAAAAATAATAAGAATTTTTTATTTGATATCTGAGCTGAGAATCGAGGGGGTTCTCTCTTTCTCTCTCTCTCTCTCTCTCTCTCTCTCTCTCTCTCTCTCTCTCTCTCTCGCACATTTCTCGGTTCAATAAAACTATGACTGCACATTACTTATTTAGTTCTGAAAATTTAATCTTACAATATTTCCATTTCTATTTTTTTTTCTCTATAATAACCCTTTGAAAGTAAGCGGAGTTGATTTCCTGATGATTCTGCCGGAATGTAAATTAGGCAGGTCGATAGGTCACCAGCTAAGGATGCCTAATACGCATGCAAATCTCCTGCGCTTCTGTCTCTGTGTCTGACGCTAAGGAGGCCAAATATGCATTTAAATCTCGTGCGGCTGCCTTTGTGTTTGACGTCAGTGTGAGAGGACTATTGAAATTGGCATGGAAGTCCTCGTGTAATTTATATCCATTAGTCTACATTTTTAATGTCTATGTCTACAATTTTATTTAGCAATGAAATAGAAATATAAGGAATCACTGTCTATTTTTGAGAGTATACCAGGGACATCAACAATAGTGGGAAACATGGGATAATTTTAGCATAACGGGCTTCGCCCGTTATGCAAATTATCCCATGTTTTCCACTATTGTTGATGCCCTGGCACATTCTCAAAACTAGACATTGATTCCTTAAATAATTTGAATGCCTCTTTCCAACATCTTGACCGAGTAGTATAATCACGGCCGGGAAATGTTTACAGATACATGAAGAAGTTAGCGAAAATAATCGTCATAAAAAAAATCAAAAGGCACATAAATATAGAATATATTGCATTAGAATTTATATTAAACGAGATTTTTTTATGCAGTACAATAACAGTCAATGTCAACAGATAATTGTGAATTTAAAAAGAATTCGTTATTTTACTCAGAATCGTTTGGCACGGAAATACATGTATGATTTTTTTCAACCGCGTACAATGTTATTAATTCAATCTATGATTAGTAGTTATATCTTCAGAAGTACACATTATTTCATAAGTGAAAAGAATAAGCATATTTACTATATAAATAGATAAATTTTATATTAAATCTTCACGCGTTCGGAAGCAAATGCACGTTTTACGGCAATTAAATCGTGTTACAAAAATATCGATTTAAAACATAGTTACATAGGAGGGGCATTTCAAAAGTCCTGAGAACTGTGTAATAAAAATTTAACCGTTTCACGGAAATTATTGAGTTTGATATTATTGGAAAGATCAGAAAAATATACACATATCTTGACGTCACTTTGTTTTTTTTAATGACGTAATATCTGCGTAATTGACGTCATAGCATAGAATGTTTAGCATACTGAAAAGTCGCGTTTTTATCCAAATTAGAAAATTTTTAAAGTTCTGCCAAAGGCATATTTGAAAAAAAAAAAAATTTCAAAGAAAATTTTTATTTGCAAAGAAGTAGAGTAGGACTATGGTATCATTTATCAAGAATTCCATATTTCATTGTATGGTTTGTTTACTAGCACGGTTTATGCCCTGTTATCCAATCATCGACATTCATTTAAGATTTTAAGTTACATGATACGACTGGATTTTTGGTCGTTTTTAAAGCTCTCCACTGTATGAAATTCAACATTTTCTATTTAAAACTGAAGTATACTAATGCAGTTTTCAACAAGTATATTTTGAGTAACAGCACTCTTATCGTTTACAAATAAAATGTTCAAAAGTCTTGCCCCTGACTTGTTTATTTGCGTATTTTTTCTAATTGATTCAAATTCAGCACCCTAGAACTCACTACTGCTTTTGACTTTTGACTCCAAAAAAGGTTTATGTTACACAGACATGTCAAATCTTATTTAATTTCTATGAATTAAAATTTGCGAATATGTGGAAGTATGGTGGGGTTACAACTGCGCCCGCGCCATTTTGGATTTTACGAGAAAATATGGGGCACACTAAACTTAACTTCTCTTGAGCCTTCATCAATCCGTCAAATCTCGTTAAAACACCTGACGAATTGATGCCATCAAAGTTTGTAACACGATCGTATATTTTTCTTTGATTGTCAACCTGCCTTTTTTTCAAAGTTACCAGGGTAGGTCTGTTTTACGCAATATTTTGAGCGAGATTCGATAAAAACATGCGATGTTTGACAATCGCTTAAACCATTTTAGAAGAAGAAGATCAGCGAAACAGAACACCAAATGATAGATTGTAGTCTATGTAAATATTCCACCTACTGTCATTTACGTCCGATAGCTTGCACCCGAGTAATGAGTAAAAGTTGTATTTAAAATTTTAATTTGATCAAATTGTGTCTTTTGTTACGTCATTTTTATGGCCAGTATCGTGGGCATACGGAATTATGACGTCATTTTCGGAGTTATTACGTCATAAAAATTTAAAAAGTGACGTTCGCGTTCTGCGTTCACTCACCGTTCACCGTTCCCACATCGTTCACCAAGTTGCGTTCAGCGTACGCACATCGTTCACCCACCGTTCGCTCTGCGTTTGTTCACCGTTCGTTCACCGTTCAGGTTGGAGAGTAGAACGTTTATGGGACTTTAAAAATCTACAACATGCGGATGATATAACTTAAGCTTTAAAAGATATATCCCCACTGGAAACAGCAATTGAAATTGTTTAAACTTTTTGCAACCACGCTGGATCAAAAATTAATCTGAATAAAACACATTGTATTCTTTTAATTAGTCTCAAAAATAGGCACTCAAATGTGTGCGGTATAAATTTAACCAATGATGCTGTTTGCTGCTTAGATATTTTCATTGGACATACTAAAGATTAATCCTACTACTTGAATTCGATTAAAATGTATGAAGATATGGAAAAACTGTTTGAATAAATTTAACAATTTTTGGAACGTCTTGTGTACGTAATTCTTTAGCTATATCAAAGTTATTATATGTTGGCTCAATATTATACCCATTCTAGACAACGAGTTGATAAAAAAAAAGTAGCCTATTCAATTTTATATGGAACAATCGAGATAAAATTAAGCGAGACACTGTAATAGACACACAAGAAGAAGTGGAATAGGATTAGTTGATATCGAACTGAAATTAAAGGTCTAAAGGCATCTTGGGTAAAAAGACTTAGTGATGAATCTTGCATATTGAATAAACTCATAAATGGATACCTTAGCGAAATGAATATAGACATTAGTTATTATTTAACATTGTCTGAAAGAAAACTCGAAAACTTCTCACTAATATCTAACTTGCTTACTTTTTATAAAGACATATTCTGTTATTTTAATGAAAGAAAAAAGGAAATACAAGTATCGAATTTATCTAATGTCAAATTTGCTCATCAATTACTTTAGAATAACATTTTATATCAATTTAAAGGTTAAACGATATGCTTCAAAAATTGGATTGCAAGTCATATTTTGTATACTCAAGATCTCTTTGACGAAAAATTGTAACTTTAAAACATTACAAGAAATTTTAAATATTCTGATAAATAAACCTAATTGGTTGTGTGATTACATGATTTTAAAAAAATGTAGTAACTAAACATAGTAATATGTTTGATATGAAGTGCTGTGTTTTTACCAAGACAACCTCTGTAAATCAATTCAATTTTTACAGTGGTCTTCATTGTATAACAGATAAAAAATATAATTTTTTCTATGAGAATATGCTGTATAAAAAATATCCATGTTATCAATCGAAACTTTTGTGTGAGTAAAGAACACTGACGCAAAATTTATAGAAATAAAATCAAACTCATGTATGATAAACGTCAAAGTGAATTTAAATATAAATTGCTGAATAACATTCTACCCTGTAATTCTATTTTAACAAAAATGTAAATTAAGAACAAATGCAAAACGTGAATTTTGTGGAAATGAAAATGAAGATATAAACCATCTTATTTTTAATTGTGATAATGTAAAAGGTGTATGGCAAAGTTGAATATTGTTATGAACTTTGATGTGCAATGGAAACATATTGTTATAGGATTCTACTTTGAAACAAATTCAAGAATTCTTTTTTATAATACTTTTATATAATATTTGGTATATAACATATCTAAATTTAAAATGAAAAGTAGAACAGAAAATATCACACAAGGAAAATCCATGTTAGAAAGAAGCATTAGATGTTTATTAGTAAAAGATATAGATTTCATGTTTAATTTGTCAAAAACATGCATGTTTAAAAACATAGTTAAACTTTTAACATATTTTTTATAACTTATATGTTGTAGTTTTTTTTTCTTTGCTGGTTTTTATGCTGGTTATCCTAAATATCCGGGTTAACTGGCAATTGTAAATGGGTATTGATGGGAATTGTGAAATAAAAGATTAAAAAAAAAGAATACGTGCACAGACTTATTTGAAATCACTAATTCGTTATGCAAATAGTATGGTCGTACATATTTATAAAAGTAAAACCACGTTCTGAAAAGCAGAGGAAATTCTGACCGAAACAGTCGAACTACCTAACATTTTTGAAAGTAAATTTGGCTTGATTATTTATCAGTTATCTTGATCGAGTTATCGAATTACAAAAAAGGACACTTTAGAACAGTAAAATATTTTTTTAGAGTTCCTTGAACATGTTGAACATTTTAAGCAATTTATTCACGTCTATTAAATGACTTGTTATAAATATTGTGATTGACTTATTGACATATAATGATTGACTTAAAGTGCTATCATAATTCTAGAGCTGTGATTCTGTAGAAAAGCCATATTTCAATAGGTTTTTTTAAAATAGTACAATGAACTTTATTGCAACTACCAATTTACCGTTACATGGAAGTATGAAAACAAATTATTTGTCTTTGTTCCGTCATGCGTCCAGCAAGGGTGTAGGAGATAATCGATTGTGCGAGGTGAAACCCTAGTAATTTAGCACTCTAACTTTTAGAATTTAAATACTGTAGAAATATTTGTTACAGTTTCAGTTAGAGAATTTGTGTGTTTAAATTTTCTAATTACTAGTTTTACAGATCTTACTGTGTCGGCAAATGTTTTACTGTGTCGCATGCATAAAATATGAATCGTTACTGTGTCGGAGAAAAAGTTTACTGTGTCAGGAGCAACACGGTAAAACAGCTCATGGAGAACCCTGATATGACACTGTCAAATTAGAATAATTTCACGCGCTTGCAGGTACTCTTTGTTCTGATTGAATGAAACAAATATCTCAATATCTTTTCTGTTTTCTGACAAAACGCCTTGAATTTATTAACATAATCATGCATTAGGATATCCCACAATATAATATAAAAAGATAATCATGTAATCACGTATATGCACGTGAGCTGCAATGTGATTGATTTAAACTTTAAATGGCTATAACGCCTTTGCTTTTCAACAAAACAGGTTGGGATTTAGAACATACATGTAGTTAGATATAAGACATCCCTACAAGAAGGCATTGTTACAATGCACATGCATGTGCGTGCGTGCATATGAAATGAATAAACTTTAAAATAACACCAAATAACGTATTTTTAATAATGTTGGATAAATGCCTTGATACTAAGTATAATAAAATATATAGATAATTTAGACAAGATGCTATGGTCATTACGTATATTCATACAAATATGCATGCGCGAAAAGCTAAAATTTGAATATAGTTGGTATTCTTCTTGGAAAACGTTGTTAGAGTCTAAAATGCATTGAGATTGTCTTATTTAATGAAACTTAAAGGCAATATGGCACCAAAAGGAGTTGGGAGCGTTTAAAGAACATCTGTGAAGGTTCCCGTTACAATAAGCACCAATTATGTTGCCCAGAATGAAGTCGGGGCGACATATTGCTAATATACCCATGTTTTTGCTCTAGGGACTGTTTCTCGGAGATTGCTGGGACAATCTTTTTGAAACTTTCCTCTAAAGACGATCATTAGTTGTAGTTTTGAAGTGAGGACGATCAGTTTCAAATATTAAGATATCCACCGTTGCGATGGAAACCTGCGAAAATCGACGAATTTTGTCAGAGAGTGTAATCTCTCGTCCCTTGAACATTCGTCTTGTAACTTAATTAATTTAATGATTATTTTCTGTAATTGTGCAATTTGGATTTAAAAATTGAAAATTGTAAATAGTTGACATGAAAACAAGGGAAAAGTGAAAATGCTTTAACTTTGATTTTTAATTCAAAGTACTGAAAGGACTGATAAATACAAGTCGATGGTTGTCGAAGCTTAACTAATGGCTATTGTTTTAGTGATGAAAAAAACAAAGGCTTGTCCAGTTCGGGGCGACATGCGCTATTGCTTGCAATAGAAGACTTCTAGTTATTATTCCCCTTTCATAATTCACGTGGTTTCTTGGAAACCACTGCTCCTGATTTAGATATTTTTGTTAGGAATGATGCATTGTAGTAATACCTCCAGATTATTTTTTTCATATTTTTTAAATCACTTTCGAGCGCATATTTTTCCGATTTTTTTTTTCAAATTGTCATTTTGTCCATGTTTTTTTCTTGTAAACGTGTTATGATTGAATCACAAAATTTTCGGGGATGATAAAACATATCTTATCGTTATGTATGATGGTGTAAACCGGAAGTAGACGTAAAATTAAACTTTCTATCTTGATTCATAAGAAATTGAATGAAATTATTTAATTTGAAGTTTTTCTGCCCTTGCGATTTCCATATCAGTCGAAAATGGTACCTGAATTGTCGAAAGCTGTCAAATGACGTCACGTCCCGTCAAAACAGAAAAAGTCAGAAAAGATTTTTTTGGGCCATTTTCGACGTGTTATTGTTTAATTCATGGAATTGAAGCGTCCAACCAACTTTTTCATCTCTCGATATGACCACCGGTAAAACCGAAAGTACCAAATATTTCTTATATTGCATGTTTTGACGCTATTGAAATTTTAAAGTCATTGGAGATGTCTCATCTCATTGTTTTCTTATGTTGACGTCACTTCAGGTCAAAACAGGACGGAAGACCAACGGACGACCTACTCGTTTATTTGAAGGACTTTGGCTTTAGATTTTACTTTTATTTTTTGTGACAGATTATACATATAATAAGCATAGTTTAATATTTGAACATAGCATACCATTCCCCTTTTTTCTATTGAACATATGCCAGGTATATATATAATTGGATTGTTTGATGTCAAATACAAATGTCAAATGCATTTTTTAAAGATTTTTTTTGAAACACCCCCTTCTTTTATTAAAAACTGCAGAAGGCAACCATCTGTATAGATTAAATTAGATAGAGTATATTTTTAAAGGTATATTTACATATCCAATTTTGATTCTTCTATTTCAATAATCGAAATACTAAATAAAATTTTACAATGATTAAAAACGCCCGTTTAGATCCACTCAAACACTGAGAAATATGAAATTCAAATCAGCATATTGATGTAGACTTCTGGCCCCCTTTAGTCACTTCTCGGATTGTTGAAGCATAAGATCGAGTTTGACGAGAGATTTTTAATATTTGCAAGTGTGATACGCCCTTCCCAGCAGGCACACAACATCAAATAAAACTTTAAATCAACGTTGATTATAGATGTTGATTCAACGTTTAGTTTATGTTAGATTTTGAAAGTTCGGTTCAACGTTGAAACTTTAACGTTGATTCAACGTTTAAGATCAACGTTTAAGATCAACGTTGATTAGACATTGAATAAAAGTTGATTCAACATTTTTTTTTCTCCTGGGAGGCGGGGGTCATTACCTACCCAACAATTTAACCATTTTATTACAGGTTACTAATGTGCCTTCATAATTGCATGTATAAAAGGAAAACATACGGTATATGGAAAAAATCTCTATATGATAAATATTTATTTATCTTTCTATCAAAAGATATAATACAATGTACAATTAAATTCACAAAAATACACATTATAAGTAACAAAACACGTACATTTTAATACATTTTGTATGCTCACATGATGTCATGAAATAGTCCAGAACATGAAACCATTCCAAAATAAGATGTATAAATCTTATACGGTACCACTTTTGATGCACCAGATATGCATTTCGACAAATTATCTCTCTTCAGTGATACTCGGATATGCCGAAACGTTTCCATTAAAAGGTAAATTTTAGCTCAAATTTAGGTGTCCCGAGGGTGGTGTTTATCTCCTAATTAGTATTCCCTAGTGGATCATTATGTTGGTCTTCTGAGTGGGCAGAGTGGCACAGCTTTTAGTTGATTACCCCTGCAATTTACAATTTGATGTTATAAATATTTGATTAATGAAAGATATTAAAATTACGTCCAATTTCATACTTTTATTCCAAAATTATATTCCAGTGAAAATTGAAAAAAGTTGAATAAATATTTTAAAGATCTAGCGCTTTTCCCACACTTTGAATACATTACATGTATAAGACTATTCTGACATTGAAATTAATAATATTGTTCAATAAAAATTGAAAATGCAGTTTTTAAAAGTGTACTGAGAATGGTTAATGCACTGTACCATTTTATTTCCCACCATAACATTCATAAGCCGCTTCAAATTTGCTGAAGGCTGTGAAGGGCTGGAATCCATTCATTTACAAGGCACTTTTATATCATTGTTTGGCTTTGAGATTAAATTCATTTCTGCAGATCTGTTCCATCTCTTTATGGGTCATGCATACTGTTCCAAAAACACCAAATACCATTAAGTAAATTGAAAGTGAAACAGAAAACAAAAGAAAAAAAGCTAAATATTTGTGTTCGATTCAAAAAAAAGTATTACACATGAATTTCTTAACCCAAATTTGTACAGCAGTTTTATATATGTTACGTAAAACAATTCTTACAAATTCAAATTCACTTTAAAACACGGGTTTGTTAAGGCAGCACATGGATCAGAATTTGGCAAATTAACACTTTTTTATAATTATGTAACACTAATAAATCGGAAAACTTTTGCTATAAGTATGCATTCTATAGACTTCAATAGGACTTATACTAGAGGAGGCACTTCACCACAACGTCACCACGTGACGTCTATAATTAGAAAATATGCCTTAATGAAAAAGTGAAAAGTTTAACACTACCCCGGGGATATTTAGTTCCAATTTATATTAATAGTTATGTAAAAACGTCTCTGTACCATGAAAAGTTCTGCTAGAATCCTACTGTCTTCTTAAAGAAATAATTATTCAACAATTTCGGACGAAACCTTCCCAAAATTTTTACATTTTGTTCATAAAATCGAAAAAAAATGCATAAATTCCCGTAAGCCATACGATTCTAGCAGCACTTACCAAAAACATAAGAATAAGAACTTTAAATAGAAACAAAAATTAAGTTTCAAGGTATGCGGCGTAGTGTTGAACTTTTGCATCTTTTTTGTTACAAACGACAGAGGAAAGGCTTATCGGCAAGTAAACACCCTCCCTGCTTTAATTTTACGAAGAAATTGCAGAATTATATTACCATACCTTATTCATACGCTTTATTCACCACACGAATCACACATGATATTCATTCTAGATGCTTTTAAACTCCGATTTCTTTAGTTTGTTTGCATCAATTCTCGTTACTTTTCACTTTCACTCTGCTACTGCATGATCAACAGTTATGACGTCACGGGTTTGGTATGTAACCCCTGTGATAACTACAGAGTTCCAGGACCGACAAAATTCCGTTGATGTTATTCCTCTGCATATTTTGGTTTATTTTTACGACCTCAAATCAATCTTAGATATTGATTTTAATTGTTATCTCTAAATCTCACTTCATATAGCTTATTATGACGTCATATCATATATGCAAGTAGAATATTTGGTTGTAACCTTTACCTACCTGCGAACCTATAGTTTACTCATTAAATAAGATTCTGAAACAGTCGGGAATATCTTTCCACCACCCTACAACCCTCCTCCTAAAAGCTTTACAATTACAGATCCATAAGTATCTAAAAACAAAATTCGGGTTCTATAAGCTCTTTCAGACGTGAGAATGGGATGTAAACGGAATCAGTGTGCTGTAAAAACTACACAAAAGCTCAAAGTGAAAATGATAAACTTTCCCTTTCAACATGTTCAAATGACCGCCCTCCCTTTTTTTCACAATCCTCAGTATCCTTGACCCAGACCCAGTTGATAGCATACACAAGACTATGAAGATCAAATTCAAACTATGAAGATCATTTAAAACTAGCCTATAGTTTACAATGTGATCTTCATGTATACTATACAAAGCCTTGATTTTTGCGTCAGTTGGAATTCAAAAATATCCATAATCACGATCAATTAAGATAGATAATAAATGGAGTTTTAATTTTTTTAAACCTTACCAAAGATATATATATTCAATCTTTAAAATTCGCAAAACTTACCAGTAACTGTCATGCTCCTGACATCCTGTGTTTTTTAATATTATCCGGATGTCCTGCTGCACATGCTCTTAATTTGTACTTTGGAAAATGAGTACTGAATTCATATTTATCAATGAATATGTAAAATTCATATATTTACCATCCTTGTTAGATATATAAGCTAGTAATGATATACGGTAGTGCGATTTTTACAAGTCCAACCTCGTTATGGTTCCACAATGTAAAAGTCCGAAAATATTGTATTCCGAATTATCTATCAGCGAAAAATAGTATTGGACTGCTCGGCGAGGATTCGATATTGAATCAAAGTTGGCAATTCAACTCAATTTGAATTCAATGTTGAATAAATGTTACATATCCAACGTTGAAAAGCCAACGATGAATTGATATTGTATCTAGATTTATGAATGTCTAAACCCAACTTCAACTAATATTTAACGTTTAAACAACGTTGTGCGCCTGATGGGTTCTTGTTGCACTGTCTGTTAGTTTAGACCTCGGAAGACTGCCCACAGAATGAATATGATGGCAGGAAATTATTATATGGAGTTCCAGACGATCTAAAAAAATTCAAAATGGCGTCCATGTGTACCTTGTTTATAATTAGTTAGGGGGTATATTTTTTTTCATTGAAAGAAAAATAAGTAACATCAAGTGCCTATATTACAAACGTTTTCCATAGAAAATCTTTTAAGCGGTACAAAATGAAAACAGGATCTTTGTCAAGATAGATTCATAAACCAAAAGTAGCTCAGTATCTACAAGTATTTTGTCAAAAAAAAATACTTGGTATTACAGTCCCTGAAACGTTCTCCTTTCCCACCTGAACGGTGACCGAACACTGAGCGAACGGTGAACGAACGCAGAGCGAACGGTTGGTGAACGGTTGGTGAACGATGTGCGAACGCTGAACACTACTTGGTGAACGATGTGTGAACGGTGAGTGAATGCAGAATTCAAACGTGAGCGCAAGGTAAACGGTAAACGAACGGTGAATGCAAGATGAATGATTTAATCTGAATGCCTCCGATCTTTCCCTTGCATTGAGATTATTCTTTTATTCTGTAATTCTAAGTTCACGTGCTTAAATAACCAATACATAGATAAATAAATAAATAAATGATAAAAACATTTTTGTTTTGTACATATATGTACCTATGTTTTAAATCGATATTTTTATAACACGATTTTAATTGCTGTAAAACATGTGCATTTGTTTCCGAATGCGTGTAGATTAAATATAAAATTAATCTATTTATATAGTGAATATGCTTATTCTTTTCACTAACAAAATCTTATTGACTTCTGAGGATAAAACTGCTACTTATAGAATGAATTAATTATATTGTACGCGGTTTAAACAACCATACATGTATTTCCGTGCTAAAGCAATTCTGAGTAAAATAACGGATTTTTTTTTAAATTTACAATTATCTGTTGACGTTTGACTGTTATCGTACTGCATAAAAACTCTTGTTTTCTTTAAATTTTCATGCAAAACATCTATATTTATGTGCCTTTTGTATTCTTTTATGACGATTATTTATGCTAACTTCTTCATGTATCTGTAGACATTTCCCGGCCGTGATAATACTCGGTCAAGATGTTGGAAAGAGTCATTCAAATTTTTTGTAATGGATTAAATTTTCAGAAATAAATAAGTTATGTGATGTCATGGTTTTTATTGAACAATAAAATGTACGAGAGAGAGAGAGAGAGAGAGAGAGAGAGAGAGAGAGAGACCCAATCAATTCTCAGATATCTGTTGTACATTGTATCAAAGAAAAATTCTTATTATCTTTCCTAAATATTCCAAGCAGTAAAGGTAATCTTTTTTCTTTAGATTAACAAATCCATTTCACAGTAATCATTTACTTTTATTTTCCATCATCAAGTTCACACCGTTCACAGGAAGTCCGTGCTAGTAGCGTGCTTGTCCTGTCAATCAAAATCATTCGATACAGAAGAGGTGTGGAAATCGCGTTTCACGGAAAATGCCGAAGGCAAAGAGTCACTTAGTATTCCAAAAAAATTTAATATTTTCACCTATCATTTCTAGATCTGATTTTTATTCCTGCAGAAAAAATAGATATATAATTGGAATACATACTTGGAAGGATTAAGTTTTAAATTGAATTTGAAACATATTTCCTGCCAATTTAAAATGTTACTGTCGGCACAAGTTTATTCTAAAATACTATTATTTAATGACTGTTTGATGTTGGTTTTGAGACTGATTTTCTTGTGGTACAATACAAATTTAACATAAATTAAAATATACTGAAAAAACTCAATAAGAATTTTATATCGGAAGAAAAGGCACCGGGGGGGGGGGGTCAATTTTATACTGAATGTCAAACATATATTTAAACATATGTTTAGGTACGGTGAAGGAAGGAATTTTCCTTCTCTAATAATAGAATGTTTTAAACAGTTGGTGTTTTCTTAAATTTAAAACCACACCGTAAATTTAATTAGCTCTAAAGATATTTAATTAGCTGAATATTTGCAATACTGTTCATAATTCTCAAACCTACATGTAGTTAAAATAAGTGTTACTGTAGAAATAATTTTTTTTAATGTATTCTTGTCCTGTAAAAGACTTGGATTAATTATTATACATCCATTAATAATTTTTCCTCTTTAAAATTACAGCAAATTGATGCCGTGCGTGAAGCGAAGCATTTGTACATTACTCTTTTTCAACGTTAATATTTAATATTATTTTTTTCTAGGAAAATTTAATGAAATAAGTAACAGCTGAGTTATAATAATAGAAATATAAATATCATACATAATTTTTGCAATGAAATAATTATTCTTCAAACAGAATATCTAAGTTATTTAATTAAAAAACATGTTAATCCTTACCAGCAAAAGGATAAGTCCTCTCACTTCAGAGTTCCGAATGACAATGAAGACTAAACGATAAGTGAATGGTGAACGCAAGGTGAACGCAAAGTAAACAAAGAGCGAACGGTGAACGTTTTTTGAACGGTGAACGCGAGTGCACGGTGAACGCAATACTGTGAAAGAAGAGCGAACGGTGAACGCACGCTGAACGAACGGTAAACGATCGGTGAGCGAACGGAAAAATCGTAAAGTAGAACGTTTCAGGGACTGTAAGTTGACACATTTTTACATGCCTTAACGCATGCTTTTATCAGGGAGAGACAGGGAAATGTCATGGGCTTACAGGCGGGGAGCAGGATATTTTTTGTAATCTAAGATGATAACTTATTCAGATATCGAGGACTGTGGAGGCCAGGCCTTCGGGTGAGATCGAATTTTTACCGAGGCCCAGTGTCGCAATAAGTGCTGGCAAGAAAAAGATGCTTCACTGCTCAATGACGATGAATGCCGAACACATGTTAAAACTTTGCAGCCTCCACTGGCAAGCGGTGGCGTGACCATATGAGTGAAAAATAATTTGAGAGGGGACGCTAATGACAGTTGTATAAACAAAACGAAAATGAAAAATGCTGCTATATATACATATACATGTACTATGCAGAACCAACAGGTTCAAAATTCCAACTCTGTAATTCTTGAAACATGTTAACCTGTATTTGTAAAATATAAATCATAACTTCATAACTTGTTAATTGTTCTCACACAATTTGTTCATTGTAAATTATCCAACAGATATATAACTAGAAAAGTGTAAAATGTATACGTAAATACAATTATGCCAATGATGACGTGTAATTCGTTAACTTGCGATCTGTCAGCTTGTGAATATTAATGCTTTGACTTTTTATATAGTCAGTGTACAGATGTTGAACCCGAAGAATCAAATGATTGCCCCCTTAACAAATACAGGAGAGATTACCTACTATCCCTTCCTATTAGTTTCTAAAACTTATACCCTAGGTTGAAATGCCTAACAGTAACAAGTTTGAAAGCCATAAGTAGAAACTCATATATGCGGGAAAAAATTTGTTTATTTACACAAGTGTATGTACTGAGAAAGGGAGCATAGATATTAAATTAATTACTGATGGAGGCTATAGATTGACTATTAATAACGATTGAATACAATGCATTTCCATTTTGCAAAATCATCGGCGTTTTATAGATGCTACGCACGGCAAAATTAGAACATGTGTATACGTATGCCTTTGAAAATATGCGGAAGGGGTGATTCACGTCTTGCAGCATACATGTCAAGTATTATATATAGTCAGAAAACGGAGACACACAAAAAAAGTAATGTAATTTTATGCATACCGTTCTGTTTAAATGAAGTACAGCCCAGCGCAGCCCGTATGTATATATATATAGATATATATATATATATATTTACATTTCCAATGTCTTTGTCCGAGATAAAATTACCAATTGTAAATGTAATTGATTTCCTCATGAATGTATTGGCGCGGTTCAAAAAACAACGTGCAGGGCGGGACAACACCTAGAGAGAAGCAGGCTTAGAGCCCGTTGATTGGCGGAATCAAAGCATGTAAATATAAGGAATAACTGTCAGATTTTTCGAATTCATGAAGATGATCAATGGATTGGCTTGTGTGATAATTTTATGCATAAACGCTTTCGGCAAATTATCACACAAGCCAATCCATTGATCACTTCATGAATTCGAAAAATAAGACAGTTATTCCTTATATATATATATATATATATATATATATATATATATATATATATATATATATATATATATATATATATATATATATATATATATATATATATATATATATATATATATATATATATATATATATATATATATAAAGCACTAAAAATGACCAACGACACGAACAATAAAAATTGTCAAATTTTCGGGACGCCCTGTCCCTTCCTCAGGACAAAGAAAAAAGTTAAAAATTCATAAGAACAAAGGAAAAATAGAAACAAAAACAACTAGCACTATTACTAAGCTACTAAACACTAGATATTTACATACTTAATAAATTACATGTTGAATTCGAAATTTTTAAGAACAACAATAAAGAAAGAAATCCGGACCGCTATGAAATGCGTCCGGTCTATCGGGTATACTCGGGTGATACTTCACGAAATGTGGAAAATACCCTATTTTTATAAACTAATGTCCGTTTTCAATGAATGACTTGAATATATCGGAAATCTAACTGTATGAGAATTACTTTTGACAAAGTAGAGAAACATAGGGACAATATAAAACAGTGTGCAGTTAAATTTTTGTTTGCCTTTGTTTTCACTTTTTGGTCAAATTTTACATTTCATTTTTGAACCTAAAATCGGAGGCCAAGTGACTTTAGAGGGTCACATGATGATAGAAATATACCTATGTGAGAAGCGATGGACATAATCTTCACGATAACATAAAGCTATATCAACTAGCACGATAACATAAAGCTATTTTAACTAGAGTGTCTTGCTTAAAAATAAAACAGATAAACATAAAGTGTATCGTATTCGGTGACTGTTTATAGAAAATGTTGCCTTAACTGAACTGCAAATGTAAATTGTACTTTCTTGATTTGTAAATTATGCAAGATTCCCTTTTGCTAACGCCTATTAAGAAAAAAGGGGGCGCAATTAGGGTGACAAGTTCATGCTTAACAATATAAACATTTCTTCAATGCGTCCTACCTTAAATAAATATGAAGCAAAGTCGATAAAATTTTAATATATTAATTTTATGTCTAATATGATAATTTAAATTTAGCAATTATCGTGACAAATATCTAGGTCGCCATATCATTTAAGACGAGAGACATAAATAAACAGAAGTATACATTTGTATGTCAACTTAAAAAAATCATATTTTAAAGAAAAAATCTAATCGTAAATATTATGTTAAAACTGGTTTAAATGCACAATTCTGAAGAGTTTCAAAAAACTTAAGCTTGCTACTTATCTGATAATTTTTGTATGTGAATATCAAGGAAACTATTAGACATTAAAACTACAAAAAAAGTAAAGTCTGAGTAAAGATATCTGAGAAGAGGTAATTGCCCTTGTCACATCTTCAAAAAGAAAGATTAACTAATTAAAAAATGAAAATATACATTTTCAGAGTTCTATTACTTGACAAAATTTATTTATACACCTATTTAAGAGTATTCTTTCAAAAAAAAATTTGTATTTCGAATGAATTCACAGTTAATTAATTATTATTTAGTGCGTGCTAATATTTCTATATACTGTATTTGAATGGGAAGTGAGTAGGTCCTTGACTTGACCTTCAAACACCTGGCTGACTCTGAGCAAAACAAACTTGTGCTCCTTTCTGGATAGCTATGTACTGTATTTTTATATCCCCCGCTTTAAAAGCAGGAGTGTATATGGTAATCGGTATGTCGGTCCGTCTGTCTGTTACGCTTTGGGGTACCCATCTCTTATCTGCAACTCCTCTCATACCACTGAATGAAATTTGATGAAACTTTCACAGAATCTTTATTACATATTGCCATTGTGTACCTCTTATTATACGTGTTGATCCGACACATATTTTTGTTTACCATAGCAAAACATGGATACTGCCATTCTATTCATACTGGAGGCGGGGGTATCATTTAGAGAGCTCATTGCTCACATATAATGAGCAAGAATTTTGTTAAAAACAGAAAATAGTATTCTTCAAAGAAGTGTCAAGTTTTAACAAAATATCCGTATCGGTTGCTAAAAAGAGGGACCAGTAGCTCATTTACCCTTATTCAAGACTTTGGCATTACGCGACATTGAGGTTTGGGGTAGAATTTAGTAATTTGACGTCATAAACCTTAATTGTTTTCAGCACCATCGGACTTAAGCGAGTCAGACTATTGGGATTGGCACTGACCATGCATCAGACTTTGGAGTGAACATCGGACTTTTGAGTGCAATCGCACGTTGGTGTCCTACATATGTTAGGTTATGAAACGTTTTCAATTTTCCATGCAAACAAAAAGTATCGAAGTTATCATAAAAATATTCAATTTCCTCAATGTATATTTATTACTGAAATAAGTCACCTTATTTGGTCTTTGTGCGTTCCAACCAAAATAATGTTTTGGCCGCTTCCACCATGCGTTTGAATTGTATTTAGCCAGTAGTGTACGAAATCTAGAATCAAAATCAATTAAAGTTGAAATGCAAAGAAGAAAGCCAACAACGAAAGTAAAATATTCATAATGCATAAAATAAACAAAATAAAAATATTTTTCTCGATAATTACTAAATTTTATCGATATAAACGAGATTTCTCGTCAAGTCTACATACATTTGTAACAATCGAGCCTAGATTATTGTGTTTGTTTATGAAATACCGTACACATATTAAGGTCACGTCATCGATAGTGGTCCTTAATTAAAAACACATAATTACATGAATCGTAGAAAATGTTTTAACATGTTTCAGAATGATTTTGTAATAGCAGTGCAATGTGAATTCGATTTTATGTCTAAATGCCTTTCATTTTCAACGTAACAGTGAAATTATTTTATTGGACGAACATGCATTTACAAATGCAGATTGAGCAGTATACATCAACTGTTCATAGAGTATTTAAAATAAAAGCGTATGTCATAAAATTGTAATTTACTTTTTTTCTTAAAATACTGTCTATGAAAACCAAAATAATAAATAAATTAGTTTTTTAGCTCCTGAGTATTTTCTAAAGAAATATTTGTTTTTCTAAATTGATTTTTTTCAAGTTGATGCTGATTTATTTTTAGGGGTACACATGTTCTAAAATTTGAAGAGACAGAGAAAAGCACTCCCTAAGTAAAGCATATTTTTGTTAATTAAATGAAAAAAAGATGTAAATCTACATGTAATATGTTAAACAGGTCGGAGAGAATACTCGAAATCGGGTATTATCCGTGAAATCGCGTATAATACACGCGCATGTACTCGATATTAGGGTATCGTTGAATCCGCGAATTCGGGTATTCCGTGCAACTTTCTATAAAAACTAAAGAATAAAGCAACGGCGCATTATGCCAGTAACTGTTACTTGTACATCAGTATCTTTTGGATTTATTTTTATTAAACCAAATTCATAAAGTTGTCAAATAAGTTTAAAATCAACGACAAACACTGCTGGGGTAACAAAGAGGGCACAATGGCGTTATTATTAAGGTCTTCCGTTTCCAACGGAAGACCTTCTACTGATTCTGTTGGTAAAGATTATTAGGGTCTTTCGTCTTCAGCGGAAGACCCTTCTGTTATTCTTATGTTTCTTTTTTCACTTTTCTTATTATTCTTTTTTTCTGCACAAATTTTATGCAGAAGATTTCTCAGAGATGGTTGGATGGATTTGCTTCAAATTTTCAGGGTTGTTGCAGGATAATCTGAAACTTATTCCGGCTGAAGGATTTTGTAAAATTCACTTCCGGTCTAGAGTTATCGCCCTTTTATCAAAATTCAGACGACCTCCTTGTCCGTTCATTTTCTCAAAAACGGCTTGAGTTAGAGCGCTGAAATTTTCAGTGATGATAGAGGACATGTTCCAATGTTACTGGGAGTTTAGATAGTTTTCGGAAGTACCTAGTAGGAAGCTCGGTAGGGGTCAAAATTTAGGAGACGAATCACGAGTTATTTTTGTAGAAATTTTGCATCATATCTTTTAAAGTATAAATATTTTGAAAAAAACATACTGAACATCATTTGTGCAGAACAACGAGATCTTTCGAATGATATCAAGAAAAAATCGCTGACTCATCACATTAGGGGTAAAAAGGGGCCAAAAGTTTTTAATCGATAACTCTTTATCAGTTCATATTTTGTAATATAATACTGAAGCAAAAATGTTAATCTCAACAACCTACAGCTATATATTATAATTTTTATGACGTATGATACATAATTAGGGTCCACAAGGGGCCCGAATGCTAAATCTTTGACGCTTTATATCTCGAAAGTGAGAAATATTTTGACAAGTAATATTGAACAAAAGATGTTCAAAATCATGTTCTGAACAATATGCAACCTATCATTTTCCGCTAAACGTCCCCATTAGGGAGTTGAAGGGTTGGACCCTAAATATTTCTTTTGCAAATAACTCGAAAACAAAAAGAATCTCTGAATAGTTGTTGAACAAAAAGTGTTCAAAATCTTAAGAGCTCCAAGATGAAATCCAGAAAAAGGGGCTGGGCGATCAAATTAAGGGCCAAAAAGGGGCTGAAAGTCTTTTTTCGATAATTGTTTTACAGTCAATATTTTGTTATACACTACTGAAGCAAAAATCTTAAACTCAACAATCTACAACTGTATATTATGATTTTAATGTCGTCTATAACATAATTAGGGGCCACAAGGGGCCCGAATGCTAAATCTTTGACGCTTTATATCTCGAAAGTGAGAAATATTTTGACAAGTAATATTGAACAAAAGATGTTTAAAATCACGTTCTGAACAATATGCAACCTTTCATTTTTCGCTAATCGTCCCCATTAGGGAGTTGAAGGGTTGGCCCCTAAATATTTCTTTTGCAAATAACTCGAAAACGAAAAAGAATCTCTGAATAGTTGTTGAACAAAAAGTGTTCAAAATCTTAAGAGCCCCAAGATGAAATCCAGAAAAAGGGGCTGGGCGATCAGATTAGGGGCCAAAAGGGGCTGAAAGTCTTTTTTCGATAATGTTTTACAGTTAATATTTTGTTATACATAACTGAAGCAAAAATCTTTAACTCAACAATCAACAACTGTATATTATGATTTTAATGTCGTATATAACATAATTAGGGGCCACAAGGGGCCCGAATGCTAAATCTTTGACGCTTTATATCTCGAAAGTGAGAAATATTTTGACAAGTAATATTATACAAAAGATGTTCAAAATATACTGAAAGGAAAAAGAAACGCAGGGTAGCATAATTTTCGATAAAAATTTGACCACATGACCGAAAATTACGAAAATTGGTCAGAAGGGCAATTTTGTTATTGTGCATCAAAATCAGTATTCAGAATTACTCAACCATAAAATTTATGACGTCACATAGGGAAAACGCCAAAAAGCCCAAAACACGTGCAACTCGATAACGAGGATTTAATCAATAAATCTTGTTGCATTATTTGATGCATATGAGGTATGCACATCGTTTTTCAATATTGAGAAACATTATGAATTTATTGCAATCTTAGCACAGTTTACGGAAGTTCAATGGGGTCTTGTTTTCGAATTGCCTAATTAATGAAAAAGGCAACAACGGTTTACTAAGCAGTCTCTTGTAAATTTTCCCCCATAAAACTTTTTACCCGTTGTCAGAGAGGGTCTGGAGTGGTTTTCAATCAACCGTGACGATGACGATAACGCGAAACAGAGCTATGTTACGAGCGGGTTATTCGTCCTGCCATCTCTTAAATCGCCACCTTACTACCACAAAAACAGCCATTCATAGAGTAGGTGATTATAATCATCACATTCATACGAAATTTGAAAGAAAACAGTTCCACAATTTGGTTTTTTGAGCCAGTCAACTTACGGTTGTATTCCTCTCAATGGCGCATGCGCGCGGCGTTGGACTTAATTTTTTGCGTGGTTACCCATGCTAAATATAACCAGGGTTTGAAAGATAAACACTCTGATGAAATTCCATGCAAAGGAGAAATAAGACTCTGACAAATGCACGAGATAGACATTGAAGATAATGGGAGTTTTCGATTTTCACTTTTGGGGGGTATCGTCATTTGAGCTTCAATAACTCATGAACAATTAGACAAAATCATATGAGAATTTGGTTATATCGTTTTGAAAGATAATTTTAAAAGGTAGATAGGAAAACTAAAAAGTATTTTGAGAAAAACAAATTTAATTCACCTCAAAAGTTTACCCTGCGTTTCTTTTTCCTTTCAGTATAATGTTCTGAACAATATGCAATCTTTCATTTTTCGCTTAACGTCCCCATTAGGGAGTTGAAGGGTTGGCCCCTTAAATATTTCTTTTGCAAATAACTCGAAAACGAAAAAGAATCTCTGAATAGTTGTTGAACAAAAAGTGTTCAAAATCTTAGGAGCTCCAAGATGAAATCCAGAAAAAGGGGCTGGGCGATCAGATTAGGGGCCAAAAGGGGCTAAAAGTCTTTTTTCGATAATTGTTTTACAGTCAATATTTTGTTATACATTACTGAAGCAAAAATCTTTAACTCAACAATCTACAACTGTATATTATGATTTTAATGTCGTATATAACATAATTAGGGGCGTCAAGGGGCCCGGATGCTAAATCTTTGACGCTTTATATCTCGAAAGTGAGAAATATTTTGACAAGTAATATTGAACAAAAGATGTTCAAAATCATGTTCTGAACAATATGCAACCTTACATTTTTCGCTAAACGTCCCCATTAGGGAGTTGAAGGGTTGGTCCCTAAATATTTCTTTTGCGAATAACTCGAAAACGAAAAAGAATCTCTGAACACTTGTTGATCAAAAAGTGTTAAAAAAACATGAGATCTTTCAGATGATTTGAAGAAAAAAAGGCTGGTCCCTTACATAAAGGGCCAAGAGGGGCCAGAATCTAAATTTATGACAGTTTAACGTTCAATATTTAAAAAATACCATCACGGCAGCACAATCGTTTTTCTTAAGAAAATTATCATTGTAAAAAAATCTCAATCAAAATTTTATCTCATCTCATCAAGAATCGAACGGAAGACCCACTCGTTGTTCACAACGAGATCTCATCTAGTTATTCTTTTTTTCTTCTGCTTCCTAGACCGCAACTTTGAGGCCTCATATTTCGCTCATATCTCAATTTCGCTCAAATTTTAGACGTTATAGACGTTAATAAACTCTATCAGAATGATGTCTAAAACTTCAAAAAGCCACTTCCGGTTGTGAGTTATTTCCCTTTAAAGGAAAATTTATAGGCTTTCGTTCCCAGACAAAGGCTCAGAGACGGCTGAAGCTGGAGCAAAAATTCTACTTATTTTAGATAAAAGAAGGATTGAAGTTGTGCACATCGGTTTTTGTTTTTCGATTTCTGTATTCAAAATGGCGCTATATAGGGGTCAAAAATTAGAACGCTTAAAAAAACCAAAAATTACTCATATTTTTCTTTTTATCTTCAAAACTAAAAATATTTTGTTAAAATATATAGAACATAATTTGTGCAAAATTAAAAGATCTTTCAAATGATATGTCGAAAAAAGGGCTGACCCCTAAATTAAGGGACCTAGAGGGGCCAAAAGTTTTTTCCAGATATATCAAATAGTATTGAGAATTTGTTATGCATCAAAGAAGCAAAGTTGTTCAAAATATCAAGCTTTATGAAATAGAGTCGTCAAAATATGTCCGGCGACGGCACTTCCGGTTGAACCGGAAGTAGTCAGAAAATGCATATTTTTGCCGTTTTTGACAGGTTTTGGGGTAATATGTCTCACTAGAAGCTTATATATTAATTTTCCGTCCGTCGTCGTCACTTCCGGTCAAACCGGAAGTACCAAAGAATGGCTTAATTTTGCTATACTTAACATAGATTTGGAGGATTAACCCATTTTTGGACTTCATTACTCTTTTTTAAAATAAAAATTACTTCCGGTCAAACAGAACGGAAGAACTACTCGTTGCCTAGCAACAAGCTCTGCTCTAGTTTTTCAATATAATTTCTTGAAAAATAATAACGTCATTGTGTCCTCTTTGTTACCCCAGCAGTGTCGTTGATTTTAAACTTATTTGACAACTTTATGAATTTGGTTTAATAAAAATAAAGCCAAAAGATAATTTCAGCTCCGTGGTGATCCGGGTTGGAATAGGTCCTCAGTACCCCTTGCTTGTCGTAAAAGGCGACTAAATGGGGTGGTCCTTCGGATGAGACCGTATAAACAGAGGCCCCGTGTCACAGCAGATGTGGCACGATAAAGATCCCTCCCTGCTCGAAGGCCTTGAGTGCCGAGCAAAGGCCTAAATTTGCAGCCCTTCACCGGCAATGGTGACGTCTCCATATCAGTGAAATATTCTGGGGAGGGACGTTAAACAGTATATAATCAATCAATCAATCAATATAATTTCTTAAAACAAATAACTACACTTCGTTTGTCTTTATTTCACATTAAAGTATTCCATACACTTAATTTTCTAATTTGTGCACTATTCACAAAACGTCAAATTTTAAAGAAATTAAACGACTAACGCCGTGTTATGTATTTTTACTGATAAATGTATGGCGTCCCTTTCTCGTGAAATATGAATTACTCTTAACAGTTAGAGAGTACAGTATTAGCGAGTCATAATTGTATATCTCTGCAATAATAGAATACCAATGTTATTATAAAGAAGAAAATAAAATAAGATGAAATAAGATAATACTCACGGGAAAACAGTTTGAAGGAAGCTAATTGAAGGTGAGTATCTTTTTTATTACAATTTCGCATGAATTTTTTATTCAAAGACACCGTAAATTTTTGGTTTCATTTAAATCGATACAAAATATACTATTTTAACTTTATTTTATGCATTTGTGTGAAAATTGAGAGTGTGAAATCATATGAACAGGATTTTTTTTTTTTTTTTTTGGGGGGGGGGGGGGGGGG
>PRKT01000376.1:471801-544918 GCA_003671525.1 Saccostrea glomerata | reverse complement strand
AAATTCCCCCCCCCCCCCTTTTAATTTTCATAATGAAAATGCAAATATTTGCCGCATACATACACGTACACTGTACAATGTAAGACTCTTTCAAAAAGTATATACGAGTATGTTTATAAGTTTTTCCACTGTTAAGAGAAATGTAGTGAAGTAAACGGGAAGAAATTTGTTTCAATATTCCACGTATAGTTTAAACTACATGTACATGGGAGTCTGCGACAGAAAATGCTTTGCGTACTTTACAGGGAGTCTGCGACATAAAATGCATTGTGTATTTTACAGTTTGTTATTTTTTTTTTTGTTATTTTTTTACTTGTTTACAGGTAGATCCGATATCATCTTATTTGTTTCCTACCGGTGACACTGGAGGGAGCTGTAGATTTTGTCTGTGTCTGTCCGTCTGTCTGTCTAGCTGTACTCTTTCAGTTCACATGTGCCACTTGTTTTTCTTCACTTTTTTCTAAACATTTGCAAATATTGAGCTGCGTAATTTTTGGTATGCGGGTTTTTCTTGGTGAATTTTAAATAAAGTTTGCATTTTTGTTCCGCTTAAATAATCTTTGACAGAATTTGGGGACTTTCTTGTTTTTAACTAGATTAAACCTTGGGTTTAAGGGACCTGTATTGCTGGGGCAATGATAATACCCCGATGTGTGTTAAATAGTATTACTAAGTAACTACCTAACTATTACTTGTCTAGAAACTTAGTAGGAAGATCATATAACTTTCTAGAATTTAGGTTGCATACACGTTAAAATGCCTTTTAAACCCCTGCTTAAAATTAGATGCCCCTTGGTAAACACTATCATTTTCACCGTATGTTTGACACTTTTTATTCATCTAAAATCTTTAATACAACAGTTTTAAATCATAGGAGAAAAGAACCATGTCCCTTTCCTTTTTCTGCTACATGTATGTGTGAGCCCCTAAAATGCCCCTATCCACTGAGATAATTACGGTAGCTCGTATAGGACATGGTATGAGATTTTTTTCAATAAAATGAAGTTGTGGCCACGAAATAAAATTCGTGGGAACGAAATGAAAATTCGTGGAAACGAAATAAAATTCGTGGGTTATCAGTTACACGTGTTTTTTTCTGATTATTCTGTGATGCACATACGGTTTTGAATGCAGCTACTGGTATAGCATCAAGGGTACGAGTTTATAATTCATCTTTGCAAGCATAAAGATTCTAACAGATTTGGTTTCTAGCTAGTTTTGATTTATTATATTCTCCCTCACTTCGTTCATCCAAATATGAATTTATTAAGAACTAAATAATCAACATACACATGTGTGGTAAACAGGATGCTGCCCGTTAGCTCTTTATTTTCAATATTACAAAATAATACAAATAATCTCAAGATAATCCCAATTCTAAATCATCTACAGAAGATTTAATTTGTATATCGACCATTTTTTACACAAAATGTTCTAAATACACAGTGTACCTTACTACCTGACAACTTGATATTCAAAGAGCCAATAAATTTTCGCAACGTTTTTCTCTCAATATTCAAACCTGCCATGTTTACATTCGGAACTCTCTAGATTGTTCCTAGTAAATGCGCTATGCGGGTTATTCTTTTTGCTACATTACGAATACACGGAACGAATTCTATCGTTAAACCGGGTCCGTAGGACAATATCATTTTAACGATACAACATTCTATCTAACGACAACTATGACTGAACATAAGTATAACTTGTATGTTCACACTCAATTTATACATTTTTATATCCATATCAAAAAAAGTTTCTTTTGTAAAATAAAGTCTTCAATTTGTAGTCACAGATGCCAAAAGAAAAACTGCATTTTATGTGGCAATACATGTAGTCTAGTCTCATACAATACATGTATGGATCAAACCTGTTAGAGTGACTTTATGCAAAATACAACCATTGCAGAAAAGGAAGTGCTGTTTTTTTTTTTACTTAATAGAAATGAGAGGTCATTTCTGCTGTATATTGAAATAGAAAAATACTTAGTACATTAAGATATATCTTATCATAGTTTAATAAATAAAAAGAACTACAAATGTTGTTTTTTTTTTCTGCCGACTTCCCCAAGTCCATTAATTGAAATGAACATATTTTCATCTATGTATGCAAGTAGATAATTGTATGAATTTTCGCAAAACGCACTAGTATTTGGCAAGAGAATAATATATATTACGTTATAATTTTTGTAAAACTTGAATAAAACTGTAAACCAAGATGCCATTAATATTCGATCAATTTTCAAAGAAGTGTAACATGTAGGCAGGAATCGAGAATTATCGTACATAGTTCTTTATTTTTGATATTTTATTTGGTTACTAGGGATTTATATGGTTACTAAGGGTTTATTGGGTAACTGAACGTTTAATTTTTACTTTATCAATTATATTTTATGTATATAGACAGTGTACATAAAATATACAAAAATATGTGACTCTCACATAATTATTTGTTATTCTGATGTTCACCGTGGTTGCATACAAATTGTTAAGAAATCTTCCTACACTTTTATAAATTTTTATATGACTGTAACGATGTTGCTAAGGATTTCTTTTATGCCTGTAGGATAAAATTTATTCTAAAGATACATAGATCTTAATCCTTAAGATACAAACATTGAACCTTACAATTTCATATCATAGTACACAAACATCCCTTTTCTCAATATTTTTATGCATTTAAAGTTGTTACTAGGGACGTGCTTGGTTGCAATGGAAAATTAAATTCTGTATTTCACCTACAATTTAAAATGTTTCTAAGATTTAAATGATTTTTATCATGTGTTACTTAAAAATATGGAATACATACATAATACTATAAATAAATGTTTCTGAAATTGACTTTAAATTCAATTCATGGTTGTCATGTTTGATGTGTTGCTAGGCAACCAAATTACAGGGATAACACCAAAAAATATCATTTCCTGTTAGACTTGGGTATACCCTTGGATTACATATGATATTAGTTTTTTTTTAAGAGGGGGCCTAGATTGGCTCTTGTCCTATCTTATTCTTTGTGAACAATATTCTTTTGCAGATTATCTTCTATTTTGGTTGAAATCTGTCAACTGTTACTGTGGGGGTGAGGCCCCTGTTATTCTTGTAGCCACTCACGCAGAGGGAAAATCGGAACAGGTATATCAATAGCAGTTTTTAGGCACATGTATAAATCATTCATGAAGATTTTTGAAATCATATTTAAAACTAATTGAAGTTCACGAACAATACAGCAAACTATATATGAAATAATATTTTCAAGGAAAAGACGGAATATTACCAAGAACTTATCAAGACGTTTCCTGTGTCTTCGACGATCAAAACACATTTGTGCAGCGATAGATATTTTACATTAAGTCTTAAAAAGCATGATGGAGAATGTATTGAGAGTCTAGATGAATTAGAAAGAAGCATTGTGGAGGTAGTTAGGTCACAAAAACAGTGGGGAGAAGAGATACCCTTTGATTGGGCCATATTTGAAAAATTCATTTCAGAGAAAAAAGAAACGAAGCTTCAGAAACTGGAAAAATTAAAGAAATCATTTGATGAATTGCTTCCTTTAAGCAGACAGGAATTCAAAGATTTATTACGCTTTTATCATGATATTGGTGTGATTCTATATTTTTCATCAGAAGAACCAATAAAAAATGATGACCGTCAGTTTCAGTTTGGTACTCAAATAGTTATCCTGGATATTCAGTGGTTTGTCAATTCATTTAAATATGTTATAACTGATTCAAAACAAGCCAGTTTCAACAAAGTTGTAGATGCAGCTCCCACTAGAGAGGCGCTTGATACATTTACAACAACAGGAGAGATCTCGGGCACATTCTTAAAAGCAATCTGGACAGTAACAAAAAATCAAACAGCAGTTGAATACAAGGATGATATGATGAAATACATGGAACGATTGGGTCTCATGGCGATAGAAGAAAAGTCTGATATATGTTTTATTCCAAGCATGAATAGAATGAAAGTTCCACCGCATGTAAAACCAAAGATTAATTCACATCCAAACAAATCTCCAACTCTGTACATCAGATTCCCTGTCCTGCCTGTCTTTCTCTTCTACAGACTGATTGTACTTTGTTTGAAGTCGCAGTGGGAACCTTTGATGGACGGACGAAAATGCATATATATTGACACTGCTATGTTTTATTTTCAAGAACACGTTTTAGTTTTAGGAGTAAGTGAGAGTTATATACAGTTGATGCTGTATAATGATGATGATCAGACGCAAGAAGAATTAATACAGAGGGCCTTTGGTGATGTTAAAAGAAAAGTAATGGAGATGTTGTTTTCTCTAACAACAACATTTAACAGTGACCCTCATTATGAAGTTGGATATAGCTGTACACCTACAGAATTTGGAAAAGAGCTAGACAACACTTTTATGATAGAGAAGGATTTGTTTGATTACAACGGGAAAAAATGTCCCCTCCACGCACTCGCAGAAGACCATGGTGTTGGAGCCTTACGCAGATTCGCGGTAAGAGATTCTTGCACAAGAAAGTACATATTTTATGAACATATTTTCAATACCGATTTGGATTTTGTATTCATATCTTTAAAAATGACCCGATAAGCTTTAACAGATTATTTCAGAATATTCTTAAGTTTCTATAGATTTTTTTTTTAACGTACAGGAACTACTTAAGAAATAAGATATCAGATTGTCTGGGTTTTTTTTCAGTTTTTTTTTTTTGGAGTTACTGTTTATATTTTTTATAGTTCCTGCAAATAAATGATTTTGAAATTAACTTTTTATTTTGGAGATTCACAAATGGAAATATGGATATAACATAATTATAATTTAATTCACTGTCATGTCATCTTAACATATACATGCCAGTTTTCATTACGATTTTTTTTTATAGAAAATGATTCCCTCAACATTATATGGAGAATCTGACGAAGAAGATGAATGATAACAAATGAATGCCGTGCTTACCCGCTTGAATGGAAATTCATTTTTTACAAACCAGTCCTGTGAAAATACTAGAATTATATCCCACTAGTTTAAAGTATAATGTTTTAATTTATTGTATATATTAATTTGTTAATTTAAATATTGTTGTATAGGCAGGCAGTATCCTTTTGAAAGTCGCAATTTCAGGGGCGATGGCTACAAAAATTATAATTGACCTGAAAACCCTGACAAGGAAAATGAGAAATGTCCGAATTCCCATACTCGAACATTCTATTTTGGAAGGACATAACTTTCTTTACAACCACATTTTGTTAATACAATATCAAACTATAGTTTGTTACAAAAATGGGTGAACTAGTCTTGAATGTCCATTTTAGATAGCAAAGAGATTATGTTTGAAAAAGTTTTGGTGCATATCCCCGATACTGGGTGTCTATTGTATGCTACATTTCTTTGTAAATTGATGGATATACGACAACTTTAATCTTTTGTGAGATATAGGTTCTTTTATATCTTTATGAATATTTTGATGAATTTATTACAATTTTTATGTTTTGTGAGATATAGATTCTTTTTATCTTTTTAATTCTATAAAGCTTTCAAGTTTTGTGAATAATATGTAAAATACTTGTTTTCTTATAAATCAGAATTTTGCATGTAAGAATTGCAAAATATGTAAGCTTGTTAGTGTCAAGGAATGTCAAAATTTAGACAGGAATACAATATGTAATTTTTTTGCTTCATTTTCGACAACAGAAATCTTATAATATTTTTTTTTCAAAAAATTCTGAACATTTATCTAAAAAGAAAATATTGGGTTTACAAGGTCATCATAAATTTTCCATGTGATTTAAAATACCAGTATTTTTGATTCATGCTGACGTAATATTTTTTTTCATCACAATTGAGGTCTAGATTTAAGGGAGCCGACTTTTCTTTTCGTTGCACAATATTTCGCGCATCATAGTAAAATGAAGCGTATTCACTGCTTTAAAGCTTTTTTCGCTAAATTAACAAAAGAGAACTTAAGGAATTATGGGTATAAAAGTAAAATTACTATTATGCTTAGTAACTGATTTTTTAACCGATATTTCAAATAATAGGTAAGTTAACGTCGTTACAGTTTGTTTTGACGTCAAAATAAGCTAAAATTCTGCAAGGAAGGGGTAATAAAAATCCTATAAAAGAAAAAGTAATAAACATACGACCTTGAAATTTAAAGCATAGAAATCAGAAAATATATCCATTATTTTTATTATGTTTTCATATAAATCCTTTGTTCCTGTCATATTTTACAGTAGTCTATACAAACAGGGAAATTCGTTAATTTTTGGCAATTTGAGATGCTTCCTCTGGTAACAAAGGGTAAAAATAAATGTGTTTCTGATATATAATGTACACTATGGTATTACGCAGCATATATTATAGTTTAAACATAAAGTCTATTGTAGTATTTGTAAAATTTGCTTTAAATTGCTAGGCCTTTTCTTATATAACTCTAGAAAAAATTTACAAGTATTTTGATACGGTCCTTCAAAATACCTGGACGGTAGATATTCCCAAAACTTGGCATGTACACTCAAG
Organism: Saccostrea glomerata; assembly: GCA_003671525.1. Taxonomy (NCBI): domain Eukaryota; kingdom Metazoa; phylum Mollusca; class Bivalvia; order Ostreida; family Ostreidae; genus Saccostrea; species Saccostrea glomerata. The sequence goes on along the minus strand of PRKT01000376.1, from coordinate 538,408 downwards.
TTAATGTAAGTTATATATGGTTTTAACATGAAGAGTTTAGCTATTGTAGTTTTCACATAAAACCACAGTCGGACCCCTTAAAAATAAGTGGTAAGAAAAGAATTATAATAGTATGTTTATCAGTTCTGCGTTTTGCATTATATAAATGAATCTGTCAAAGAACAATCTGTGCCTAAACCTACAATCAACTTTCGCTTTAGGAGTATTTTTAATTCAAAGAGTTCATTAATCTGCCGTAAAGAGCGCACGAATAAAATTCTTTCAAGTTCCCAATAATTTCAAAAATAGCGTAAAATACTCTTACGTGAAACATATTCTGGTGAGGACTGTTTACACCTGAAATTTCCGTTTCCTTTAAACGTTCGTCAAAATGGCACTTATTTGTAACAGTAATTGACTTTATCCTATCAATGTTATTTGTCCTCTTCACAATTAAATTTGTTTAAGTGAATGGGCGAGATTTTGCAAAGAATATTTGTATAATAAGGGGCTTTCATTCCTTACCAACTTTCAAATATTGAATTTTGTTTATTGGTTTCTCCCATTGCATTTTTCATAAATATGTATTGTGTAATGTCTTTGGCCGTTTTATACATCAATTTTGCTTTTTTATGTTTCTTCTTCTTCATCAATAAATGTTAGCTTCTGAATCCTGATTTTTACTGCAAGTTGATAAAAAATGTGATAGTCTCCAACAAGAATAGACACAAAATCGTGAATTACAATTTACAATTTATTAACGCACTGGGTCAGGAAAGATGAAACTTGTGTGGAAGCATCCTCAGGTAGTGTAGATTCAAGTTTGTTTAAATCATGATCCCCAGGTGTAGGGCGGAACCATGATTTTGGTCAGTGTTTAACATAGGAATACATAAGGAAAATCTATTAAAAAAAATCTTCTTCTCAAAAACTACTGGGCTATGAAATTTTAAACTCATCAGGCCCCAAGACCTTAAACTAAGGACAAACTTAAGTCAAAACTGTGATTTGTAATATGTCGAGTATTATTAAACATTTTTGCGTGAAATAGATTTATGTTGTGTAACATTCAAATTCAAACATATGATGAAAAAAAGTTCGTTTCATTGTCAATATTATTTCAAAAGTTCTATCAGTTTGAAATTTTGACTTAAGTATGTTCTCAGTTTATGGTTTTGGGGCCTGGAATCTTCCTCCAGTAGTGTAGATTCAAGTTTTTACAAATTATGACCCTTGTGGGTAGGATGGGACCATAATAAGGGATCAAAGTTAAACATTGTAATACATGGAAAAAATCTTTATAAAATCTTCTCGAGAACAGCAAAGCCATGATTTTTCATAGTAATATGGAAGCATCATCTGGTAGCGTTGATTCAAATTTGATCAAATCATGCCCCCCCCCCAAGGGTGGGTGGGGCCACAATCGGATATTAAAGATTAACATTGGAATGCAAAGGAAAAATCTTTAAATAATCTTCTCAAGAACAGCAAAATTGTGATTGTTCATATTATATTGAAGCATCCCCGGGTAGAGAAGATCCAAATTTGTTCAAATCATGACCAACCGGGAGAAAAGAGGAGCCAGTTATACATACTTATACAATGGAATAACAAGGCTATATCAATGAACTTTTTCATCTTATAAACAGCAAAGATATAGTTATATGTCATGTTTATTTACAAGTATCTGTAGGAATAATTTGAAGTTTGATTAAATACCCACCTCCCCCTCCTCCCTTGAACCAACTTTTATTTTTAAACTTTTCAATATTTAACTGATTTTAGCTTCTAAGTTTTAAATCCAGTTGCTTAGGTTAGCGATGTGGCCCCTGGCCATTTTTTAAAAATCATATTTGCTTTGTGAATACTTAAGTGTAATATAAGGTGTGCATCTTCAGGGAAAGCTGTTAAAGCACGATAGAAAATTGTTGTATTCAATTTATTCCAATTTATCTTTATAAACTGATCAAAATAAGTGTATTTATTTATGCATCGTAATATGTCAAAAAGAACAGTTTCATCTTGAATAAGAATAAACTAAACAGAGACAGATTTAAAAAAAATAAATTAAAAAAAAACAGAAGAACTCTAAAAGTAAAGGGTCAGTTGCTATGAAAGAGTAAGTTTTGTCTGCCAACAAGACACATATGACATTTGCTTCTTTTCTTTATCCAGTAAATGGAACAATCTGTAGTAATTCAGAATGTATGAAATGGCTTTATAAATTTTATGAAAGACGTCATGATGTCAACATATATTACTTTTGAAAATAAAGTCACCATATCGACTTTAGAATGCTCGAAATGTTCGCCTTAATGAGATTGCTTACACTGTTGTATCAACTTATTAGTCAGTAACCTGTCTTCTTTGACACATGGCACTGAGAAATTGTACAAATATTTTGAAATAAATTGTATGTATAAATTTAGGCTTCCAAATCTATTAATACTTGGAATCAATACGGTGATTGGGACATGCAATTATAACATGCATCTAAAGGCAGAATGTTACACTGCTTCTGATATGAGGACTAATAATTTCTTTGATCAGAAAGCGTTTGATGAACAAATAAAATTATATCCTTGATTTGCAAAGAAAAGTAATCAAACTTTCACGGTCATTTATCACAGTAGCCTGCTTTAGGAAATACGAGATGAAAGTCTAGAACGAAGTGAAAGATAACAATGGCGCTTATGTATGCATATTTCTTTGCATTCAAGACACAGGACACTAATAACTCTCACAAAAGGCATTGATAAAGAAATAAGACCAGGATGTGTACAAAATTCTAGCTTGATGTCTGATAAATTGACATCTTATAGAAATTCATACATGCAAAATAACTAGAAGTCTATTCATCCCTTTTTGTCTCATATATCTACCGGGTAGATGTTTTTGTCAACTAAAGATCAGATTAACACTGAAGAGAAACTTGGTCTGCTTTCTGTTGTCTTTCATAACGTTTCCAAGGATGTACCTTTTCAACAAGTTCGATCACGTTAAAGATATATTGTCAACAAAAAAATACTTACAAAGATACTTAGCTGACTCTTAAAAAGATATTAAACCGCCTCTTTTTTACCCTTCAAAAATATTTAAGAAATGGTTTAAAATACTTTTAGACGTACGATTATTCAACATTTTAACATCCGTTCTTCGAGATAATATAATCTATCGAGGTGGCTTTTAGACATCTGTAGTAATGTTAAATGTTTTGTTATGGAGAAGCAATAGAATACAAATCCTCAATATTTACAACATACAAATATAAATGTGAGAGAAACACAGTATGTGTATCTCTCACTGCTGCCACAAAAATTGAATTCTATATTTAGAAGTCGGATCACGACATGCATTCACGAAAAGAAGCTTAACTTTTCCACCACACACCATGACACGTGCAACTGTTTTGTAAGTAACTTCTTGTTATCCGTCATCTTCATCTTATTTTTTTATTGTTTTGTCACATATACTTTTATTTACTAACAAACAATATAGAACATTCATAGGTATTAATTGGAAAATCGATTTTGTCCCCATATGGACAGACCTGATTCTGTATTTTTATTTTTTCAAAGTCGTTTCAATTTTCATGATTAAAACGACTTTGAATATACACTTTAACAGACAACTTTTCACTTTTCTTTAGAACACTATATATTGAAAGTAAATAAGCACTTTCTTGCACATAATGCAAGAAAGAACGAGAGACTGATCATAAAATCTTCTGATTGACTCAAGCAGATCGTTTCGAAGAAATCGAGGATATGCGTTAATATTGTCGTAAAGAGGTAAAAAAAAATGGTGATCATTCATGTGTAAGAAAGGAGCCAAACGACATATTACATGTAGCTTGATTCTTTCGAGAGAAAACATTTCATCATACTGCAATTCATTCATGTCAAGTTTAGTCGTGTTTGACTTCAGATGAAAATAAAAACCAACAAAATGCATACAATAAAACATATGGTATACTATATCCATATGTAATCAAATCGTTCTTTCAATTTAGTAATTAAAAAATAAGAATAGAAAATCTTGATGATATTTATTTACAAAGAAAAAAAAAACAGACAGTGGGATAGGAAAAGGAAATCCAAATCTATCCGAATAAAAAAAAAGTATTCACATGATAGCTTATAGTGTGTTCCTATAAAGATTAAGATAACTTTCCCTGATCCATATCCTGAAATTCTTCATAATTCCTATTTTCTACTGAAAGATCTGCTTCTTTTTGTGGAATGGCCATACGTGATTTGATTTAAATAATGCTAAGAGGGAGATAACTAGAAAAAGAGATCAGACAAAAAAATTGCGTGGTTTGTTAATATGATTTTAAAGAATTTCTTCCTTAGAAAGGGAAGCATGAGTATAAGTCAGATTACCACTTGTAATATTAAATCCAAGTTCTTTTAGAATACAATTTATGTAATGAGCCTTACAAACGAAGATAATGTTTCTACCTGCTTTGTCGGCACGCGGGTATGTTAAGGAAGCATATAAGTCATTTCTCGGAAAATTTAGACTATTAAAGAAAGTTTGCCTTGAAAATTACCAAAACTGCTGATAAACGTCAACTGTTATGAACTCTTGAATACAGATTAAAAAGTGTCTAAAACAAAGACGTGCACCACTGCCAAAGGATAACGTGACTTCTATTTATAGCGAAGATTTCCTTAATAAAACGGCTAACAAAACAACAATACCCCGGAGTAAACTAATTTCTTTGAGTAAATAATATAGCTGAAAAACATTTATTTTTCCTAAAAGGTGCTGCTAGAATCCCACTGTCCTGTCAGTAAAATAATTATTCTACACATTCGCACAAAATTTTACCCTATGTTTTAAATTTTATACATATCAACCGAGATTTTTCGTAAAATCATGCTAAACTTATTACTCTTGCAGCACTTTCCAAATTTGTCAGACGGCAAACTGTCCATCTGTTCAAATCTTATGTTTTGAAATATCCAGATTATTAATGTTCTGCTGCATTTTTTTTTTGTCGCGAATGACAGAGGAAAGTCCGACCGCGATACGTATAGCCGACTGTCTTCGAAAGAGAATATCATCGATGAAAATAAATTAGCATACCAGTTTTATTTTCTGACATCCATATCAATTTTAGATAATATTAATGATATTTAAGAAATAAGGTATCATTTCTTAACATATATCGGGGTATAAATAGGGTTGGTCACGAGGTTAAATTCCATAAAGTCCGAAGGGCTTTATGATGAATTTAATCTCGTACCAGCCCGTATTTATAGCCCGATAGATGCTTTAAAATGATACCTTATTACTTATATTTACATTTGTGACTTATTCATACTTTATATTTTCCTGAATGTGACTTTTAACGTGTGGAATCCATTACTTTTCAAACCCAACGGCATGTATGTTATCCACTGAACGCTCGTCGACCCTTTATGACGTCACTGAGAAATTACGTCGAATGATTATCTATGCGCACATCTATGACCTCTTGACCCCGTTCCTGTATTTATACAGTTATAGATACGCATTGTTTACAGTAGTGTTATATATAGGAAAACATTTGCAAATGTAAATATTTGCTTTTAAACTCCATTTCACTTATCTTTGTAAAAGCCGTAGCTAAATTCTCTTTACACGACATGATCAATTCCCAAGTTACTTGACACATACGAGGGCTGTTCAAAAATTACGCGGACTTGTTGCACAGAAAAAATATTTAATGACATAATCGGGCAAAATGTCACACATAATATAAAAGAAATTTTACTTATATGGTCTTCAAAATTTCATTTCAAAATGTTGTGAATTGGTATCAATTTTGAGTGATTTTTCAGGATATATCATTAAGTCACGGAGCAGCAAAATCTTCGACGTCACGGGCATTATAAAAAAATAAGTGATTGAGCTTTCATTTTTTCAACATTTTCCCAAGAGTACCTGTACATTTTGAGTTACCTTATCTAATCAACATCCAATACCATTTCTTGTCAAGCTTAAAATCTATTAAACAAGTAAACATATTCTTTTTTTGTTTTAAAACAAAAAAATTGCAGGCATTTATGAGATATAGTGTGACATTTGTCACTCTCAATCACGTTCTTTATATTCTGGATAAAGTTTTCTTTTCGATAATCTTCTTCCCGTCCTCCTGCATAGCCTTTTTACAGAGGTCTAACGGTCTAAAATTTCAATAAGCTATTTGTGACGAATGTCACGAATACCCTTGTCTACTACATGTTTTATTATGCATATTTTGTATTTATGTTGGCGATATCTCGAGCATTACACATAATTTAACAAAAATGTGGTGCGCCGTCAATTCCGGAGGCGTCATTTTCAAAGTCGTTTTCACGGGAATCGCATCAGAGAAAAAACACTATACCAACATAATTTTAGAAGAATTTTTCTAAAATAATTTTTTTTTCCCCAAAATTGATTGGAATCTTTAAGATACATATTTCTGTGAAATTTCATATCTATATGACGTCTATGAGAGTAAGTAATAGCACAGTCCGCGTTATTTTTTAACGGCCCTCGTATGACGTCATCGGTTGTAAATTCTAATGAAAATGACCGATACAGCATAACAAAATAAGAACATTTTATTTTTTTTAATGTTTTACACGTTTCTATTCATTTTCCAGAGTTAAATAACATCTCTTAATACCAATATAACGAAAACTTGTGTTTTAAAATTGGTTTCATCTCGCTTACTATGACGTCATAATGTAGCACTGATTTAGTCAAGGTAGAATATTTTGTATGCTTCCTTGTCACCCCCGCGCAGGGAACAGTGAGTGACCAGTACGTACTGATCATGTAATCTACATATTTTTTTTCACTTCTGGATATATTTCATATTTCCTCTCAATCTTTTAATACGCGACTTTAACATTGATCTGATACATTTAATCCATTGTGATAAAGTGCCATCGTATTTTTTGTCATATCTTAAAAATCGTCTGTCGCAATCTTTAACAAAATCCATAATATTTATGAAATCCCAACGCTAATTGAAAGATCGGGGTTCCCTATATTTAGGACCATTGAAATAAGTGATCTAAAGTCCTTATCAATAACATTATTTACTTCACCTGTAATAACGTGTCTAGCAGGACTAGATTTCTAGGGCAAAGAAGAACATGAACACGATGGTGGATTAGTTTTCAGATACTCGGTATCCAGACCATGTAATTTTTTTTTGTAATTGAAAAGTTTGGAAGCAATGGTCGATGTGTATTTGCAGGAAATACAGGTGTATTCTTTAACTTGAAATATGGAGGAATACAAGACTGGACCCACTGCGATAAAGAATATTACTTATATTAATTTCGTTATTGCCTTTATTTGCATATTGAAGTTTAAGGGAAAGATGGATTGTTTAACCTGCAATTTCTTCAGTAAAACGCACGGGCTTAAAAAAAGCTATGATTTGCAATATCCATTATCACAGATCCGAGCCTATATTCTGGTGAAGAGGAAACAAAAATTGGACTTTCTTTTGGTCTTTTCAAGAAGACTATTTAAAAGATTCAATGGGACGAAGTAAAGTTTGATGCGAATATGATGTAGACCTAACTGTTGGTTTACAATAGGAAGTAATGAATCAAAAGGGACATCGTGTATTGCAGGTATATTGTAAGACCGATGCCCATGACTACGCTTACGTCTATGGTTAAAAAGTTCTATCACATTTGCATTGTTACACTGTGGTTTGGAAAGATTTTTAACACCATTGACATTGTCATTACATCCATAGGGAACGGCTGTCCCTAGTTACATTTCTCCGTCGGAAACTGCCTTTTCACTCATTTCATATTTTGCACTGCGTAAAGTTCTTCGAAAAGGTTTCTTAATTTGTCAAATTCTTCAATGTAGATAGGTTTTGATTACAACTTTATGTGAGTAAACTTTGAAAGCAAGAATAAAATGATTGGAGTGTCACATGATAATTTGGATTTCAAATGTATGGCATTTGAAAAAAATATTTATGTAAGATAACATAACTAAATCAGCAAGATGGTATATCACCTTTGACGTCCGGGGTTATGTGTGAGGTACGAACCATCTGAGGCACTCCAAGTGGATAAAAATGAATAAAGTTAAAGTATATTCCTCAGCCAGGACGGATAACTCCGAAGATTAATATCGGATTTAAAAATCATTAATATGAGGCTTGAAAATGAAATCATTTCATGCAATAAATTTCATCTTATTCATCTTTATATGATTCGAGGTTCACGGAAGTCTTAGAGAAGGTTTTATAAAAACACAGGCATCGGAACCAGGGTGATAGGAGGAGGGTTAGCTCCTCCCCCACTTTTTTTTTAAACAAAGATAGACATTTTCTATGCATTGAAAATTGGAGTTTAACTTTTTTTGTTTTTGACACTTTTTATGTTTTTTAGTCACTTTTGAAGCATTAGAGACATTTCTCTAACTTAAAAAAACCTCTAATACTAAGAAAGATCTCTTCAAAACGAGAGATATTTCTTTAAGTGTGGTGATATTTCTATTATTTCAACAGCTTTTTCTGTAAAATCAGAGATATCTCTGTAATTTTAAGATATATTTTATTTTCCGAGTAAATAGCACTACGCTGTATAGAAATAAAACATTGAATGGAGGCCTTAGGAGAATTGAACGAATTCAACTTGAATTACAAGAATTATATTAAAGTTAATTTAAAAAAAATCGATATTTACATGCCTTTGTCTTCAAATTTACATCTTATATAGATGTGCGAGTCTAAGGAAAGATATTTAAAGAATAATTAAAGTAATAAATCTGTAGATAATTCAGTATGAATGTTATAATGGCTTTGCGATTTTTCGAAAGACATCATGAAGTTAGCAATCGATCCAACAATTGACAATCATAAGATAAGTATATTGTATATAGAATTTTCGAAAATATTCACTTAAAACGAGATTGCCGTACCATCAATTTATTAGCTGGTAACTTGTCTTGTTTACCCACAGCATATTTATTTGTTCAGCGTAACACGTCAACAAGAACTGTTTTTCTTAAACAGGAATAGAATAAACAAAAACAGATTTATAACCCAATATTAAAAAACAGCAGACATCTAAAAGTAGAGGGGGTCAGGTGCTATGAAAGAGTTTTTATTTTCTGCCTTTTAGCCACATCTCATAATTGCCACTTGTCTGATTCCCGAAAATGGAACAATCTGAAGCAATTCAGAATGAATGTATTGACACTATAATTTTTATGAAAGACGTCAAAATGTGAATACTCGACCTCAAGAAAAATAACATTTGAAAATAAATCATTATGTCGACTTAAGAATGTTCGAAATGTTCAACTTAAGCGTTATTGTCGCACATTCAACTTATTAGTAACACTGTAGTAAACTGACTCGTTTTACACATGGCACTGAGAAATGTAAAATATTTTAAAGTAAATTTTATGTAGAAAATTGGGTTACGATACCTTGCTAATATTTGGAATCAATACGGTAATTGGGACATGCAATCATAACATGCATCTAAACGCAGAATATTACACTGATTCTGAGATTAGGACAGACCAAAGGACTAAAAATTTCCTTTATCAGAAAGCATTTAATGGACACAAATAAAATTATATCCTTGCATTCAAGAACCAGGACACGTATAACTCTCTCACCTGGCATTGATAAAAAAATTAAGACCAACATATCTGCAACGCGGGTATGTTAAGGAAGCATATAAGTCATTTTTCGGGAAATTTAGACTTCTTAAAGAAAATTAAGTTTGATAATTTACTAAAACCGCTGGTAAACGTAAACTATTATTATCTGATGCATAAAGATGAAAGAGTGTCTAAAGCAATGACGTGCACCACCACCACGGCATCACGTGACTTCTATTAATAGCAAAACTTTCCTTAATTAAAAGCTAACAGAACAACAATACCCCGGAGTCTGATAATTTCTTTGAGTAAATAATTATAATGTTGTTAAAAAACATCTATTTTGCCTAAAAAGTGCTGCTAGAATACAACTGTCCCATTAGTAAAATAATTATTCCACACAATCGCAGAAAACCTTTCCCAATGTTTTGAATTTTTTACATATGAACCCTGATTTTTCATAAAACCATGCTTAACTCGGGATTCTTTCCAGCTATTTTAGGAGGCAAACTTTCCATACTTACAAATTTTATGTTTTGAAATATTCAGCTTATTGTTGTTCTGTTGCATACATTTTGTCACAAATGACAGAGGAAAGGCCGACCGGGATACGTATATATAGCTGACTATCTTCAAAAGAGAATAAAATCAATGAAAATAAATTAGCATACCTGTTTTATTAACTAAACTCCATATGAATATCACAAGATATTAACAATATTTGCTGTTAAACTCTATTTAACGTGTCTTTGTACATGCAGTATTAGCCAAATTCTCTTTACACGACATGATCAATTCCCAAGTTAGTTGATGTTCACATATGAAGTCATCGGTGGTAGATTTTAATCAAAATGACAGAATACAACATTACAAAGTAAGAGCATTTTATTTTTGTTAATGTTTACACATTTCTATTCATTTCTAGAGTTTAATTACAGCTCTAGATACCAATATTACGAAAAACTGTGTTTTAAAATTGACGTCATCTCGCCTACTATGACGACATAATGTAACACTGATTTAGTCAAGGTAGAATATTTTGTTTGCTTCCTTATTCCCCCTGCGAAGATTCTAGGCTGATATCTTATAAATTAACATCTTATAGCAATATACCTGCAAAATAACTAGAAGTTTATTCATCGCCTAATGCCTGGTTTATCTACCGGGTATATGTTTTTGTCAACTACAGATCAGATTAACACCGGGGAGTTACCAGGTCTGCTATCAACTTCTGTCTTTCATAACCTTACCAAGGATGCTCGTTTTCAATTACTTCGATCACTTTATACAAATATTGTCAACAAAAAATTGAATGGGAATGAGCATTTCTGCATTGGACTTCGATACTTTATAAAAATACTATCAAAGATACTAGCTGACTCTGAAAAAATTCTACTACGCCTCTTTTTTTACCCTTTGAAAATATGTGAGAAGGGGGTTAAAAGAATTTTAGACGTACGATTATTCAACATTTTAACATCCGTTCTACGAGAAAATAGAAATTACCGAGGAGGCTTTTAGACATTTCTAGTAACGTTATTGTTTTTGTTACAGAGAAGCAAAAAATACAAATCATCAATATTTAGGACATACAAAGATAAATGTGAGAGAAACACAGTAAGTGCATGTCTCACTGCTGCCACAAAAATGAAATCTTTATTTATAAGTCAGATCCCGACATGCATTCACGGAAAGAGGCCTCGCTTTTCTACCATACACCATGTACATGTGTAATGTATTTTACTTCTTGTGACTAGTCATTGTCAACTTATTTTGTTTTGTTACATAGACATTTAAATACTAACAAGCAATATAGGACATTCATAGGTATGAATTGGAAAATCAATATTGCCCCCATATGGACAGACCTGATTTTATATTTTTATCTAAAAACCATTATAATTTTCATGTATAAAAGGACTTTGAACAAACACTTTGTCATAAAACTATTAATTTTTCTTTAGAACCCCCCTCCCTTGAAAGAAAAAAAGCACTTGCTTGCACCTAATGAAATAAGAAAAAGCGAGAGACTGATCATAAAATTTTCTGTTTCTTGACTCAAGTACGTCGTTGTTAAGAAACCCAGGATATGTGTTAATATTGTGGTGGAGAGGTAGAAAAATTGGTGATGAATTATGTGTAAGAAAGAAGCCACACGACATATAACATGTAGCTTGTTTCTTTCGAGAAAAAAAATAATCACACTACAATTCATTCATGTCACGTTTAGTCATGTTTGACTTCAGATGAAAACAAAAAACTACAAAATGTATACAAGAAAACATATGGTAAGAATTCGTATACTATATCTATATGTAATTAAATCGTTCTTTAGATTTAGTAATTAGAAGAAATAGAAAAAAGCCTAGTTGAAGATAGATATTTACAAAGAAGGCAAAAGATCACAGACAGTGGGATGGGATAAAGGAAATCAAAATCAAATTATCCACATGTTAGCCTACATAAATTATTCTTTATGTCTCTCACTATTTCCTAGATACAAACAGCTCACCGCAGCTTTGTTTTGCTCAGAATTCTATTTCAATTACGACAGGACAAATATCTGTGAGAATGAAAATGTCATTTATTCAATAGTAAATGACGAAAAATTAAGTTTTACAAACAAGGGGGAAAATCAGCAAAAAACAAAACAAACATTTTGCACGCAAATATAAATATATACATTTTACAAGATATGAACACATACGTTCTGATTTCCCCCATAGAAAATAGGTCACAAAGAAAACTTTAGTTCTGACTAGATACAACATAAACTTTATAAAAAATTACATACGGCTTACAAAAAGCAAAAGATGGCGACAAATACGGCCGATCTTAAAAAATTGTGACATCAAGAACAAAAACTTGTAAAACAGCAATTTTTAAATAAAAATTTGTTTTTACATCATAGGCAGACTTCGCTATACAAGTACACTGTATATACTTCTAACATATGAAAAACTTCATGTCTAAGCAAAAATAAAAAAATAAAATAGGTGGAAATGAGAATGGGGAGGTGGTGGGCAATTAAAATCCAAAGGGCTAAAAACGTGTGTCCTCGAATCAATGTTTGGCAATAATAACAAAACCACGTGACTCTTTATTTAATTCTCATTGGATAATGCGCCATCTGCTTGGCTCATATTTCCTGGGGCTCAACACAGGGTTAAATCAACGGGGGTTCCAAAAGGGGGGAACTATTTTTACAGGAAAAGTATCGCCATAAATGCTATTATCTACATAATAGGTGTTTTATGTCTCTCACTATTTCCTAAATACAAACAGCTCACCGCAGCTTTGTTTTGCTCAGAATTCTATTTCAATTACGACAGGACAAATATCTGTGAGAATGAAAATGTCATTTATTCAATAGTAAATGACGAAAAATTAAGTTTTACAAACAAGGGGGGAAATCAGCAAAAAACAAAACAAACATTTTGCACGCACATATAAATATATACATTTTACAAGATATGAACAAATACGTTCTGATTTCCCCCATAGAAAATAGGTCACAAAGAAAACTTTAGTTCTGACTAGATACAACATAAACTTTATAAAAAATTACATACGGCTTACAAAAAGCAAAAGATGGCGACAAATACGGCCAAAGATATGATCATCAGATCATATCCCACGCCATCCAAGGTAAGCTGCAATTCCTTAACATAATAAACTTTGAGAATAGATATAGCGAACTGAAACTTTCTTTTTTGTGAAAAATGTACTTAATTAATTGGTGAGCCAGCACATTAATGGGAGACCTTTAATTTTTTATAATAGGTTGTTTTAGCAGTTAAACACTGACCTTAAGGAACCACAATTAAATTGACCATAATAATATTACACTGTTAATGTGGTTATAGCAGTTAAACACTGACCAGTAGCATTCAATTTACTTTGACACTGAATATACCCTAGATACCAATGGCTGCAGCAGTAAAACACTGACCTGAATATTTCCCTATCATATTATAAAAATCATGACCATTAGAATGATGAATACAGCAGTTAAACACTGCCCTGCGTGTAAAAAAAACAAGAAAAATAAACCGGGGTAGGGATTCATGCATAGTGCAATGTGACACATTTCTAGCAACAGTAATACACTGTCCTGTACAAGCAAGTTGTACATACCATTATTCCATACATGTATTAGCTAGTATATTGCTTTTTAGTAAGATAGCAGTAAAACACTGACCTATTATCAAGTATTAGATTGGGTAGTAACTACAGACAAGGATATCAAACAGAGAAAGCAGGGATTCGAATATAACGCTTCAAGGCATTAGAGTTCCAACGACCCAGGTGCTGTATATAATTCTCAGAGTACCCTTTTTGAGCAGCATAAGTAGCAGCTCCAATTCGGAAACTATGACCTTTGTATAATGCTGGATTCAGACCTGTAAATTTTACTGAGGCTGCAAGTTGCTTGGAAACATAATTATATGAAAGTGGTGTGCCATCTTTAAACTGAAAAAGTGGGCCTGAGCGATGTGAATATTGAGACTGGTAAACATATAATGCATTGACAGGACATATTTCTGAATTGGCAGAACTCTCTAAGCAAATTATTATAGGCTCATTCATCTTTTGAGTTTTAAAGTGACGCAAAACTAACTGAACACTGCAGGGCTTTTGAACTTTGAATTGAAATGTTATATCTTGCACCTGAAGGACCTTGTTTTGGGCAGCACCTTGCTTCACAGTGACCTCACCCATCCTAAGGAATGCATGGAAACAGAGTAAGAAAAGGGCTTTTAACATGATCTGATGGTCCAAAACAGGGACAGTACTTGGTAGAGCCTTAATAATTTGTTGTAAAATATCTATAGTAATTGGAAGGCGTGAATCTGCAGTGTGAGACAATTTGTGACAACCTCTTAATATTTTTTTGACGATAAACATTTGTGTAGGTTCAGGTAAACCAAGTAGCTTGCGAACATAGCTTAGTGCTGATATATGAGAAGATATTGTACTTGCACTAAAATGGGAGCCATGGAGATGAGCAATGAAGTTGCAAATATCTGCCACCTGTAATGGTAATGATGTATTTACTTGAAATGATTGAAGGAGCTGCCATGATCTTCTATATGCTGCTTGTGTGGAAGATGATAATGATGCCGAGAGTAGAGATTGTGCCTCACTGGTCAAATGTGCAGCAGACAGTCTGGTATGGGTGTTTGATCTTCCACCAGATGTGGTGCCAACTGCCGGGCTGCCTGAAATTGGAACCGGGATAACTTGTCTGCAATGACATTCAACTTGCCCTTGATATGTTTTGCTTTGAAATGTATGTTGTTATAAAGACAAGCAAGAACAAGTCTTCTTACAAGTCTCATAATAGTTTTATCTTTACTTGACTGTTTATTTATGACTTGAACAATAGCCATGTTATCAGTTAGAAAGAGTATTTGTTTGTTCTGCAGTTGACTTCCCCATATTTCTAAAGCCAGTACAATGGGGAATAATTCTTTGATAGCAATTTGAAAGGGATATAATTCATCTGACCATTGTTGAGCAAACCAATGTTCTCCTAGTACAGCCTCAAAACCAATAGACCCTGATGCATCTGTGTATAAACTGATAAATTCAGAAGAATCCCAATTTTCGGCAAGAAAAACTGATTTTCCATTGAAGTGCGATACGAACTGCAACCACATGTTTAAGTCAGCCCTTGTTTCTTTTGTGAGACGTACCCAGTAGTAAGGTTTTGAGATGCCACAAGTAAGGTCAATAAGTCTACACAAGAAAGCCCTCCCCGGTACAATAACTGAACACGCAAAATTTAACAAACCTATTAAGGACTGTAATTCTCGTAATTGTACTTTTTTCTTTTTAGAAAAGCTACTAAGTTTATCACGTATCTTTGCAACTTTCTCATGTGGTAATCTGCATTCCATGCAAATCGAATCAACCTCAATACCATATATGGTCAACCGAGTTGTAGGTGCCATGGTCTTTTCCATGTTAATGGGTATATTGATTTTCTTACATAAGAAGAGGAAACGGGCTAGATCTTCACTACACTTTGAAGCACTAGATGCAATAAAGAAGAAATCATCAAGAATATGAAATGTTCCAGAAGCATGATATTTATTATACATTATCCATACCAAAGCCTGACTAAGTTCCTCAAATATTTTGCATGAACTACTTGCTCCCATTGGGAGACAACGATCATAATAGAATTTCGTATTCCAAGTGAACCCAAGTAAATGATAATCTAGGGGATGTATGGGAACAATGCGGAAAGCATCCTTAATGTCAGACTTTGCCATCAAGGCACCCTCACCAAAAATTTGTACTAATGAAATCCTATCTATTGTATCATAATGAACTTCTGAATTCTCCCTAGGAATAAATGAGTTCACAGAGTACCCCTCAGGAAAGGATAAATCATGGATAATTCTGAATTTCCCTGGATCTGACTTTGGGACAAGACCAAGTGGTGATGAAATAAAATCTGGGAATGGTGGGCCATCAAATGGCCCCAATATTCTTTGAGATTGTAGACCCTTTAAAATATGTTCATCAATGATTGTAGGATGCTCCTGTGTAGATTTATGATTTTGCAGGGATGAGTTTGAGGGGGAACCAACACAACCTAATCTAAACCCAGAAGTAAATCCTTCAACTAGATACTGAGATTTTCCCTTGTCATAGCCCTGTAATTCATTTTGAAGGGGTAGTGGTCTTACTGGGGTTGGGAGAGGTGTGGGATTGACTAGATTTTGTCCTATCTTTAACATAGCATTTTTTTCGGGGATGCTTGTATGAACATTCTTGACAAACATGGGCATATCTACATGTGGATGCATTACATTGCTCTCCTCTATTGTATGCGAAACACACACGTTGGGTACGAAAAAGATTCTTTTTTCCATGGAACTGATTGGTTTGTTTGTGTTGGAATTTAGACCCCATAGCTGCTGCTTTTAACCTAAGCTCATTAATGGGTTGTTCCCAGGGAAGATGAGAGGACTCCCTCAACCTTCGAAAGGTTTCGTCATAGCTTCTCCAAGCTTCATCCACATGCATTCTGCTCATCTCTCTAATAGTATGGCAATACTTAAAAAGGTGACATGCATCATTAGGATTTTTTTGTAAGTAAATGCATGCACAGGTGAAAAATGCATCCGTCCATTGGTTAATGGTTAGGGGAGATTTTTGTTTTTGAGTGTGTTCCACATCAATTTTGCCAACTTTAATTGTTATGGAAAGAGGGTCTTCAGGTTGGTTAGGGAGCAATGTTTTAAAATCAATAAATTCATTAGACCAAATTTTACTCTTAATTTTTGATGATATGGTTGCCCCTAATGGTATACTATCTTGTATTGTAATGGGGGTAATAGTGTGTGCTGACTCACCTCGCATAAAAATAGCGTCTAAAATTGTGTTAACATTGTCAGAGTTTTCAGGTGTTGATTTGGTAGCGTCTGCAAGTTGAGCATTGGAAGTAGGTATGCTGGCCTGGATCGCACCTGAGGAACCACTTTCTTTAGCTGCAATGGTTGGGGTCTGAGATCCTTCCGGATTTTGCGTGGCAGTTTGATTGACATTGTTTGTTGTGGTGGAGTTCACTGTGTCTTGAGTGACAGCCGAGACTGTAGACTGGGATGCTCTCACTTTTTCCTGTTCCCTCATGATATGTCGTGCCAGTTCCTCATAGTTGATTGCCGAGGACAAGGCATTTAAGGTCATCGGTGGGTCCGCGTCCCTTTCCTGAGGCTCCGACGGAGTGCTTCTTACTGTAACAGCTGTTTTCTTTTTACTTTTAGATCTTGTGGCGTCCGCTGTCGCCTTGCGCTTTACACCTGGATTGCCTCTTGGCATCTTTGCTAAAATAGAAGAACACTTGTTATAGTTTACTTGTATAGAAAAATTCATTTACTGAAGAGTCATTTAGGTTGTGCAGTTCTTAAATAAAATAAAATGTAGGTTTAGTGAACCAAAGTAATATGAATCTATGTTATTCAACCAGCTATATATCAGAACTGCAACTGACCCTTGAAGAAAGACTTTCAAGTTAAACTTTCACCATGTTTATTGAAATGATAGATTATAACTAACCTATAACTGAAATACCATATACATATGCCCATATACATATCATTTTAGCCACACTGAAAGACTTGAATTGTACCACAAATCATAACTTTAAACAACATAATAATCTGAAACCTTTAAGTTAAATTAGTATTTTGAATATAATACTGACCAATTATTGAATGAAACAAACTGCTGAAATATTATACTGAATATTTCCAAAGAAAACAGTTGGAACATTATACTGAATGTTCCTGAAACATTATACTGAATGTTTCAAAAGAAAAACTGTGGGAACATTATACTGAATGTTCCTGAAACATTATACTGAATGTTTCGAAAGAAAAACTGTTGGAACATTATACTGAATGTTCCTGAAACATTATACTGAATGTTTCAAAAGAAAAACTGTGGGAACATTATACTGAATGTTCCCGAAACATTATACTGAATGTTTCAAAAGAAAAACTGTTGGAACATTATACTGAATGTTCCCGAAACATTATACTGAATGTTTCAAAAGAAAAACTGTTCGAACATTATACTGAATGTTCCTGAAACATTATACAGAATGTTTTCAAATAAAAAATTTTTTGAAGCATTAAACTGAATGCTTCCAAAGAAAAACTGTCGAAACATAATATACTTAATATTCTCGAAGAAAACCTGGTAAAACAATAAACAGAATGTATTTTGAAGCAAACTTTTGAAACATTATACTCAATGTTCTATCAATATATAAGATTCCCAAGTAAAATGTTGAACCATTATACTAAATGTTTCCCAAGACAATCTGCTTAAACATTTGAACTGAAATTTTACTACATGTAGCACCAACATGTCATACTGATATTATAATGTATAATAAACAGAAATAGTTATAATGTCTATTACAGCGACTGAAACAACTGTTCTCATGACATGTACATTGTCATGAAATTGTGTCAAACGATAGGAAAATAATGAGATAACAAATAGGATGACTACGAGGAACACTTTGTTTTACTAAATGATGCCCAGTATACTAAATATCATCACTGAATGCTTATATCGAACATAAGAAAGATTGCCAAACATTAAACAATGTTAAACTTTTTTTTTTTTTTTGAATTAAAATAAATATTGAGTGTAGACTATCTGCAGTCAACCATCATTAATGATTTAGAAATGTATGATCAAATATCCAGACAGTGGTACTGAATTCAGTACTGAATCATTAGCTATACTGGCCTAATTTCCTTTGAAGTGATGATGATGGCATTGCGTATACTGCGCAGAAACTTCCTCATTGGCTGATCATTGGACGGTGTGCACTGCAGATGTACTCCATCTGGTCCCAGATATGAAAGGCTATTCCAGAACCCCTGGTGAGGCCAGGAGACAATTCCTTTCAACCCAGTTGTCATCTCCCGTAGCGCCCGATTTACCTCGTACACCGTGTCATTGAAATTGATACATGCTGCATAGGGAAGGCGACGCAGTAATTGGCCGATAATTACTTTTTGAATGCCAACCCCTTCATGTAAATAATTTGCAAGCGAAAAAATGTCTAGTGCAATTTTTGAGGCTTTACTTTCAGCAACAATGTCATTTTCACCGATCTGTAGAAAACAAATATCCGGGACATTTTCAAAATGCACAATGTTAGCATCGCTTCGAAGATGCCGTAAACACAGACCCCCTTTTCCTCGAATTGTCACAAAGAACTTATCAGTGTCCAATCGCAGATTAGGAATGTTCTGTTGAGCTGCATAAACTTTCAAGCGCCGTACGTAAGAATGGCCAACTACTGCAACAGAAATTGTTTGATCCGCCGCCATGACCGACTATCCCTGAAATCCCGCACATAAACAATCTCTTTTTCCAATGATGCAACCAATGAGTAGTCCGTAATATCATACACAATCGACAATGTTCGTAACCGAAACAAAACGTACAATTTTCAGAGTCCAATAATGGATACAAATGCAAGATCAATTAAAATCCAAAGGGCTAAAAACGTGTGTCCTCGAATCAATGTTTGGCAATAATAACAAAACCACGTGACTCTTTATTTAATCCTCATTGGATAATGCGCCATCTACTTGGCTCATATTTCCTGGGGCTCAACACGGGGTTAAATCAACGGGGGTTCCAAAAGGGGGCAACTATTTTACAGGAAAAGTATCGCCATAAATGCTATTATCTACATAATAGGTGTTATTCGTTCGTGTGCTCCTATAAAGATCAAGATAAATCCTAAAATTCTTTATATTTCCCTTTTCTAGGAAAAAATATGGTTCTGTTTGTTGTTATAACGTAACCATACGTGAAATCTTTAAATTAAAGGGAGATAACTAGAAAAAGAGATCAGATAATAAAGATGAGTGGTATGATAAAAACAGAGAAAATATAGTAAGAAAATTGCTTTCTGTTATGTTATTCAATTATGATTTTTTTTCTGAATTACTAAAAATGTTAATGCGCTTATAAGTAGAAGATTATAATAACTTGTATAGACAGAAAATATACTGGATAAAATATGTCTGTTGTTCATGCTAATGTGATAAATAGGCATGATAAATAACTACCAACTTTCCTTTTTTACATTATGTTAATGTTAAAATCGATAAAAAGTGGTTCTGATTTTTAAACTTTATCTTTTCACAGAAAAAAAGAGATCTTCCTATAAAGCTAAGAATTAAATCAAATAATATTATGTATTAAAGAGCATAAAAGCGGCGCCGTGGAATGGTTTCTGGAGTAATTTTCGATTTAGCTATATTTAAAGAGTCGAGTTATTTATCATAATTTATTATAATATGTAAAACAGAATATCAAGTGATGTGTTACATCATGGATACAAAAAATGCTAGGGGATTAGCTTTTCATGTTTTTATCTTTGCTATAATAATAATAATAATAATAATAATAATAATAATAATAATAATAATAATAATAACAATAATAATAATAATAATAATATTAATAACTAGAGCAAAGTTCGTTGCAAAGCAACGAGGAGGTCTTCCGTCCTGTTTGACCGGAAGTAGCTTTAATTTTTAACAAAAATGAGAAAAAAGCCAAAATTGCTTTGAATCCTCTAAACCTATAATAATTAATGCAAAAATAAGCCTTTTTTGCTACTTCCGGTTTTACCGGAAGTGACGGCGACGGACGGAAAATTAATCATTATGCTCCCAGAAACATATGTTATTTAAAAACTTGTCTGGAACAGCAAAAATACAAGTTTTCGAACTACTTCCAGTTTAGCCGGAAGTGACGACTCCGGACGTATTTTGACGATTACAAAAGATTTAGCTTGACATTTTGAACAACTTTGCTTCTTTGACTTATTACAAATTCTCAATACTTTTTGAGATTAATTTTAGGGGCCAGCCCTTTTTTCGACATATCAGTTGAAAGATCTTGAAATTTTACACTTCTTTTGTTCTACATGTCTTAACAAAATATTTCCAGGTAAAAAGATATTGTAGAAAAGTTGTTAAAAATTGTGAAATTCGTGATAGGCCTATTTTCGGGCCATAGTGAGCGCCGACGTGCGGTACTTCCAATAAAAACGAAATACTTTATACATATCTATAGACTTTGGTTTATCATACCTGAAAGTTTCATGTTTCTATGTTGAGCCATTACTGAGAAAACTGCCGGACAAAATGACCCTGTTAAACTCACTAAATCGCAGAAAACTCCGAACCGGAAGTGATATCATCAAATTAAAAAAAAAGCCTTAAGTTCATATCATTTGTCATCAATGCTGAAAGTTTCATTAAAATCCATCGACGCATTTACGAAAAATCGCGTGCACAAAATCAGTAAGAATAATAATAAGAAAAGTTGAAAAGAAACAACACAAAAATAAGAAGGTCCTCCGTTGAAACGGAAGACCTTAATAATAATAATACTTTATTATTTAACCCGATTAGTGCAAGCACTAGTCTTCCTCGGGGCCCTCTTTATAACACATAAACAATGTATATACACAATAAATACAAATCACAATAAGGAGACAATAAAAAAAGCAGTACATGCATGTTACCAAATAAATAAACAAATAAATAAAACATAAACATTTCAGCATAGAGAGAGAGAAAAAAAAGAAAATCACGTAGAACCATTGCGTTTCACAAGCAAAAAATTTTCAACACTTTTTTTAAATATTGTAAGGGATTTGGAATTCCTGATACTTATTGGTCGCTCATTCCAGATTATAACTCCTGAATATTGTAAAGAATTTTTAAATAAGTTAGTTTTATATTTTGGTAATCGCAGTTCGGAGTTTGTTTCTGAGCGTAACGTGTATGATCCAGAGCTTTGAAATTCAAAAAGATTATGCATATAATCCGGAGACATACCATTAAATATTTTGAACATTAGAATGCTTTTCTGTAAATATAAAAGTTCATAAACTGTTAACCACCCTAAAGTGTTAAATAAAGGCATTGAAGGTGTATCATATTTTTCATTTAAAATAATCCTAGCCGCTAGTTTTTGTAATCTGTAGACTCTATCCATGTGCGTTTGAGGACAGTTGCCCCAAATAGACAGAAAATATAAAATTGATGGTAGAATAAAAGCATTATAAAATAGTTTTCTAGTATGCATTGGAAGAAACTTTTTAATTTTTCTTAAAGTGAATATTTAATATGTAAGAGTTTTGCAAACTGCATGTACATGACAAGTATATTGTAGATAATGATCAATGTGAATGCCTAATAATTTGTGCATTGCTACATTTTCAAGAGTATGTCCGGAAAGTTGTAAATGAAAATTAACATTTTCTAATTTAGATTTCTTTTGTTGTGTTCCCATTAACATATACTTTGTTTTATCAGTATTTATAATCATCTGTTTTTGTTAACACCATTTTTGTAGTTGATTGAGTTCATGATTTAGAGTTGTTTCAATATGTGAAATATTATTACCATGAAAATGCATTGTAGTGTCATCAGCAAACATATCAATATTACAATGTTCAACAGACAATGGTAAATCAGTAATATACGAGGGGCATTTCAAAAGTTCTGGCAACTGTTTAATAAAAGATTAACCGTTTAACGGATATTATTGAGTTTGATATCATTGGAAAGATCAGAAAAATATACACATATTGTGACGTCACTTAATAATTTTTATGACGTAATAACTCCGAAAATGACGTCAGAATACAGAATGTTTAGCACACTGACAATAAAAATGACGTAACAAAAGACACAATTTGATCAAATTAAAATTTTCAAGACAACTTTTGCTCATTACTCGGACGCAAGTTAACGGACACAAATGCCAGTTGGTGGAATGTTTACATAAACTACAATCTATCATATGGTATTTTATTTTGGAGATTTTCTTGTTCTGAAATGGTTTTAGCGAGTGTCAAAATTAGCATGGTTTTATCAAATCTCTCTCAAACTTTTGCGTAAAAGAGACCTAAATGTGAGAAAAAGACAAACTTGACAATCAAAGAAAAATAGGCGATCGTGTTACAAACTTAGATAGCATAAATTCGTCAGGTGTTTTAACCAGATTTGTGGGATCGATGAAGGCTCAAGAGAAGTAAAGTTTAGTGTGCCCAATATTTTCTCGTAAAAT
This sequence comes from Saccostrea glomerata, assembly GCA_003671525.1. Lineage (NCBI taxonomy): Eukaryota > Metazoa > Mollusca > Bivalvia > Ostreida > Ostreidae > Saccostrea > Saccostrea glomerata. The sequence continues at coordinate 515,158 of PRKT01000376.1, read as the reverse complement.
CCAAAATGGCGGCGGCGCAGTTGTAACCCCACCGTACCTCCACATATTCGAAAATTTTAATGCATGGAAAATAAATAAGACTTTACATGTCTGAGTAACTTATATTCATTTTTTGGATTCAAAAGTCAAAAGCAGTAGTGAGTTTTGGGGCGCCGAAGTTGAATTTATATTAAAAAAAATACGCACAGAATCCAGTCGGGGACAAGATTTAGTACAGTTTATTCGTAAACGGTAAGAGTCCTGTTACTCAAAATATATTTGATGAAAACTGCATTAATATACTTCAGTTTAATACAGAACATGTTTTATTTCAAACAATGGAGAGCTATATAAAAGACCGAAAAGTCAGCCGCATCATGTACATAAAAATCTTAAATGAATGTCTATATAGCAAAACCGGACATAAACCGTGCTCGTAAACAAACCATACAATGAATAATGGAACTGATGATAAACAATATCATAGTACTACTCTACCTCTTTTCAAATTAAAATTATCTTTGAAATATTTATTCAAATAAGCCTTTGACAGAACTTTTACGATCGTCTCATGTGGATAAAAACGCGACTTTTCAGTATGCTTAACATTCTATATTCTGACGTCATTTTCGGAATTATTACGTCATAAAAATTATAAAGTGACATCACAATATGTGTATATTTTTCTGATCTTTCCAATGATATCAAACTCAATAATTTCCGTAAAACGGTTAATCTTTTATTAAACAGTTGCCAGGACTTTTGAAATGCCCCTCGTACAATAGAAATAACAAAGGACCTAAAATAGAGCCCTGTGGCACACCTGCTGTGACTGGCACTGATTCAGATGTATACGCACCAATTTTAACACTTTGTGTTCGATCATTTAAGTATGATTGAAACCATTTAATTGATATTGGATCGAAATGATAGCATTTAAGTCTTCTAATTAGTATATCGTGATTAACAAGATCAAATGCTTTGCTAAAATCCAAATAAGTAATGCCAACAAAATTTTCTTAATCTATTGCATGCAGCCAATTATCGGTTAGTTTTGTGAGAGCTGTCTGGCATGAGTGAAATTCTCTAAATCCAGATTGTGCTTTCATTAGTAAATTAAAGTGAGAAGTAAAAATACGTAAATTTTCTGCTACATATTCTCTAAAATTTTCGACATATTTGGTAAAATTGAGATTGGGCGATAGTTTCCTCGGTCTGATTTATTGCCCTTTTTGAACAGGGTAGTTACTTTCGCGACTTTTAACTGTGAAGGAAAAGATCCTTTGATTATGCTAGAATTTATTAGGTATGTTAGTGGTTTGAATATTACACTGGCTGAAAGTTTAAGCAATCAAGGTCCAAGAAAGTCTATGCCAGCAGATTTGTTTACATCTAGTCTTTTTAACATTTCAGATACTTTTTTCTTCATTAATCAAGGGAATTTTAAAAAAGTCTTGATCTCCAAGTTTCGTCTCCGTGTATCTTTTCAATTTGTCTGACTCAAATGTAGTAGACGAAAGATTATTCAACAATTTTTTCTGAATTTGGGCAAAATGTTCATTAAAGGCATTTGCAATATCCTGTAAATTATTAAGATCTAAGCCGTTATAAATTATATTGGAAGGAGACAAGTTTTTGTCTGATTTTGAGGCCAGCTGATTTAAGTGACCCCACATTTCCTTTGAAGTAGAACTATTTTCAATTACTTCCTTATAATATGTAGATTTTGCATTATTTATTAAATATGTGACTTTGTTCCTCCAAAGTTTAAAATTCTCCATGTCTCCCTGTTTATGATATTGATCTCGTAAATTCCTAGCATTATTTATTTCTGGAGTGCGGAATTCAGATTTCACACGCTTAGTTTTTACTTTTGCATGTTTATTGATAACAGCATTGAAAATATCATAAAAACAGTTTAAAATGTCCTTAGGGTCATGCAGTAGAATTAATTCATCAAAATTTGCATTGTTTAAATCAAGCAAAAAATCTGTTTCATTAAAATTTTTGAAGTCACGATATTGCATTTCAGTATGTTTGCCTTTGCGTTGCATGCTGCAATATGAATTAACCTGCTGAAAAAGTTGTTAACAAATTATCATCATCTCTTCACATTGTGGGTATGTAAAGGAAGCATTAAAAATGATTTCCTGGGAATTTTAGACTTTTAAAAGAAACATATGTTTAATAACTTGCCCAAGTTGCTTATAAAATGTAAACTTTAATAAAAATTTGCATAAACAAACACATAAGCCATGACCACGGAATGACATAACTTTTATTGACTGATTGCATATTATGTTTAACGTCCCTCTCGAGAATTTTTCATTCATAAGGGGACGCCACCACTTGCTGATGGAGAGCTACATTTTTTGTCCTATACTCGGCATTCAGGACCAATGAACAGAGATGGGGTCTTTTTCCTGCGACAGGAGACCTCGGATTATAGGTCTCATTCGGAGGACTTGTCACCACGTCACACATTGAGATTCGAACTCGCGACATAAGGATCGACTCCCTTCTTCGCAACAATATCTTCAAGAGCAGACGATCTAACGATGCACTGCACGACTCTATAAATAAAATATTTTTCAAAATAAAAACATCTAATTGAACAAAAGTATCCTGGATATTAATAATATAGTTGAAAGTATTTATTGTTCATTAACAGTGCTCCCAGAATTCCACTTTTCGATTAGTAAATTAATTGTTTCACACGTTCACAGGAAACCTTACACGATGATATGAATTTAATACATAGAAAACGAGATTTTTCGTAAAACCATGTTAACCTTTGGATTGTAGCATCACTTTCCAAGTATTAAAAAGTATTTTAAAGTTTTAATTTTAAAGTACCTTTATTTAAAGTATTTGAATAAAAAGATTGTAGAGAAAACTCAAAGATATGAATATTGGATCAAAGAAATTTAAGACTTTAAATATCAGGATCAATCCCCGTGAAGGAAAGTTAATGTAACCTTAGTACTGGATTTTCTGTTTTTAATTGTGGTCGCTGCCACTAAAGAAATTACACCTATAAACCAATGTCAGGAAACCAGTTTAGTTAATACCTGTAAAAGAGTGAACGTAGTCTATGTTGCCTTGTGTACACACAGGCCATGCATGACACACAATCAAAACATTTTAGCTGATAAGACATCTATTTATAGTTAGTTGAAAACTTTACTACCTCGCGTTACTAGATAGATACGTATAGAAATATTAAACTTAAATTATAAAAAAAGAATACAAAGAAAAAAATCGCGGAAATCATAAGTTTTGCAAACTGCAAACTATTAGTATAAAACAAAATAAACTAAAGAATGTTGTTCCATTTCAATCAAATGAAAGTAACGTACTGCGATATCCTGAAATAGGTTATACTTTATTATACATAGACGACTAAAAAAATTGCCTTTTCTGTAATTAAAAAATCCCAATTAGGACAAATTTAATAATTTATTGCAGTAATAATGCGAACTTCTTATGTCGATGTTAAATATTTTATGTATATATATTCATGTAAAATGGTACTCCACACTGTTTTATATAAATTAGCCTATACTTCTGAGTACTTTGGTCAAAAACAGCTAAGACAAGTATCAGCTACGTGTTATCAAAATTGTTATTGTCACCTCCACAGATATGCGATTTTAAACAATGCAAAATTGCTTTCTCCTTTTGTATAATTTTTATGTGCATATACAAAGTTTGATACCCTGAATTAATGCATTAACACTACTAAAATATTGAGTTGTTACCGAAACAAGTGTCTCTTTTATGTCACAGTTTAGGTTGTTATCTTTTTTCTACTAAACTGTGCACAATAAAAGGTAATCTGATTCAAGGACGTCTGTACTAAAGAATTTACTTGTGAGTCCGCCATATTAGTTTTCGTTTATAAAGGCTTGCCATCAATTTTTGGGATTTTTGATTTTTGAAAGCTTTTTAGCGACAAAGACTGATCTCAAATGTGGATCAAGACATTAGACAAGACAAATTTCCATCATGTCCATGGCACGTACCTCGATGTATGTTTATTTCTGGATTGTGATGGCAACACTAGAACACTGGGTGCTAAAATGTGTAAGTTTATTTTATGTATATTTTATTTGAAAGTTACTTTTGTCTACAAGTGAAACATGCTGAGTTGAAGCTTTACGCAAACAATACGACCTAGCTGATATATTGGTACAGTCAATCTGAAAACATTAAAATGACAATCTGTGAGTGTTGTACAATATTTTTGAAATTCGATAGAGAGTAAAGAGTTTGGATCGGGTTCTTAGGGATCATGTAAAAAAATATCAGCAAGAATGGTTCTTTCAAAATTGTGAAATTATGGACAAAAAATAGACTGCTTATCACCAAGGTTGGCAACTTAGGTAAAAGACCTTATTAAAAAGAGCGTCTATAAAGAAGATTTTCCTGTTATATATTTAATTGCAAATCTTCAATTCTCTTTCATAGTCTCAATCTACTCTTAGGGACCATGAATTTAAACAATTTAGATTATACTCTATCCCAGTATGCATCCACATGAGTTTTAACTCTTCTGGCCCAGTTTTTCTTGAGGAGATTCCATTGTAAAACTTTGACTCCGTTTTGTGCCAGCCTCTACATACACTACTGAAGTAGCAACCAACAAGTTTTAGGTGTTCTGGCCCACTGCATGGTTCCTGAGAAGATTTTTTTATGTCGCCATTCTATTTTCTATTCTTGTAATTTCTTGATTATCTTCCCTTGAGAGGGTTTTACTCTTGTTTTAACAAATTAATATCTCCTTCACTCATAGTTGCTTGAAAAAAAATTGTCCAGTGGTTCCCGAAGAGATGTTGAAAAGTAAAAAATTGCAGACGGATGGACAACCCTTCCCCTTCGTTTATAATTTGAATTAAGCTTAAATTTTCATTACCTGTAGATACTTTCATATCAACATGATTTAAAGAACATTACTTTGTATTTCTTGAGAAAAATCTTGTTACAATTTTTCTGCTCATCCATATATTAAATTCTGATCATGGTGCATAGTAATGGTGAAAAAGGGTGCTTCTTCCGAACGTAAACACAAGTTCCATGTTTCAGCAATTAACATCCTAGTACTGGACACTGAATTATTTTGTGACATTTAAATAAATTGAAGTGAATCTTTCAAAGTCCCTTTTCCTGGAAATTTGGCAAATAAATCAAGTGTATTATTTTGATGGACACGGTTACAGATTCCAAAGCATTAAAATTCGTGGGCGGATGGTGGGCTTTTGAATTGATAGTAAAATGCAATTAATTAAGTGCTTTGAAATTCTAATTCTGGATATTAAGGAGATAATCTTGGTACATGATGAAAAGGATTTTTCTTCTAATAATGTGAAATTCAAGGTTCTTAGGTCAGGCTTTGGGATTTGCTTAATAAATCATAGATTATTTTATGAAAATGCATCAATACTATGTACATGTAAGATTTTCCTGTTGGTCATGTACAGAAATGTGATATTTTCCCCTACATTTGATTATGTTAAGGTAAAAGATGGAAGAAATGTACTATACAGTTTAAAAGAAATTTGAAATATTCAGCTCCATTTCTACTCCAAAGGATAAGCTGGACGGCTACTTATTCCCGGTGTATATCACAGTATCATGTCCCAGTAACCAATCAGAATGGAGAATTAGATCATCTGACCTAAACTGTACAGAGAGTAATGGATACATCTGTATACCTAACGAGAACATTACAGAGCTGCTGGAGTTTTGTTACAGATATCCAAGGATTCCAATTGAAAAGAGTAAAAAGAATACTGGCAATTTAATCTTAAACTTATTTAGGAGAAGCTTGTTTTGTAAATCGGGAAATGTAAATACTACTGTAAATCACTAAATTTTCGCGACACCTTATTTTCGCGAGATAGTCATTGTCTTTTGATTTGCGAGACAAATTTTTCACGAAATTTGGTTATCATTCTATATAATCTTAAGGAATACTATTATACGCGAGAAATAAATTTTTGCGAGCACACTGTCTCGCGTAATTACGCAAAAATAAAGTTCTCGCGAATAAAAATTGATTTACAGATGAGTATACATGGCTGGAAACTTTATATCATAATAAAATGATATTTGTTATCCAAAGTTCAGCAAGTCTTATAAAAAATTTTAATATGATTTATGGACAACTTTAACAAATATTTTTCATTTGTCTTTTGTCTCATGCCATTGAGTAAATCCATATAACTTATTATAATAACATGAGTATATGGAATTCAATATAGATTTAAACTTTTAGATATCTGTCTGATACTGAAGAAAACAACGTCTCTTGTTGAAGCCTACAGCTGTAAACAATTTAGAAATGGGTGTCCAGATAAGCTGTACTGGAGCAATGAAGTATTCAAATGTACGTGCATTGTATAATATAAAATTAATTTTTCTTAAATCAAAATGTATCATGATACAATTTGTAAATAAAAAGTATATCAATTAATATTGCCCATAAGATTAACTTATCTCGATAAATTGTCATTGATTTCCTTTCCTTTAAAATAACATCATTTATTTAAAACATTTCTAGAGAGGCATAAAAAAAATTCTTGAGTTTTAATCAAAGGAGAGAAAATTATATAATAAAAAAGTGCAAATTTCTGAGGGAAAAACACGTGTACAAAATTTGGTTAAGACATATATTTATAACAGAATACAGATTTTGTCAAGACGTTTCAATTTGAAAACTGCATATGTAAACAGAAAAATTAGTGCCGCACATATTTCAATACAGTTTAGAAACAGGCCTAGAACTGCCCCATCCCACTCCAATCTAATAACAATACAGAAATCCATATGATCTTGAATACTCAGCAATGTGTGTCTCAAATTAACATATTTGAATCCCATGTGATATTGGACACTCAGCCATGTTTGTCTCAAATGACGTATTTTTCTAAATCTAATTGACTTACCCATTATTGTAAAGCCTTTTTAGTGAGGAACTAAGGTACTTTTCTTCATGATTTATTGTTGAATAGTAAATGTATGTAGTAAGAAACTGAAAAAAAATAAACAACACAATTATTAGTACAATGTTACACAGACAAAAAGGTAAACAGTACAATACATGCAACTCAGGCAGACTAGTACATATCATTATGTGTTTCATTCTATAAATGACTCAATAAAAATATCTCTCTTAATACAAACTTGATTCTTATGACATTTTGTAAATAAACAACTTGCTAAACTTGATATGTAATGAGATTTAATGTTATGACTAGATAATTCGAGTTGACAATATTTATAATCTGTCGTACATAAATTATTCGACTGAATATGTGACATACAAAGACCATGTGCGCCCTAACCTTGACATTAGCTACCGTTTCTAAATTTAGACAAAAGTACCGAATCATGTTCCATAAAATTCTACACATACTACAAATGCATACATCTTCATCTTGCACAAGGTTTATAATAAATCACTAAGACACATAAAAAACAAGAAAAACTTACTCTATGCAGGACTAAAACAGCCAAACATGACATAAGGCTTGCAGATTTGATGCGGGCGCCATGCCGTATACAAAACACAAACGGAAATGGAATGTAAAAATCAAACAGATAATATTTTCAATCCGGAGAGCTAACAAAGGGAAACAACTCAATTTCATGTAACACTACACTCCCCGTCTGATTTATCACTCTTTATGCCCTACATTTACACTGATGGCACAAAAAATACTACTTGTATGTAGAAAACACATGTTAAACAAAAATATCAAAACATGGTATACACAAAGACATTACATGTAAATCAAGTTCATGTACTACATGGTTACAGTGTAACCAATGGAATCACTTCCGTAGCGGGCCTGATGAAGAGGCATGGCTTTCCTTCCTTGATGACACGTACTTCGATTTTGCGTACCAGACCGTCCGACTCACTTGGAAATACACGGTGTACGATACCAACTGGCCAGTCATTGCGCGCACTTTCCTTGTCATGAAGTAGAACAACATCCCCATCTTTAAGATTGTCCGTTGAATCCTGCCATTTCTGCCGAGGTTGTAGAGTGGAAAGGAACTCGGTTTTCCATCGCTTCCAGAAAGTGTTAGCCATGACCTGGACCATTTTCCATTGACTTCGGTACATGTCCTTGACATCAAGATCCTGAAATTCACTTGGTACTTCATGAGTTTTCTGTGTAAGTAGAATCTGCGGCGATAGAACGAATGGTGCTTCAACATCTGTAGACACAGGCACCAGAGGCCTTGAATTGATTATAGCCATGACCTCTGCCATAAAGGTCGTCAAAACCTCATGAGTCAGCTTTCCATGTTTGGTATCCATAAGCATTGCCTCAAGGATGCGACGGGCAATGCCTATCATCCTTTCCCATGTGCCTCCAAAATGGGATGCGTGGGAAGGATTAAACATCCATACAATCCTCCTGTCCTCAAGAAATGTCATAAGGCTGTGGTCTTCCACATTCACGACATTCATCTGCAGCTCAGCAGCAGCCCCCACGAAGTTTGTCCCTCTATCTGACCTAAATTCAGAGACCGCACCACGAACTGCAACAAACCTTCTTAAGGCGTTGATGAAAGAAGACGAGGTCTTCTCCTCAATGACCTCGATGTGGACTGCTCTACTATACAAACAGGTGGACAACAACGCCCAACGTTTTGAGTCTGCGCTGCCCCCTCTTGTTCGTCTCGTGATGACACTCCACGGGCCAAAAACATCCACACCAACAAAGGTGAAGGGTGCTGACATTGTAAGGCGGACTTTAGGAAGATCAGCCATTTTCTAACATAATGGCTTCCCTCTCATCTTGCGGCAGGTCACGCAGTGATGAATGATTGATGACACCAAGCGTTTCCCTCCAGAGATCCAGAGGCCCTCACTTCGTATAGCACCTTCTGTCAGATGACGCCCTTGGTGGTAGATTTTCTCATGATGATGAACCAATAGTCGGGCAACATGGCTCTTGCCAGGTATAAGGATGGGTGTCTTCTCCCCTTCAGGTAAGTCTGACAATTTGATTCGTCCACCGACTCGCAGCAAACCGTCATCAAGGTAAGGAGACAGAGTCAGAATTGTATTGTCTCTTGGAGGGGGTTTTCTTGAACCTAATGCGCATAGTTCTTTCTGATAAAACTGCTGTTGAACCTCTTTAATGACCAACATCTCAGTTTCTCGACGAGATATTTCATCCACTTTCCCTGCTTTCTTCCTGATGCATTTCTTGATGAATGTAATGGCCCTCAAAAGGCTCAACCAACTACCAAAACGATTGAAACGTGATGTTCCTAAAGTTGGCTTGGTTGATACTGATACACTTTTAAGGGTCACTATCTCTGGCCGTACTTCACTATCTTGATCTGGGTTTACCAAAGAAAATGTCTCATTCTGGAAATTGTTTGTATTAACTTTGAGGAAGTCTGGTCCCTTTAACCACAAACTATCACTGGGTTGTTCTGGCAAAAGTCCACGAGTTCCTTGATCAGCAGGGTTTTCATCCGTTGTTACGTAATTCCATTGGTGTGGAGAAGAACTCTTACGTATCCTGGAGACACGGTTGCATACATATACATAAAAACGTCGGCGCTCATTTGACAGATACCCCAGCACTACTTTGCTGTCGGAGTAATACATGATGTCCTCTAAGGGTAAGTCAAATTCTTTTGAAAGCATCTCACCAAGCTCCACAGCCAGGACGGCAGCACAGAGTTCCAGTCTTGGAATCGTGTGTCCACTTCTTGGTGCAACTTTACATTTGCCGAATACAAATCCTACAGAGATCTTCTCATCCACGGTTCTACCTCTCAGGTAAGCACATGCAGCTACTGCTTTTTCAGATGCATCACAAAAAATGTGTAACTTTGTGTCAATACACATGCTGTATGATACAGACAATAGGCACCGGGGATTGTGAACACCATCGAGTCTCGTCATTTGTTCTAACCAAAGTTTCCAAGCACTCATAGTCGCTGTAGGTAAGGGATCGTCCCAACTCTCAATCCCAGTAAATGCTTTTCGCATGATAAGTTTGCCATTTAAGATAATGGGCGCAATGAAACCAAGTGGATCGAATAATCCATTTACAGTGGACAGCAGTCCTCTTTTGGTCAAGGGCTTCTGCTCTTCTGAGGCTGTGTATGTAAAGGTATCTGTAGCTAGGTTCCAACACAAACCCAAACTGTGGTGTACAGGTAAGTCATCTCGATCCAGGTCAAGCTGTTCCATGGATTTTGCAAGATTCCCAGACGGAAACTGTAGCATCACTTCTTCCCTATTCGATGCAATCTTGTGTAGTTTCAAATTTCCAGCTTCCAGGAGCGTTTTCTGAGTTCGCTTCAGAACATCAACTGCTTCACTAACACTGGGAAATGACGCCAATCCGTCGTCGACGTAAAAGTTTCTGGTAACAAACTGCTTCACATCTTCCTTACAGTCAGTTTTCACACAATGTCTAAGTCCATATGTGGCAACCGCCGGAGAAGGTCGGTTGCCGAAAACATGGACACAGATTCGGTACTCCAGTAATTCCTGTTTCGGATCGTTATTTCGATGCCAAAAGAAACGAAGAAAGTCTCTGTGAGGTTCCGCAACATGAAAACAGAAAAACATCTGCTGAATGTCTGCAATCACAGCAACCGGCTCCTTTCTGAATCTCATGAGCACTCCATCCAGCCGATTCATCAGGTCTGGTCCTTGCATTAACACGTCATTCAGGGAAATGCCCTCATGTTTGCAGGAAGAGTCAAATACAACTCGTATTTTATCCTTTTTCTTGGGATGGTACACCCCAAATATAGGCAAGTACCAACATTCCTGCCCAGGTTGAATAGGAGGAGCGACTTCGGCATGTTCCGAATCAAAAATGCCTTGCATAAAGCTTACAAAGTGTTCTCGTTTAGTTGGATTTCGTTGCAGACTCCCTTGTAGCATCAGTGCTCGTTTCAGTGCCACAGATCGATTGTTTGGTAGTTTTTCTCGGGTCTCCCGAAATGGTAATGGGGCTGTCCAATTTCCTGTTGAATTCTTAGTGAAGGTCTTGTCCATCAACTCAAGGAATTGGGTGTCCTCTATGGACTGTCCTAATTCGTTGTCATTGGGTTGACGTTTAAACATTGGGTCATTTTCTATACAGGTATTTAGGGTTATACTGTATTCACAATTGTCAAATACACTAAAGCGTCCACTCTGTTGCACTGTAGTGTTCATAACGTTCACGTATGCTGGTGGATGGACATTTCCGATACACACGTTTCCTATGAGGACCCAACCAAGAGCAAGCCTCTGTGCGAAAGGGGTACCTCGTGGTCCTGTACGTTGATCTTCTATGTGATGTGCCTCTGGCAGGTCCCTACCAATCAACAATAGAACTTGGGCCTTTGAATCCAGAGGAGGTATCTCTACCCCACTCAGGTGTGAATGAAACTGAACTATATCTGGTGTTGCTATTTCACTCTTTTCCTCTGGAATCTGCTCACATTCTGTAACCAACGGAAGCTGTAATCTACAGGAACCGTCGTTTGACTCCACCATAAGTCCGAGAGCCTGTCTCCCACTTCGTTGAAAGGTACCAGCACAGGATTTCAGTGAATACGTAGTAACTGAAGTCATCGGAATGTCTAAAGCATCAAACAATTCCGGCCTCGCTAGTGTATGAGTACTCTGGTCATCTATCAAGGTGTATACATAGAAGGATCGTTCCAGATGGTCCATTGGGTAGACTTTAACTAAGAGAGTCTTGGAGCAAGATCTTCCTGTGAAGTTTTTACCACAGAGCTCGGTACAGAGTGAACTCATCTTTGAACCCTCTCCGTCATGATGTGGCCTGGGTGAAAGGTCGGATGACTTGTTGGATGTCTCCCCGCCATGATGTGACCTCCGTGCAGCATCTGGCTTGGTAGACATGTCAATGTGTAGAGCAGTAGGATGATTCTTGTTTCCGCAAATGTCACATTTCACAAGTGCACTACAGCTTGTATAACCGTGTCCTGTAGAATCACAGCATTTAAAGCAGAAGTTGTAAACCTTCAGCAGTTTCTTTCTTTCACTAAGAGTCAATCTCTGGAAAGTCTTACACTGATTAAGTTTATGTCTGCTCAATGTAAAACACAGTTGTTTTCTAAGCTGGCACTATGATCTTCTTCTGTTGTTTTCAAAGTTGTTTTCTTCACCTGAACATCATTCTTGCGGTAGGTGTCTCTACGTTTTGACTCAGCAGGTAAATTAGAGCGACTTGTGGAGTTAGCTGTTGGTTCACTGGTGTTTGAATAATCAAAGCTGGGATTATTACGGGTCTTGCTCATTTCCGTCACGAACTGGACCAGGTAGGTAAAGGGTGGATATGTGACTCCATGTTGTGCATTATAACTTGTTGCACGTGTCGTCCATTTTTCCTGCAAGCCGATTGGAAGCTTTGCGACAATGGGGCGCATGCCTGTGGGTGAATCCTAGTAGAGCAGGGAACGATTCAACGCAGGGTCCTCCATTCGCAGCTGGACTTCACTTAGTAGATCTGCTAATTCAAAAAGCTTTTTGTTGTCTTTCACAGTCAGTTTGGGGAAATCCAACAATCTTGACTTCAACGAAGTTTCAAGTAGGACCGGGCTTCCATATCTGTCATCCAGGCGACTCCACAGCTTTTCCAAAGCATTCTGTGGGTTGTTGATATTGGCGGTCCGTATGCTAATTGCATGTTTCTTGGACTCGGGTCCTAGATATCGAATCAATAAGTTTAGCTCTTCTCTCGGACTGGCGTTCAGTTCTTTTGTAAGTACGTCTAAGCTATCCTTCCATGACTGATAAGTCTCTGGACGATCATCAAAGGTAATTAAAGACCAACGCAGCAAGTCTTTCTTGTTAATGTAATTCGCAAAGTCATTGAGTAAGGCAGGTTGAGGCTGTATCGGATTGCCATGATCGGTCGTTGAAGGCGTAATGACTTGGTCCTCATGAAGTGGTCTTGTTCGACTACACTGCAGGTGTGCAGGAGTGCCAGTAACTGTTGGAGGATGATAATTCTCCAGGCTTGTATGAAAAACTGGTACGCTCGTATGAACAGCTGGTACACTATCTGTTATTGGCTGATCACTTAAGTCTTTGTTAAGAATGTCAGTATTATCTAATTCATTGCTCACAGAAGTCATTTCATCTTCATCCCACATTCTGAATTCCTCTTTCATTCCCAGGTACTCTGCGTCAGCTACTGCAGCTTCCTTTTTCACTGAAAGAACATCCATTTTGGCCTTTAGTAGTGCCTCTTCTTGTCTCATCTTTGCTTCCTGTTCAGCAAATTTTAATTTTACTCTGGCAGCTTCTCTTTTTGCTCGTTGCTTGCCTAGAAGTGATGCAGCACTTGATGAGTAGCTGGAGCTTCTTGCAGACTTAAAGCTGCTGGACTTTACTTTTGTCTCTTTAACAACATCTTTATTGTTCACTTTTCTATTGTTCACTTTTCTATAGAACTGTTCAACACGTTCTGAATAGGTGGCTTTAAGTAAAGCCAGTGACGCCTGTTCACGAGCACTCTCCTCAGTGTTATATCGTACGAGAAAGTTTAATAACTCGGAACTCATGTTATTGTAGGTGTGGTATATGTCTGTAACACGTTCTGTCAACGAGTTTGTGTCTGTTTCTTCATGCACTGATTCACCGAGTAGACTATCTAAATGTCTTCCAAATTTTGTAAGTCTGTTTGAAAAACGGTTCACCTGTGCTTGAAAGTATGCTGCTCCTTTCTCCGACAGGGATCTTTGTTGTCTTGTCTCCATGTTTCCAAGCTCTTGCTGGGTAGATGGGACCTCCATATCCAAATTCAGCTCCTGATGAGTATCGGAATGATCCATATCTTTAGGTGATCCTCCTGTAGCCATATTTGACTGGAAGTCCTAGATTTCTTACTGTAAAGCCTTTTTAGTGAGGAACTAAGGTGCTTTTCTTCATGATTTATTGTTGAATAGTAAATGTATGTAGTAAGAAACTGAAAAAAAAAAATAAACAACACAATTATAAGTACAATGTTACACAGACAAACAGGTAAACAGTACAATACATGCAACTCAGGCAGACTAGTACATATCATTATGTGTTTCATTCTATAAATGACTCAATAAAAATATCTCTCTAAATACAAACTTGATTCTTATGACATTTTGTAAATAAACAACTTGCTAAACTTGATATGTAATGAGATTTAATGTTATGACTAGATAATTCGAGTTGACAATACTTATAATCTGTCGTACATAAATTATTCGACTGAATATGTGACATACAAAGACCATGTGCGCCCTAACCTTTACATTAGCTACCGTTTCTAAATTTAGACAAAAGTACCGAATCATGTTCCATAAAATTCTACACATACTACAAATGCATACATCTTCATCTTGCACAAGGTTTATAATAAATCACTAAGACACATAAAAAACAAGAAAAACTTACTCTATGCCGGACTAAAACAGCCAAACATGACATAAGGCTTGCAGATTTGATGCGGGCGCCATGCCGTATACAAAACACAAACGGAAATGGAATGTAAAAATCAAACAGATAATAGATTGAATCCGGAAAGCTAACAAAGGGAAACAACTCAATTTCATGTAACACTACAATTATAGACGAAAATTTATGAGAAAATGAGAAAACATTTAATTGAAGTCTATTTATCTGTTCATTCATTTTCAGATCAAAGCTGTCTATCCATTGGAAATGGATGCTTTCTTGCTGAGCCTCAGTGTAATGAACAGGGGTATGTGATTAGTTTATTTACTCAAGAAGGTTACATAAACTTCTCTTTTCAAAAAATGCCCGTTGTTTATGGGGAACCATTTTTTGTGGATTTAATGGGTCACCCCCCAGATCATTTATTTTATAAACATATTTATTTATTGAGTCTTCTGCATATATGAGTTACCCACGAAATCACATCTCCACAAACTAACAAAAGTTTGCTTACCTATGAACATTGACCCAAATGTATTAAAACCAGAGGTACAACAATGAGCTCACTAAATAATACCCCTCCTCTCATATGAATATCCTATTATCTGTCTGAAAATTTTTTAATTCACTTTTCTAGACATTTCAAACCTTATTTCTCTTCTTAAAAATAGTTCATATAATATAAATGAAGATCTTGTATAAAATGAAGATTTAAATTTGTTCCAATCTTGACCTAACTTGAGTAATTAGAAGTGAAAATTTAAAGGATTTTTGTTATAAAATAAAATTTACAGACACCAGATTAACAGTAAAAATTGAAAAAAATTTGTTCACACAGAAAATATTGTAAAATTCCACAGAGTTTCTCTTTCTTTTTTTCAAAATCTTATTTACGAAACAGTTTAACTTTAATATAAATATTTCAGTTTCACCAACCTCAAAACATTCTTTGTCAAGTAATGAATATTAAGACAGTTTCAAATATCCAGAGTTGACTGATTTATGATTCATTACTGCTCTTATAAAGAACATGATATGTTTGCTTTTAAATAGAATTACAACAATTGGACCAACAGAAACCAAGAGTACCAACGTGACAGGGGATATCGATGAAAACAATACATGGGTTTGGATACTTCTAATGGGCGTATTTCTGTTATTTTTTCTCATTGCTGCCTGTGTGCCAGTAATCATTATCAGAAGAGGAAAACAAAAGACTTTCGTCGGTATGAAAATAATGTATATGCGAAAAAAATACGACCTTGAAAGCCTTTGACAAAACGACCCTAATTTATCTCTAATACATGTACCTTTATTAAAATCTTAATCTAATTTATCATCAAAATACATTTTTAGTCTATATTTGTCTTCTATTCAATGCCTCTAAGAAAAAAAATCTCTAGTTTAAATACTTATATACTTTATAATCAAACAGATATATATATATTTGTTACACAATGTTATAAATCTACTATTTAGCATTTTTTTAATTCAGTGGCTAAGCTTCATAAGAGGAAGGATGATATCCAAACTAGTTCACATAGCTTAAAAGAAAGAGAGCTGAATGCCATGGGTAAATATTCCCCTATTATGTCTTATACTTTTTAAAACCATGAAAGTGAAATAACAGCGACATGTGTGTGAGGGGAATTAATCACGGACCTATGAAAGCTCCATAAGTCTCAGGTGTTATAGAGGAGTAATAAACAACTCTTGACTGGTTATCCTGCCTTATATATAATTGCTCAAGGGGAGGGAACATTCCGTAGTTAATTTTAGTTTGAAAACAAAGCTTGTAAATTTGAATGAAACATTCAAAGTCAACCAAAATATATTCAATAGCTAACAAGGCCTTTATAATCGCAACAGAATTTACTAAATTTTTAATTTAACCAAGGCTACTGGCATTCCTTAATCTCAATACTTCTCTGTTAGTCGATTGTCTCCGTTGAAAAATGATTATGATTTGAAACAAGAGGCCCATGGGCCTTATAGGTCACCTGAGCATTACGCAACAACTTTCCAGTGATTGATTGATTGTATACTGTTTTATGTCCCGCTCCAGAATATTTCACTGATATGGAGACGTCACCATTGCCGGTGAAGGGCTGCAAATTTAGGCCTATGCTCGGCACTTCGGGCCTTTGAGCAGGGAGGGATCTTTATCGTGCCACAGCTGCTTTGACACGGGGCCTCTGTTTATACGGTCTCATCCGAAGGACCGCCCCATTTAGTCGCCTTTTACGACAAGCAAGGGGTACTGAGGACCTATTCTAACCCGGATCCCCACGGGGTTCCAGTGATTGAATTTGATTTCAGTGATTGAATTTGATTCATGTTTTAATCTAGATGCTATGGCATTCACAATTTTGAAATAGGCACCATTGATCATCATAACAATACACTTAGCAGTTGCTTAGTTTGTTTGCTTAATACCAATAGGCAGGGTAGGGGAACAAAAAATGCATTTCGGGTAATCAGTAATATTCAGCATGATCAGTAATGCCCCAATCACACAAGAACCCCTGACTCTTAGGCCTAGATCCACACATTGCACAATTTTTGAAAAAGCACCCTTGCTTTTCAAAAATATTTGATAAATACCAAGGAGCAGATTTCAAACAATTCATCCAGTGTCAGTACATAAGTACACTCCCCTCCTTTATAGTACCCCTGACCCTGGGGCCTTGAAAATCACAATTCTGGAAGATTAGGACCATTACTCATCATAACTACATAGGTAGTTCATCTGCTTAACACCAAGGAGCAGAGAAGAAAACTTTTAAAGATTTAGTGTATTTTAATTGTATAATCAATAAAGCCCCACCCTATCACTAGAATCCATGACCTTGGGGCCATAAAATTCACAATTTTGAAAGAGGCGCTCTTGCTCATCATAACTATGCATTTAGTTAGTTTATTTAATACCCAGAAGCAGAGAAGAAGATTTTCAAAGAATTTATGTATATTCACTATATAATCTAAAGAGCCCCTCCCCCCTTCACACCAGAACCCCTGACCCTGGGGCCATAGAATTCACAATTTTGGAAGAGGCGCTCTTGCTCATCATAACTATGCACTTATTTAGTTTATTTAATACCCAGGAGCAGAGAAGAAGATTTTCAAAGAATTCAAGTATTTTCAGTATGTAATCTAAAGACCCCCCTTACACCAGAACGCCTGACCCTGGGCCATAGAATTCACAATTTTGGTAGAGGCACTCTTGCTCATCATAACTATGCACTTATTTAGTTTATTTAATTCCCAGGAGCAGAAAAGAAGATTTTCAAAGAATTCATGTATTTTCACTATATAGTCTAAAGAGCCCCACCCTAACACCAGGACCCCTTACTCTGTGGCCATAGAATTCACAATTTTGGTAGAGGCACTCTTGCTCATCATAACTATGTACTTAGTTAGTTTATTTAATACCCAGGAGCAGAGAAGAAGATTTTCAAAGAATTCCATGTATTTTCACTATATAATCTATAGACCCCCCCCCCCCCTTACACCAGAACCCCTGACTCTGGGGCCATAAAATTCCCAATTTTGGTAGAGGCACTCTTCTTCATCATAATTATGCACTTAGTTAGTTTATTAAATAACCAGGAGCAGAGAAGAAGATTTTCAAAGAATTCATGAAATTTAACAATATATTCTATAGAGCCCCACCCTAACACCAGAACCCCTGACCCTGAGGCCATAAAATTCACAATTTTGGTAGAGGCACTCTTGCTCATCATAACTATGCACTTAGTTAGTTTATTTAAGACCCAGGAGCAGAGAAGAAGATTTCCAAAAAATTCATGAAATTTCACTATATACTTATTTAGCCCCGCCCTAACACCAGAACTCCTGACCCTGGGGCCATGAATTTCACAATTTTTGTAAAAGACTTAATGCTTATTACAATCATGCAAACAGTTTGACTGCTTGATGTCCAGGAGTAAAGAAGAAGATTTTTAAAGATTGCACTAATTTTAGTGGTTTTTGCCCCACCCCCCCAGGCCCCAGGGGGGCAGGGGACATGAAATTCACAATTTTTGTTCCCCTTTACCCATACATGCTATATGCCAAATTTGGTTGAAATTGGTTCAATTGTTTCAGAGAAGAAGCTGAAAATGTTCAAATGTTAACGCACGACGCACAACGCACGACGCAAAACGCACGACGCACGACGACGGACGAAAAGTGATAGTAATAGGTCACCTGAGTTAAAAAAATAATTTGATGAATGTTATGTCCCTTTTGATGAAAAGAGAATCTGATTTGTAATTGAAGTAAGGTGAAATAATATTTATTTGCAGAAAGAATTCCTTTCATAGAATTTGAAGATGAAAGACGAGAGTGTAAAGAAACCCAAGGTATTGATGCTGAAATTTTATTTTTAACGGCAGATACAGAAACCTTGGTTAAAGAACATATTTTTGGTGAAATATATATCAGTTTGTATCTTTCCAATTCATAGAGAAAATACAAACTTTAATGACATTTTAATTGGAAGATTATATTTAATAAGGAAAGTCAGAGAAAAGAAAACATGTCGAGCAAAAAAAAAAATAGCATGTATCCACAAAGATGCAAAATCTAAAAGGGAATATGTTTGTGGTGGAATGATATTTCAATATTTTATACAATGACAGAATATTTTGCAAATCTGTACATGCAGTTATGAAATTTAAAATTGTAGAATCTACCTACTTAAATACTATTACTCGGGGAATATTTCCGTTCTGATATACTTCAACTTTTCAATAAAGGTCTCAAAATATACACCGGATATTTTTAGCAAATTTTACACCTTCACTAAACAAACTTTGTCTAGAAATTAAGATACATATTGAGATATGTTACAGAAGTAATGATAGCATTTACACGGTTTTTTTTTACCTGTGATTCACATATTTTTACCAATAATTCAAAATTAACATCAGTGACCTCAATTTTTTTCTTTCATTATTTTAAACTACTCGATACTTTCGACTGATCAGCATTTAAGCCAAAAAAATTTATACAGAAACATTCTATTATATTGCCTTTTTAGATTTTAAATACCACAGACATGCCCTGTTGCAACCACTATTGAAATAACGACCACTATTGAAATAATTATATCAATAGTGGTAGGGCGTGGATATCAATAGCAAACATAGTTCATAACCACTATTGAAATACGACCACTATTGAAATAATTATATCAATAGTGGTTGAGGGTGCATATCAATAACAACATGGTTCGTAGCCACTATTGAAATACGACCACTATTGAAATAATTATATCAATAGTGGTTGAGAGTGCATTTCAATAATAAACATAGCTAGTAACCACTATTGAAATACGACCACTATTGAAATAATCATTTCAATAGTGGGTGAAAATGCATTTCAATATAGGAACCATAGGTTTCAGCAACTATTCAAATAATGTTCACTTTTGAAATACAAAAATCTATCTGCAACTGTCGATTGATTGTTGTTTTACGTCATTCGGCTATTTTCAACTCATATAGAGACGTCACCATATACCGTTGAAGGACTTCAAAGTTTGACCTTTACCCGGCACTCAGGGCCATTCAGCAGTGAATGATCTTTACCGTGCCAATGCCTGTCATGACGAGGAACCTTGCAACTATCAAAATAATTAAAGTGGTTATGCCACTATAAAGACCAATTGAGATACAATATAATAAATAATATAATAAATGTCTAGAGTATAAAGAAATTATCCTTATTAAGCTATACATTTTTATTTTTTAATCTAAATTTATACATTTTTTTACTTTTTACCAATCCCATTTTAGTGAAATCTTGGTAAAAAATTCAAAATTACGCAGTAAAACTCTTCTATCAATTAGACAATGGTTGATGAAACTATTGTTCTTATATTGAAATGCATTTTCACCAACCATTGATATAATTATTTCAAAAGTGGTCGTATTTCAATAGCGGTTATGAACTATGTCTGCTATTGATATGCATACTCAACCACTATTGATATAATTTTTTCAATACTGGTCGCATTTCAATAGTGGTTATGAACTATGTTTTCTATTGATATGCATACTCAACCACTATTGATATAATTATTTCAATAGTGGTCGTATTTCAATAGTGGTTATGAATTATGTCTGCTATTGATATGTACCCTCAACCACTATTGATATAATTATTTCAATAGTAGTCGTATTTCAATAGTGGTTACGAACTATGTTTGCTATTGATATGCAACTGCACGTGCGGGCGCGTGAAGTGAGTGAAATGACTGATATACTTAATATGGCCATAACTTTTACATTTTTTGATGAAATGCTTTGAAACTCATTATATGAGGATTTATTAATAGTGTAGATAATATGACATGGTCAAATTAGCAGGAACTCACGCGCATGCACGTGCGCTGCGCTCTGATTGGCTGAAACAAAAATCTCAATATCTCTTTTGTTTTTTGACGAAATACTTTGAAAATTTAAAAATAATCATGAACTAGGATATTATACAATATGATATCAAAAAAAATTTCAAAAAATCACGTGCATGCACGTGTGCTGCAATCTGATTGGCTGAAACTTTAAAAGGCTAGATCTTCTTTGTTTTTTGCTGAAATGCTTTGAAATTTAAAACATAGTCATACTTTAGTATACCCTGCAATATGATAATTACAAAAATTCAAGAAATCACGCGCATGCACGTGTGCTGCAATCTGATTGGCTGAATCTTTAAAAGGCTATATCTTCTTTGTTTTTTGATGAAATACTTTGAAATTTAAAACATAGTCATACTTTAGAATACCCTGCAATATGATTTCAAAAAAAATTCAAGAAATTACGCGCATGCACGTGTGCTGCAATCTGATTGGCTGAATCTTTAAAAGGCTATATCTTATTTGTTGTTTGATGAAATGCTTGGAAATTTAAAACATAGTCATACTTAAGAATACCCTGCAATATGATTTCAAAAAAATTTCAAGAAATTACGCGCATGCACGTGTGCTGCAATCTGATTGGCTGAAACTTTAAAAGGCTATATCTTCTTTGTTTTTTTATGGAATGCTTTGAAATTTAAAATATAGTCATACTTAAGAATACCCTGCAATATGATTTCAAAAAAAATTCAAGAAATCACACGCATGCACGTGTGCTGCAATCTGATTGGCTGAAACTTTAAATGGCTACATCCCCTTTGTTTTTTAACGAAATGCTTTGAAATTTAAAACATAGTTATACATTAGGATATTCTGCAATATGATATACAAAAAAATTCAAGAAATCACGCGCATGCACGTGTGCTCCAATCTGATTGGCTGAAAATTGAAATGGCTATAACTCCATTGATTTTCAACCAAACAGGATTGGATTTAGAACATAGATAAATATATGGGACTCCTACAAGAAGGTATGGTCATCATGCACGTGAACGCACGTGCGTGGATTTGGAAATAGTGAAATTAAAAATACACTTGAATGAGTGATTTTGAATATTTATGGACTGAATGCTTTAATATATAGTATATTAAAATATAATTATAAATAGTGTAGACAAGATTATATGGTCATAACGCGCATGCATTCAAATGCACACGGGTGCAATGCTAAAATTTGAATAATTGGTATCCTTCTGGGAAAACGTTGTTAAAGTAAAAAATGCGCAGAATTTGTCGTATTTAATGAAGCTCACAGGGAATATGGCACCAAGAGGGAGTTGGGGAGCGTTTGGGGAACATCTGTAACGGTTCCCGTTACAATTAGCACTAGTTATTGTTAGTATTATTCACTATTACATTGAATTATTGTGTTTTTAAAATACTAGAAATGGATTCCAGGAATAATCAACCTCCAAGACTTGCATATATATACGACTATGATGATTCCGGAAAATTAGTTTTGGTGAGGATCGAGGATTTTTATTTACGGAAGGAATGCCCAAACTGTTATAACATGTTTGTAAAAACGGAAAACAGGCATGAACATCAAACCAGTGGACGCGTTGTTCAGTTCTATAAATGCCCAGCTTGTGGATGCCGGATTAAAATACCTAATTAGAGAAAGTTAGTGATTTATCAACCTGGATCCGTTTGTTATATTTGTGTTATTTGCCCACTGTGCTCTTCTACTTAAAATGTTTCAATCACCGACGAATATGGAATCACAAAGAAGAATTCCAGAGCGTCCAGCTCCGTATTATACGCCTTATCCAAGGACAAGTGCGCGTAGAAATTTAATGAGTGAATTTAACAGGATGTCGCCATCTCCTGTGATATCAAGTACACCGCTTAATTAATTGGAGTTCAAGTGGGAATGAGCGTGAAACGCCAAGCAGTGCGGAATCCGGAAGCGCCGATTCCAGTATTTGGGGTTCATATATATCTTATTTTCTGCTTGGAGTGGTTTTATGCATGTTGACAATATTTGGAAGTTATAAATTCTTCCCTATGGATTACCTGAACAGTCTGACTCGTGGAGCGGGAGTCGTCGTTGGAATTGTGTTGTTATTCATGTTTATTTGTGCAGTGTTGTGGAAATTGTTCAACAAACGACGTGCCAGTTTCGAGAATGAGACATCTAACGAGCAGATGCCAGGAAGAGGATCAGGAGTTAGTATTCAAGTCAAACGCACCTTTAAGGGCGAAGGGGCCGAAATATGGAGCGAGTTCATTCGATATTTCGAGAATATCGCTATGCTTAATCATTGGACTTTAGATATGAAACGGCGAGTTCTTATTACTACGTTTAGAGGACAAGCGGAAACATTTGCCTATGGATTGCCAGAGGATATTGTAGAAGATTACAATCAACTGAAGCAAAGTATGGATGACAGGTTTGGTCATCATGCAATGAAGGAAAGTTACATCGCCGAGGCAAAACTACGGAAAAAGAGGAATACTGAATCTTATAGAGATTTTGGACAAGCCATTGCTGATCTTTATAGGCGAGCACATCCAAATAACAGAGACTATGTAGAGGAAGCCAGTCTTAAGACATTCCTAGACAACTGTGATGGTGACGAGGAATTCCGCCTTGCTGTTAAGCGAATGAGACCGAATACGCTACAAGAAGCTGTGACCGCGGCAATGCAGGAGGAATGCATTAGAGTAACAGAAAATAGAAGTTCTAGAAATATTCAGAATCGTGTTGTTAGACCTGTCTACAGAGTTAATGACTCTGTGAAATTTGATGCTAAACCTCAGATACACCCCGCGCAAAACAGTGAAGTACAAAGTAATGAAGCTGCACGGAGAATAAAGAAATGTTACGAATGTAACTCAACACAACACTTGTACAGAGACTGTCCTAAGAAGAAAAATGTAAATGACAGTAGACTGCAAAAACCTTTAAACCTGAAAGTGTCGAGGCAGTAGGCCATGCATCGGCACAGGAGTTTGTAAAGCGGCCTTGTATAGGTAACCAGCAACCCCGGGATACTGCGGACGTTGTTAGTAAGGGAAATGTTACTGTATCAACGCAGACTGTTGTTGCTGAGAATATGCACTTGAATTATGACTCTAAGGATGTTGAAACTGGGGACTTTGTAGAGATTCAAGGGAAGTCCGGTATGAAGTTAGATGGTTTAGTTGAGGGCACGCCAGTAGAGTGGAAATTAGACACGGGTGCAATAAATACGTTCATTACAGAGGATACTTATCTTAGCATCCTTCCAGAACACCGACCTGTACTTGAGCGCGTTAAGAAAATATTCCATACAGCCGATGGCGGGAGGTTAAAGGTTATGGGAACAACGAAAATGTTACTTTCATTTAAAAGTTTTCAAGTGATTTTCCGTGTATTTGTTGGAGAAGTTAAAAGTAACTTATTAGGACAAGACTTTATCACCAGGTTTCAGTGCCAGTGGAATTATACATCTAATCTGTGTACCCTAAAATCACAAAATGAGGAAATTATGCGAGGTAATTTTGTACAATGCATCGAGGATAGTGTCGTTCCTGCTCATTGTGAAATTGTGATTAAAGCATTGTTCGAGCGTAGTGCAAATGTTACTGACGGTATTCTAGTTCCACTAAAAACTTTTGTGTTTAGTTATTGACTTGCTGTAGCGCTAGAATTAGTAACTGCGACTACTGGCAAGAATATCATATATGTGCGTGTTTTTAATCCAAATGATCGTGATGTTATTGTAAGGAAGAATTCTGAAATAGCAGTGTTTGATCCTGTGGATGCAGTTTCAACTGTGAACATTCCGGAAGTGAGCAATGTGACGTCAGTGGATAGTCGACTGCCTGAATATCTAGTACCAATCTTTAATGATGCATGTAAAAATATGACAAAAGAGCAAAGTGTTAAGTTCAAGGACTTTCTTTTGTCGCGTGTAGATGCATTTGCAGATCCTAGTAAACCCGTTGAACGTGCTACGATCGGAGAGCATCGAATTAAATTGAAGGAAGAAGTACCCTTCAAGGAACCAGTGCGCAGGGTTCCGATATTCAAGAGAGAAATTATGGACGAGGAACTCCGGAAACTGGAAGAACAAGGGATGATTGAGAGATCTAATAGCCCGTGGTCCTCACCTCTTGTGTTAGTACAGAAAAAGGACAAATCATGGAGATTGTGTGTCGATTATCGTCGACTTAATGCAGACACCATTAAGGATGCATACCCCATACCTCGAGTGGCAGATGATCTTGACTCTCTCGCTGGATCTACATGGTTTTCGTCACTTGATTTAAACATGGCATACCATCAAATTCCGATGCGTGAAGAAGACAAAGAGAAAACAGCGTTTGCTACACCTCGTGGAGGCCTTTATCAATACACAGTTATGCCCTTTGGATTATGTTATGCCCCGGCAACATTTGAACGAGTGATAGAACAGGCACTTACTGGATTGCAGTGGAAAATCGCATGCTTTACCTGGATGATATTATTGTGTACAGTCGAAGTTTTGATGAACAT
Organism: Saccostrea glomerata; assembly: GCA_003671525.1. NCBI lineage: Eukaryota > Metazoa > Mollusca > Bivalvia > Ostreida > Ostreidae > Saccostrea > Saccostrea glomerata. The sequence goes on along the minus strand of PRKT01000376.1, from coordinate 489,832 downwards.
CTTAACAATCTTAATTTAGTATTTGACAGGCTACAGAGTGTGAATTTAAAACTAAAAGCTAAGAAGTGCAATTTCTTTAGACGTGAGGTTAGTTTTCTGGGACACATTGTATCTGAGAGTGGTATTAAAACCGACCCATCAAAAATTGAAGCTGTAAGGAACTGGAAAAAGCCCGAAACTGTGTCAGAACTTCGAAGTTTCCTTGGATTAGCAGCTTACTATCGACGATTCATACAGGATTTTGCTAAAATTGCCAGATGTTTGCACGTCCTGACTGGAAAGAATAGTGTGTGGAATTGGACCAGTGAGTGTGACATAGCCTTTCAAACTTTGAAAGAGAAACTTATTTCAGCTCCTATTCTAGGATACCCTGACCCAGATGGTGGAGACTTTGTGTTAGACACTAACGCTTGTAATAGTTCTATTGGTGTTGTGCTATCGCAAATACAAAATGGACGAGAAGTTGTCATTTCATATGGAAGCCGTGTGTTGAATAATTCTGAGCAGAATTATTGTGTTACGCGGAAAGGAATGTTAGCAGTTATGTATTTTGTTAGACATTACAAGCATTATCTTCTTGGTAGAGAGTTTTTACTCAGAACAGACCATGGATCGCTAGTATGGCTTCATAGATTTCGTGAACCCGATGGCCAAATTGCGCGTTGGCTACAACAACTTGGACCATACGTGTTCCGGATTGAACACCGGGCAGGAAAAAGACATGGAAATGCAGATGCATTATCTCGTCTGCCGTGTGAATTAAACTGCAAACAATGTAAAAGCGAGAAAAATGACTACAATGGCAATGAGAAATTCTCACATGTAACAGAACTAAGGAATTATTCTGCAAATAATGACAAAGGACTGTATGTTAGAACTTAACATGTTATTTGATGAGGAAACGAATTATGTTCTTACTTCGGAATGTGCTGTTGTTTCGCCTTCTCTAAAGTCGAGATGTAATAGACCTGCCAGAGCCAAAGCACGGAAGCAGCCCATGATATCTTTAAGCTATGAGAGCATTCGTGAGAATCAAGCAAAAGACAACGGAATGCAAATCATAAAACGATGGCTGGAAAATGATGAAAAACCGCCATTATCAGTAATATCTGGAGAAAATTCGGAGTGTAAATTCTGGTATTCGAGATGGGATTTATTGTGTATTGACCGTGGTGTGATGTGCATTCGTTGGATTCTAGACAACAACGAAGAAATAAAGATATGCCTACCGCGAAACATGCGCCATGTTGTGATGTGGCACATGCCCGATTCTAAAGTAGCTGGACATATGGGAATATCAAAAACATTAGCAAGAATAAGAAATTCACGTTATTACTGGCCTAGAATGCGTCAGTATACTCAGGACTATGTATCGGCTTGTGATATTTGTGAGGAGAGGAAAAACCCGTCCCGGAAAAAGAGGTCACACATGAAAACTTTCCCGAGTGGAGAACCATTTGAGAGAATAGCAGTTGACATTGCGGGACCATTTCCTAAATCAGAACACGGATATGCGTACATTTTAGTAGTGATGGATTATTTTACTAAGTTTACTGAGATATATCCGTTAATGAACATTGAAGCTAAAACAGTGGCCGAAGTTATTTTCAAAGGTTGGATTAAGCGATATGGATGCCCAGGCACAATTCATTCTGACCAAGGCAAACAGTTTGAAAGTAAACTTTTCCAGCAAATGTGCAAATTATTGCAAATTGACAAAACCAGGACCACACCGTATCACCCACAGTCTGACGGAATGGTGGAGAGAATGAATCGCACAATCAAAGACATGCTTTCAAAGTATATTAGTGCAAACCAGACAGATTGGGACAATTATATTGACGGAATTGTTCTTGCGTATAACACTACCCCGCATGAGACGACAGGGATTTCACCATACAGACTAGTATTTGGACGAGAAGCTAGGTTGCCGATTGATGTTATTACCGGAGATGAGAATAACCTGTGTCCAGAGATCGAGCTGAACAAAGCAGAGTATGTCCGTTTGTTAGAAGAAAAATTAATTGAAATTCACGAATATGCCAGAGAAATTTCAAAGAAATCTTCTTTAAGACAAAAATCATATTTCGATCGAAATGTGCGTGAAATTAATTACGACATTGGAGATTTAGTGAGACGAAGTCAAACAAAAGTAGCTAAAGGAACTAAATTAAAATTAGCCAGAAAATGGACAGGCCCGTGGACTATTGAAAAACGGTTGAGTGATGTACTTTATCAAATACGACATTCATCCCAATCAAAACCAGTAGTTGTTCATGCCGACAATCTTAAACCGTACAAAGGGGACCAGCGACAAACTCTCCAGTCTGAAGAATCCGAATACACAAGTGGCGAGACACCAGATGTGCGCTACCGACGCGTGCCAGCTGCGAGCGAGAGACCCGACCGCACTCGTTTGAAGTCACCGCCAGTCACCCCTTTGACCGGTGCTGCCGGAGCAGAACAGTCACATGCCGACAGCCAATCAAATTACGATAAACAAGAGGAAGAGTCTAAGGACCGCCCTTCAAGTCCCGTTACCAAGACGACTCGTCTTGGTCGACTAGTTAAAAGACCGTTAAGATTCAGAGATTGACACTTTCAATTTGGATTTTAATGAGATTAGATGGGATTTTTATGCGACATTTGTGGATTTTTGTTTAATCATCAGTGCAATTTAAGAAGACATTTAAAAAAACAGCACCAGCCTAAAGTTCAATCGTTAAAATGTAACTTTTGCCAGCAACTTTTCGTGCGACCATCAAACTTGAAGAGACATTACAAGAACGTGCATAAACTTGATGAAATGAGTGTGAGTGAAGAGATGGATCGCACTCAAGGAGACAGCGTTACGTGTATCAGAGACTTCTATCATTCGTCAAAGAAGCCTGTATATGTGTTGAGTGACCTGTACGAGGATATCTCTTCTGACGAAGATGAGGTCATTCGTATGGAGGAGACGCCCCAAAGCTGTGATCTGATGGAATTCGTATTCCTAAAACGTCAACAAGGCATTTTTGGATGATTTGTGTACATTTTAACGATTTTGAATGATTTTAAATTTTCTTTTAATTTTAAAAATGTCATATAACATATACCACATGGCTTCTCGAGCGACTATACCAGAATATTTGCCCCTCGGTGACAGGAAAGCCCTGGAGTGTTATGTCACCCTCTGTCTTCGGCATCGGGTGACATAACACTCCAGGGCCTCCCAGTCACCTCAGGGCAAATATTCTGGTATGTCATCCTCGATGTCATGTGATATATGTATAATGTCATACCCTGTATTAACAATAGCTCTCAAAAAATCCTTTGTTTTAACCAAGAAGCCTTATCACAGATAGATGATTTGGATTGAACAAACCGTTTACCGGACGCAAATGCTACCTACAACAGAGCTCCGGAAAATGGATTGTCTGATTTCTCTATAACTCTTAATGAACGACTCGAACTTTCTAAAAAAGTAGAAAGTCTAATTCACGGTAACAGGAACGAAAATCACCATACTTGTTATAATGTAAACACAAAGCGTTTCCTAAACCTACCTAATAAGCATGGGGAGCAGACATTCAGATATGCATGAGGATACTGAATAACAATAAGTCATTCGTAAAGGACATGGTGAAGTCTGACTATCGTGATACACTTGTGCAGGCTGTGTGCAACCAGATTACAAATGAAGTCAACAGCATTTGTAAGATTTATTGATTGATTGTATATTGTTTAACGTCCCTCTCGAGAAATGTTTACTCATATGGAGGAGTCACCACTTGACGGCGGAAGCTGCAACTTTTGGCCAATGCTCGGCACTCAGGGCCATTGAGCATGGAGGGATCTTTTTTTGTGCCAGCACCTACTGCGACACGGGACCTCGGTTTATACCTTCGCATCCGAAGGACCGGTCTCCACGTCCCACAGTGGGACTCAACCCGCGACGTAAGGATTGAAGTATTATTATTCTCGCTACCGAGTTCTTCATAGCATACGTACGTCTTCTCTGGTGTCTACTGATTACAGTGAACACTGACAAAGTTATGTCCTATTAAGGTTTCTTCTTCTTTACTCCTGGACATCAAGCAATCAAACTGTTTGCATGATTGTAATCAGCATTGAGTCCTTTACCAAAATTGTGAAATTCATGGCCCTGGGGTCAGGGGTTCTAGTGCTAGGGCGGGGCTAAATAAGTAGGTAGTGAAAATGCATTATTTCTTTGAAAATCTTCTTCTCTACTCCTGGGTATTAAATAAACCAACAAAGTACATAGTTATGATGAGCAAGAGTGCCTCTACCAAAATTGTGAATTTTATGGCCCCAGGGTCAGGGGTTCTGGTGTTAGGGCGGGGCTCTATTAATTATATACCGGTAGTGAAAATACATGATTTCTTTGAAAATCTTCTTCTCTGCTCCTGGGTATTAAATAAACTAACTAAGTACATAGTTATGATGAGCAAGAGTGCCTCTACCAAAATTGTGAATTTTATGGCCCCAGAGTCAGGGGTTCTTGTTTTAGGGTGGGGCTCTAATGATTATATAGTGAATTGCATGAATTCTTTGAACATATTATCCTTTGCTCCTGGTTAATATGCTAATGATCTAATTACATATTTAAGGCCAGGATTTATTTTATTTTCAGTTGTACAAAGCCTCTGCTCAAGGTTTTGAATTTTCAGAAAAAAATAAAAAAAAATTTTCTTTCCGATGTCAAATATGAGTCGGGATCGAGATTTTAAATTTACAAACTCGCACTTCCGGTTTTAAGATGAAACGGCGGGTAAATAAAGCTTCAAGCCTACATTTGAGAAGATAGCTTGGTTTAGTGTAAAATTCATCGATAAGAGTGCCATTCAAAACGTTTCACCCGTTCAAAGGACAAATAAAATGCTGACGACTTTGTTGCACAATGACATGCTGGTGAGATAATTATGTATTCGTTTCAAAAGTAACTGTAAATTATTTTCCTCCCCCAGGTTTTAAACTGCCCGTGGTAGCTATTGCATATTGCCAGGGACATTGTTTAGGTCTCTGTTATAGCTTACAGTCTAAGCATCATTCTTCAGAAAAGGGTTGCTTATGCATCAGATGTAATGAATAAAACTATGGGAGAAGTGAAGTCCATTTGAGGAAGAAATAAACAATAACCTGAAGAAATAAAAAAAAATTCAACTATTAAAAGGCAAGAATATACAAATATATACAGGCATGTAGTATCATTTGTATCAGCCAGAAAAATTATTTTACACTTAATTGAAAAAATGTTCACCCTACTCCCCAATACTCCCTGTCTGTTTTATGATAGGAATTATAATTTTAGGCATCGAGTAAATTTTAGAACAATGTCTACACATTCACCTAACACATATTAAAAAAATGAAGATATATTGAAAGAATTTTAAAGAATTGATTTTTTAAAATATATTTTGACCAACATCACAAAATTTATATAACTGGCCCAAACTGGCAGATGATGAAATAAGCAATTAAATGTTCTACTTTCCTATTTGTAAGCATTATGTGTCCAGTGGTAAGGAGCCTATTAGAATAGCATAAAAAAAAGAATGTACAATTGATTTATCAAAAAAAATTTTTTATTTCCTTTTCCTTCGAGACTTTTTTATTCTCATGTTCATAACTAAACCTATTAAAACATAAAAAAAAATGCTGGCCTTATAATGAAGAGAGGGGCCTCTTTCAAAATAGATAAATTCAGGGCCACTGGGTCAGGGGTACCATGGGGGTACTTTGACTAAAAATAAATTAATGCTTTGAAATCTGCCCTTTGATAAGCAATGGTGCCTCTTTCAAAATTTGTGAATTTCATGGCTTTTGGATTAAAACACGAACCAAATACGATCGCTGGAAAGTTGTTACATGATACTCAGGTGCCCTTTAAGGCCCGTGGGCCTCTTGTTTCATCAGGTGATACTTTCTATCTGTTAATCAATAAAAAATTTAGGAACTGTAAAAGTTTTAACTTTATACGTTACATAGTTTTGGGGATATTGTAAAAATAAATTTTTGGACATGTTGACCTTTGACGAAACCTTAATTGGGGTCTGCAGAGATTGATTGTATACTGTTTTACGTCCCGCTCCAGAATATTTCACTGATATGGAGACGTCACCATTGCCGTTGAAGGGCTGCAAATTAAGGCCTATGCTCGGCACTCAGGGCCTTTGAGCAGGAAGGGATCTTTATCGTGGCACACCTGCTGTGACTCGGGGCCTCGGTTTATACGGTCTCATCCGAAGGACCGCCCCATTTAGTCGCCTTTTACGACAAGCAAGGGGGTACTGAGGACCTATTCTAACCCGGATCCCCACGGGGTGGGGTCTGCAGAGTAGCAAAACTCAAAAACAAAAATGGCGGACAAATTCCTTTTACGTAATGTGTTCAGCTTTAAACCTTATAACTTGAAAACTATAAGTCATAGAAGCATGGGGTCAATTGCATTGTGACCTTTGACCTTGAATGTTTTCTCAAGGTCAATGTAGTGTTACATGAAATTGAGTTGTTTCCCTTTGTTAGCTTTCCGGATTGAATCTATTATCTGTTTGATTTTTACACACTATTTCCGTTTGTGTTTTGTGTACGGCATGGCGCCTGCATCAAAATCTGCAAGCCTTATGTCATGTTTGGCTGTTTTAGTCCCGCATAGAGTAAGTTTTTCTTGTTTATTATGTGTCTTAGTGATTTATTATCTTGTGCAAGATGAAGATGTATGCATTTGTAGTATGTGTAGAATTTTATGGAATAAAGTGATTTCCTAATACTACTAAAACAACTAAATCACTGGATAAAAACGATGTATTAATTATAAACAATTGATTGGATATATAACAAAATCAAGGAGCTCTAAAAAACATGGCCTGTACCCAGCCTGGCGGAAACGCGGGAAGAGAGCGAGATACGGGCTTCCGAGCCCGAACCAAATTCCATATTAAAAACACCCCCCAAATACACTACATTCCCCCAATTTTGTGGAGGAATGTTCCAATTCTGACAAAGTGGAGGCCATTTACAACATAAATATAATCACATTACACTTTTGCACCAAAAAATGAAAATTATCCTCCTGTGATGTACAAAACACAAGCTAATTACATGATAAAATATTCACAAAATATCTTTTAAACATTAATTGTCCAAATCATTATCACGATTGGCTCTATACAAAGAAACAGTTCACCACAGTTCTTCCTGACCATCTGCTACTGGCGGTATTGGCGAACACGCCAGCACGGATCCTCCCTGGACTTCAAACACAGGACATCATCAGAAAATCTAGACTAGGACAGCAAGCATCAACTTAATCATAAAGGCAAAGAGTCACCTGATAATAGCCCCGCTCTAAGAGCAAGGGGCATGAACCTAGCATCAAACTAGTCTGGTGGAATCGGTTCCTCAAGCCCAGTACAATGACACTTTGTGGATGTGCACATTGTTTGCCCCGGGCCTGCAGGGGCCTGGGGTCTATTCAGCGGCTCTGACTTGTCCTTACCAATGTCCCGGGCACTCACGACGGAAATGCCCAGGCTGATGGCATTTAAAGCAACAACCTCTCCGGCGTTTTTGTTTGCGCTTCCAGGGGAAATCCTGTCCCTTGCCTTTGGGGTCTCTTTGGTCATGCCTACCTCCTGACTTGACACCTGAATTTTCCCTCTGTGGCTTCCAATTTTTGGTCTTCCAGGACCCCTTATATGGAGCTTGTGGGGGAGATTTTTCTCCACGCCTGACGGTGTACTGCCTAACGAGACAGAGCGCACTACTCTGTGTTGAGGCGTAAGGGCTTGACGGCCTAGCTGATTAGCCGTCTGCCTGCCCGCACATCCGTGCAGCCCATTGCAAACCGCAGGACTGCTTGCTCCTGGAGCACTTGTCCCGGGACCCTAGCCCCTAGAGCACGTTTCGCGGTTTTCACCCGGTCACCCCACTGTTCTAGACTCTCATCAGTCCCTTGAGTCATGGAGTTAAACTCCACTTGCGATGCGGCCTGCAATGTACCCTTTCCGAACCGTTGCTCGAATCGAGATGCTATCTCTTGAAAAGTCATATGCTCACCCCGTGAGGAGAGCAGGTAGAAATATCTCAGTGCTGGTCCCTCAACGGAGACACTGACAGCCAATAGACTATCATCATCATCCCACCTATAATAGCGAGCTAACGTTCTAAATTTCGCATAGAACAGAACCCACTCAAGGTCAACAGTGTACTTCAGACTCTTGGCCTCAGCCGGGATATTACGGTCAAACCTTGAGGAATCACCACGAGATGATCCCAAGAATGTTATAGGGGTTCCTAAAGAAGTACTTTCCCTGCCACAGAGATGCAACTGATACATTACTCTCCTTTGGCCCAAGCTCCACAACTGCACTCCTCAAAGTGACCGCTGGCAAAGCCTTTATGCCTTTCTGACCCCTATCATACATCTGCCCCGATGCAGAACATGAGTGACTCAGAGTCCCGGGGGATTCCCTATTTGTATTTTCATATGCCTCCTGAGGCATAGCGTAATCGGACTTAACCGGAGTTAATGGAACTTGAATACTAGAGAGGGGCTCCCCCCAGGACACTGCCCCCTTACTGGTGTGTGACTGAGTCCTCATGATTGAGGGATGACTACCCCCATTCCCCTGACCAACATTCTGGCCGGGGGAAACCCTCAATGGGTTACCGCCATACCCACTTGAAAACAGGACTCTACACTGCCCCTCATTATTTCTCTGCCCCGATTGGCCCCCATGTGAGAATACTACACTAGTGCTTGTAAATGTAACCTGGGTGCTGCTTGGTACACTAGTTACACAAGTCAAACCACCCGACCCGGGGTTCCCTGTGGGGCTACTCAATGAGGTTACATTGTGCCTACTCACCGCAGTGTCCCTGTTTTTTCCCCTGCATGAGATTCCAGAGAGTGGTTACCCCCTGACTTACCTACCAAGATCTGGGTCAGTTGGGCTAATTGGGTCTGAACTCCCTTTAACCATGCCAGGACCTGATCATTGCTCGGAGTAACCCCCGAGCTCTGATGTGGTCCACCCCCAGCTGTCCCAATGTCAGCGGCTGTATTCATACCCTGTCTATCATTAGTCTCCAGGGTAAGGGACATGTCTACCTCCCCAATCACAGTATTATTCTCACCCCTTCTACTGCCCGGAGTGCCAAATACTGGTGGTCTGAATGGAGTTAACCTGGATATTTGGTCTGCCCTACCAGGTTGAGAGCCACCCCATACATTAACATCATGCCCCTGGGCCCACGCCAAACCATCCGGCCTAGCTACCTTGCCCCCAAGGACACCCATGCCACTCATGCGCTCGGGACTCTTGACCTGACCAAATAACTTTTTCTTTTCACTCATAACTCCGAATTGAGACTAACAGACAACAAATAAAAGCTTGGGTTGACCTACAGCCCTAAAGCACTAATTCATCACAAAATTATTAAAAATCGATTCACCAAAATACATATTCCAATCACTGATTTCTTGCAAATTTCATAACCTGATTCCATTCACCGCCGAAATAATTAATTTAAAACCATAATTACCTCCACGTGGCCTGACCGCGCGGCGTCCCCTGAGCGCCGCTTCGGTCTCGTAAGACCGTTAGAAATCCTACCGGCGACGCCAATAAAGTGATTTCCTAATACTACTAAAACAACTAAATCACTTTGGATAAAAACGATGTATTAATTATAAACAATTGATTGGATATATAACAAAATCAATGAGCTATAAAAAAACATGGCCTGTACCCAGCCTGGCGGAAACGCGGGAAGAGAGCGAGATATGGGCTTCAGTTGAATAATTCATGAACGACAGATTATAAGTATTGTCAACTCGAATTACCTAGTCAAAACATTAAATCTCATTACATATCAAGTTTAGCAAGTTGTTTATTTACAAAATGTCATAAGAATCAAGTTTGTATTAAGAGAGATATTTTTATTGAGTCATTTATAGAATGAAACACATAGTGATATGTATTAGTCTGTCTGAGTTGCATTTATTGTGCTGTTTTACTTGTTGTTTTTGTAACATTGTACTTATAACTGTGTTGTTTATATTTCAGTTTCTTACTACTACATACATTTACTATTTAACAATAAAAGCACCTTAGTTCTTCACTAAAAAGGCTTTACAGTAAGAAATCTAGGACTTCCAGTCAGATATGGCTACAGGAGGATCACCTAAAGATATGGATCATTCAGATACTCAGCAGGAGCTGGAGGTCCCATCTACCCAGCAAGAGCTTGGAAACATAGAGACAAGACAACAAAGATCCCTGTCAGAGAAAGGAGCAGCATACTTTCAAGCACAGGTGGACCGTTTTTCAAACAGACTTACAAAAGTTGGAAGACATTTAGATAGTCTGCTCGGTGAATCAGTGCATGAAGAAACAGACACAAACTCGTTGACAGAACGTGTTACAGACATATACCACACCTACTTTGAGTTCCGAGTTATTAAACTTTCTCGTAAGATATAACACTGAGGATAGTGCTCGTGAACAGTCGTCACTGGCTTTACTTAAAGCCACCTATTCAGAACGTGTTGAACAGTTCCATAGAAAAGTGAACAATAAAGATGTTGTTAAAGAGACAAAAGTAAAGTCCAGCAGCTTTAAGTCTGCAAGAAGCTCCAGCTACTCTTCAAGTGCTGCATCACTTCTAGGCAAGCAACGAGCAAAAAGAGAAGCTGCCAGAGTAAAATTAAAGTTTGGTGAACAGGAAGCAAAGATGAGACAAAGAGAGGCACTACTAAAGGCCAAAATGGACGTTCTTTCAGTGAAAAAGGAAGTTGCAGTAGCTGACGCAGAGAACCTGGGAATGAAAGAGGAATTCAGAATGTGGGATGAAGATGAAATGACTTCTGTGAGCAATGAATTAGATAATACTGACATTCTTAACAAATACTTCAGTGATCAGCCAATAACAGATAGTGTACCAGCTGTTCATACGAGCGTACCAGTTTTTCATACAAGCCTTGAGAATTATCATCCTCCAACAGTTACTGGCACTCCTGCACTGTAGTCCAACAAGACCACTTCATGAGGACCAAGTCATTACGCCTACAACGACCGATCATGGCAATCCAATACAGCCTCAACCTGCCTTACTCAATGACTTTGCGAATTACATTAATAAGAAAGACTTGCTGCGTTGGTCTTTAGTTACCTTTGATGATATGCTTGTCATACCTTATCCAATACCCTTCTTTTTTCAGATATCCCCGTTTGACTATTTTCTTGTTTTGGAGGGGGAGAGACCAGAAAGTTTGTTCCTCTTACTGGGTCAGAATTTTCCAGAACTCTCACATCGGTACTAGATATGAAGAAAGGTCGTGTCATCGTTGTATCCAATGATGGCACCATTTCAAGGAAGAGGGATGAAATCTTTAAGGTGCCTTCATGATCAAGATCATGGATTAATTAAATTGAAAATAAAACAAAACGAAGAGAAAAAGTGAATACATGCACAGTAGATGAAAATCTCTATTAAAAATTTTGAATATTTATTCAGCTATTTTCTATTGATTTTTAGAGAAGTGAGAATTTTTTTCTAGAAAGTCTACAAGATTTAAACTGATTTGAAAGCATAATCTGAAAACATTCACTGTGCTGACGCCCCGAACATATTGGAGAGTTATGCACGTGTGGCATCGCCATATTTTGTGAGTATAAGTTTGATTTAATTTGAATTCACATAATGAATAATTTCTCTTTTGTATCTTCCTCTACTTTGATATCTTTGTGTTCCATTGGTAATTTGTTTGTAATGTGTGTAATATAGTTTTTTCAAGCACATTACTACTTTGATATCAATGTGAGAGTTAAAATAAAGATTAATGCCACAACCAGGCCAATTAATTTGATTAGACTTTCCAAGAAACTTGAAAAGACACCTGCAAAAATGCTCTTACTGGCTTAGAACAAGACCTCATGTTAATAAAATTAATGAAACAAAAATAAACTCCTCCCACAGCTATGCCATATTAAATTTTAAATAAATTTACACAATTTAATTAAAATCCAGGTTTAAAAAATCAGTATTGTTTTTTTTTAATTTTTCACCAACTTTACACAAAATTAAAAGACCCAAATGAAAGCAAATTTTGCGATTAATGTATAACTGATAGATATACTAGCATTAGAATTGAGATACTTTACTTTAATTTACTTTAATGCAATTTACTTTAATATTTTTTTTATCTACCTATTGATGATGCACTGCCTTTATCTACTAATGTATCTTTCATGCTTCTCTGGGGCCTTGTTCGGAAATAAAATATTGTTTTATTTTCTATAAAAGAGACATGTCAAACTGTTTTCTGCGATCGCCCGTTGCGCGCACCTACGAAGTGAACAAGAATGCATATGACAGTTATCATGCAGATGCCCACTCCTGCTGGTTCTTCAAGTAAATACAACGGTACACTTATCGATGTTAGCAATTAAACAAATTTATAATACCCCTTTATTAATCACAAAGACTGGGACTGATAGCCTTTGAAACAATCTGAGAATGGTTGGCCCCTCCACTTTATTACCATAGCATAGTGAAAGCAAGGAATGTAAAAAAAAAAAAAATGGAAGAGATAGTAAGTTGTCTTTGAAAAAGTTGGCCACTACCCTTATTTGGATGAATTATAAATAGGCCTAAGAAGTAACTATAGCAAAACCTATCATCTCTCTCTCCCTTGTCTCTAATAGGACGGTGATTATAAATCACAAGTGTTCTATAAATTTCCTCATTTTTAAATATTGAGAACGATTTAGTAAATATTGACAGATGCAATTGATTCAATCTGTAAACATAATATTTAATAACCACCCCTTTCTTTTGTCATCTCAAACTTCTTATGTAGTAAGGTTATCTTTAAAATTTATCTTGTAGCTAAATATCTTGCATTTTTCTTCCTTCAGGCATGATCAATTCCTGCATGGGACCAAGCCACTTCAATGAATTTTTAACAACCTGCGATATTCCACCCACCAATCAGAATACCATCGCAAAAAAAGATAATATCATAGGCGATATTATAGAAAAGGAGGCCCAAAAATCCTGCACAAGGTCCCTCCAGAAGGAAGTACAGATGTCTGACATAATGGAGTGCAGCTATGATGCTGGTTCAGTTTGATATCATAACAGTTATCAGATATGATAAAAAAAAATTAAAGGTTACATAACAATATGCCTAAGGGTCACATTGCTCACTTGAGCAACCTTGGCCATGCTGTTCTTCACAAGATTTTACCTCTGTGTACTGACTCCGGACAGGAAATTAAGGAAACAACGTTGTAAATGCGTCCAATGATTTTATTTATGAGGATGATGAGATATGGCGATGACAATGACATGGAAATATGACTTGAAGTTGAAGTTGACATGGAAATGACGTGAATGACGTTGAAATGATGATTACATTGACATGGATGTATACGTAGAAATGACTTGGAAAATATGACGTGGAAATAACTTGGAAATGACGACGATTTACTACAAAAAATACAAAGAAAAAATACTATAAATACAAGATATTTCAAGCAAGTTACACATAATAACACATCCTAGCAAATAATCATGATGTATTACATGTTCTAGAGAATACTTCAATACACAAAAACTTTCATCAAAATGTAAACAAAGAGGCATAACTCTTCTTGACACAAATCATGATAGAAAAACATGACAATAAAAAGATTTATCTCCCGTACGTAATAAATGTGCACGTATCCAGCGAAATTACAATATGTATGTCAATATTGTACCTAACTTACTAATTGCATTATAATTATTACTCCAACATAGTGCACAAGTACTTTCAACAATAACTTGATAGCCAGGTTCATAAAAATGCTAACTTTACCGAGATGACAAATATACAGTGTATACAGCTAAATGATTTACATAGAAAAACTCACCAATTAGAAGTTTCCTCCAGTGAAATAAATATCAGTACAAAGACTGGAAAATATCATAGTAAACTAGCAAATGGCAAACTGGTAACAATTGCGGCACCAAGCCCTGCCGCGTTCTGCCATGATAACACGGGCTCTACACAAAAAATTACTGTGCCCCAAAAACGATGACGTCACATCACACTAATGACCCTAAAAAGTCTAGTTACCGAAATGGCCGTAGCACTCTGTAATATCTAAAGTGATCCCGCCATACCTCGAGGGTCGTGATTTCAAGAATTTACACTATCCCAGGATGCTTCTTTATGTGTTGCAATTTCTCTGGCTCAATGGTTGTTGAAAAGAAGATTTTCAAAGATTTTTCTTAGATACATAAATGTAATATTTGGAATCCTTATAACTCCGTTTTACCCAATAACGCTTTGTACCAAGTTAAGTAAAAATTGGCCAAGTAGTTCTTGAGAAGATGTTGTCAATGTAAAAGTTTACAGACGGACAGGCGACGAACAGAAGGTGATAAGAAAAGCGCTAAGGTATACGTGTAAAATTATCAATACAAAATGGCTCAGTGCTAGCGGATGATGACAGGCTTATGGGTCTGTCTTGTAGTCACCCATTTAGAATAATAATGTAAGTTATCAATTCAATTCGAGCTGAGCGATATATTATAGACACATTTTGGAAAACTTCAATCCCAGTCTTATTTTTTACTGGTAAAAGGTTTTTTTTTTTGAGAATGGGAGTATTTTTTTCGATTTATAATTTTTTTTCCGATGTGTTTGTATATTTCATGACTTTTTTTTCAACTTTTATATACATAAAAGAAGAGGTTTATGATTGGAAATGATTAAATAATTATTAAATAATACTATATATGTTTTATATATTTTAGATCAGAAGTCGACTCTGAAGAAGACCAAATGTTTCCACACTTCCTATTCTACGAGAGTCAATGTTGAAAGAAAAAGAACGGTGGAAGTCCTAATAGAGGAAATCAGCCATACTTTTATTACATTATCATCAACTTCCGGTTGAATACAAAGGGAGATAAATCACAAGTAAATGAGAGTTATCTTTCTTAGAACACGAAATATAATAAACTATAATAATCATACACTACACATTAAGACTATCTACCGGTATGTTCTAAATCCCATCCTGTTTGGCTGAAAGGCAATGGAGTTATAGCCATTTAAAGTTTTAGCAAGTAAGATTGCAGCGCACGTGCATGCGCGAGATTTCATGAAATTATTTTATTTCATATCGTAGGATATCTTAATGCACGACTATGTTTTAAATTTCAAAGTATTTCGTAAAAAACGAATAAGATATTGAGATTTTTGTTTCCGCCAATCAGAGAGAAGCCTACGTGCATGCGCGTGCGTTCATGATAATTTGACCTTGTCCTCTTATCTATAATACTAATATATTCTTATATTCTGAGTTTCAACAGATTTTATCAGAAAGAAGAAAAAAGGTTACGGCATTATTAATTATAATGGTCATTTTACATGTTGCACATGCGCGCTCTTGCAAGCACGTGCGCGCTATATGCCCTTGATTCCGCAACTCTACATAACATGTCTACTTACCCTAAAAAGGTTTTACCTACATCAGATGAACAGTTTACAAGATCATTCGCGGACAAATAAGTACCCAGGAAGAAGAAAAATTACTCGTTCTAATTGTAACGGGGACCGTTACAGATGTTCCCCAAACGCTCCCCATGTCCCTTATCGTGCTTTATTCCTCTAAGATCTTTTATAAATATGCTAAGTATCCCAGGATTTCATTTAAGAATATAAAAGTTGCAATGATATCAACTATCAACGATATATTGTTTAACGTTTTGCATGCACGCACACGTACATGTACATGCATATGCAAGATGATTATAGACTGTTGATAAAATAAGCGATTAACATATTTTTCTATCCCGCGAATCAAAGAAAAAATACATGTATAAATTTACCATTTTTCAAGCATATGTCATATTTTTAATATATCGATTCACATTTTATTTCTCTACTTATTTTAACATCGGGCACAAAGTTGGTTTTATTCCGAACACAAGGCAGGGTTAAAGTCGACTAAGGGTATCACACCAATACCTAACCAATCAAAATGAACTTATTCAATAGTAGTTCCATACATGGAAAAGGGATTTTCCTTTCTGTTTAGATTTTTTTAATATTTCCTCTCAGGCCATTTTGACAACTCTGATACCTGTGCCTGCTAAATTTTATTTACTTTGTAAATAAATATAAAAAGGTTTTTTGACCGGAACTATTCATTTTTAGCTAACCTGAGCCGAAGGCTCAAGTGAGCTTTTCTGGTCACATTTTGTCCGGCGTCCGTCTGTCTGTCTGTAAACTTTTCACATTTTCGACTTCTTCTCAAGAACCCCTGGGCCAATTTCAACCAAACTTGCCACAAAGTATCCTTGGGTGAAGGGGATTTAAGTTTGTTCAAATGAAGGGCCACGCCCTCATTCAAGGGGAGATAATTGGGAATTAGTGAAAATTTGGTGGTATGCTTTAAAAATCTTCTTCTCAAGAACCACTGTGCCAGGAAAGATGAAACTTCTGGGGAAACATCCTCAGGTAGTGAAGATTCAAGTTTGTTCAAATCATGACCCCTGGGAGTAGGGCGGGGCCAAAATTGCCGACCAAAGTTTTACATAGAAATATATAGGAAAATTCTTTAAAGATCTTCTCAAGAATGACAAAGCCATAATTCATCTTATTTATATGGAAACAACCTCAGATAGTGTAGATTCAAGTTTGTTCAAATCATGACCCCCGGGGGTAGGGCGAGGCCACAATGGTCGACACTTTTGCTTCATACTTGGATATTTTACTTGAAAAAGACACTAATGGTAATCTAACAACCAAGCTATATGATAAACGTGATGACTTTAACTTTTCTATCGTCAACTTCCCTTACTTATGCAGCAATATACCTTCATCACCTGCATACAGAGTATTTATTTCTCAGTTGATTCGATACGCAAGTGCATGCTCTACGTATGAACAATTTCTTAAACGAGGTAAATTATTGACAAGCAAATGATGGAAACTTTAAGCATAATTTAGAAGTTTTGAAAAAGAAGAAAGTACTGCTTGTTGTAGCACGAAGAGTATCCCAATCACAGCACAATCTCAATGACTTCTTGCCTTGAAAGTATTGTCAAAACTTCATATTGAAAAAAAATGTAGAAACGAGATGTAATGAGAATGAAAAATCCAATAATGCTGTGAGAAGGAGATACAGTTTGTTGTACAGTGGATTGATCGATGAAGATGTTTGGGTAGTGATAATGTTAGACAGGATGCGAAATGATGGCGTTAAAGGTGTGGTAATGGATGATTCCCTCGTAAAGAAGTATGCTATATTACGAGGAGAGTCTCTTGGAAGCAAAGATGATCAGAAAATTGGTGACATCCACCGGATCTCACAATACTGTCGAACACTGGGACGCTTGATTATTGAGTGCAAATACACGTAATTGAATTCCACAGCAATGATTACTTTAGATAGACTTGTGTTACCTAATTATTTTGATTTACTTGTTTCTGTAACTCAATCACTGTCTGTTTCCTGAGAAAATCCTGCAATTTCACTTGGAAGTTCTAATGGGTGGGAGCATTCTCGGAAACATAATACAAATCAAGACTGGAGATGCGCTCAGATCTAACGATGAAAAGAGAAGCCAGGAGGCTAGTTATTTCAGAAACTTTTCGAATCTGAATGGAATTACAGAGTGAATGCAGTATGCACAAGAAGAAAAATATGTAGCCAAACTACATGTAACTTGATCAAGACTTAGCCGCTTCAACAAAAGAAGAGCGAGCTGAAGTGTACGACTTGGTAGTACAAGATTACCAATGCCGTCCTGTCACCATCCTGTCTGGATGAGGGAAACAAGAGGCCCATGGGCCTTATAGGTCACCTGAGCATTATGCAACAACTTTCCAGTGATTGAATTTGATTCATGTTTTAATCCAGATGCTATGGCATTCACAATTTTGAAATAGGCACCATTGATCATCATAACAATACACTTAGCAGTTGCTTAGTTTGTTTACTTAATACCCATAGGCAGGGTA